>BSBK01000882.1:0-370000 GCA_027943335.1 Chamaecyparis obtusa
ATTTATGGAAAGTTACTATTTTTGATCATTTTTGTATGTGCTCAGAATGATCTTATTTCTTTCTTGGAGGTTCATTTTGGTCATATAAGTCTGCCAATAAAGTTTCATTGCCAGATCAAGTGTATATTGGAAGATATTGAAGATTTTCGGTATTGGCAGCAGGGTACAGAAACTTTGAACTCAGTTTTGAAGGCTTTAGAGGCCCCGGATGAGGTCAAAAATTTGGGTGACAGGCGCTTGCACGGGTCAAGCCTGTAGAGCGATTCGTGGCATTTTTGAAATGGGGTTATAATAGCCGAGCAGGTCAACTGGTGATGACTTATGGTCTTCGGAAGTTGGGCCACCTGAAATGGTGGAAAATAATTTTCTTCAAAATTTCTGTTCAGGTTTCAAAGGTCATCTTGAGCCGACTATGATGTAATAAAATGTAAAATAAAATAATTCTAAGTTGGTCGGCCTTATTGGCTAAAATTCTGGAACCTTCCCAGGCGGTGGAAAATTGCCTATATAAGGAAGGCTATATTATTGTCTTAGGCAGTTCAGAATAGTTCTGGGTAGTAGATCTGGGTATTGATTCGAGGCTTTGTCCTAAAGAATATTGTAAGGGAATGCCCATGTGGCTTTGCATATTGTAATTCTGAAAGTTTGTAATTCCACATTTGTGGAGATAATAAGAAGCCAATTTTCTGTTCTTGCATATTATTGTTGTTGTTTCTCTATTTCTGTTATGTGTTTGTGGCATTAAGGGGAGCACCCTTCATCAGGTGGGTATCAGAGTAGGAGTTCTTGAGTGTGTAAACAGATCACCGACTGTGAGGTAGTTTGCACCAGGACCGTGGCTAGGACGCATCACGAAAATGCCTCCACGAAGGGAACGTGGCGGAAGAGCTGGTGTTGTAACACCTGAGGTTAGAGAGCTGCAGAGACAAGTGCGAGCATTACAAGAAGAGATTCATAGAGGAATGAATCTTAATGTTAGAGACGAAAGCGAGGATGAACCCGAAGAAGAATATCAAGAAGGAGAAGCTGAAATTGTGAACCAAGAGGAAGAAAGACTTTTTCGGGGCGATTTCCAAGATTGGGAAAAGACCTAAAATTGAGGTTCCTACATTTTCTGGAAATCTTAACCCAGAGGAATTGATCAACTAGATCAATGAATGTGAGGAATATTTTGAGTATGAAGATGTTGAGGATCCTGATAGGGTCAAATTTGCGAAGGCCAGACTGAAAGGTCATGCAAAAATCTGGTGGCAAGAAATTCAATTGGAGCGAAATAGAAGAGGGAAAGATAAAATCACAAGATGGGATCGGATGGTGGATAAATTGAAGCGACAGTTCATTCCTGTTGATTATGAGCTTGATCTACTAAAGAAAATGCAAAGTTTGAAGCAAGCAGGAAGATCTATTCAGGAGTATACAGAGGAGTTCTATCGACTCCTCATCAGAATAGGCCATGCAGAAGCTGATAAGGAGAAAGTTGCCCGATACCTTAATGGGTTAAGGCCAAGCATTCAGGAGGAGTTGAATCTGGTTTCGAATGAGCAGTATTGAGGAGGCATACCAATTTTCCCTAAAAGTAGAGGAAAAGCTGAACAAGAAGTTCGAGAGCAGACAAAACGGAAGAGGTCGCGGTGGACGATCTGGTGGACGGTCATATGGTGGCCGAAATGAAGATCTAAAAAAGAAGGATGAGGCCAGTAGTAGTCAAAATCAGCGTGGAAAATAATTCCAATCGCTTCCAGGATCAGAATAATAGAGATCAGAGAGGAAGAGGAAGAGGACAAGGATCTGGAAGAGGAGGCTTCCATGGAACATGTTTTCACTGTGGAGAAGAAGGTCATAGGGCATTTGAATGTCCTCAGCACCAAGGTAGAATAGACAGAAGAAATGAAGGCCAGGCCAGAGTTGCACATGCAGATGAAGATGCCAGATCATCAAATTCTGAAGATGCTGAAAGAGGAGAAACGTTGATTAACAGAAGAGTCCTGTTGAGTGGTGAGAATGAACCTGAGAAAAGGAGGAGCCTGTTTCGCACCAGGTGCAAGTGTGAAGGTAAATGTTGTGATGTGATCATTGATAGTGGGAGCACTGACAATTTGGTGTCAGAAGAGATGGTGACAAAGTTGAAGCTCAAGAGACAGAAACACCGCCACATCCATATCAGATTGCTTGGGTACAGGATGACCACAAGGTCATGGTCAATGAACAATGTCTGGTGAAGTTCAAGATTGGCGGATACCAAGATGAGGTATTGTGTGATATCATATCTATGGATGCATGTCATATGTTGTTGGGTAGACCATGGCAGTTTGACAGATGTGCTGTACATGATGGTCATGTGAATACCTATTCCCTGACAAAGGATGGAGTGCGGCATAAGCTAAAACCATTGAAGGAGACTGAAGAAAAGGTATGTGGTAATGCAAGGATAACTTTTTTTGATGGAAGAAATTTCCTAGATGGTATGAGGCATGAGCATGTATGTTTTGCTTTAATTCCAAAAGCTGGTAAAGAGAAAGTAGAAGATGTTCCTATAGAAGTTGTAGATTTGTTGAATGAGTTTCAGGATATTGTATCCGATAATGTCCCTGATGGATTACCACCAGTCAGGAAGATCAGTCATCAGATGGACTTGATCCCAAGAGCGAGTTTGCCGAATAAGGTAGCACACAGAATGACACCTATAGAAAGTGAGGAGTTAAACAGACAAGTACATGAACTGTTACAGAAAGGATTGATCCGTGAGAGTCTGAGTCCCTATGCTGTACCAATGGTATTAGCACCAAAGAAGAATAGAGAATGGAGGATGTGTACAGATTCCAGAGCAATAAACAAGATCACAATCAAGTATAGGTTTCCATTGCCACGAATGGATGATATTATGGACTGTTTGAGTGGAGCTGTGTATTTCTCAAAGATAGATCTAAAGAGTGGATATCACCAGATTCGGATTAGAGAAGGAGATGAATGGAAGAATGCTTTCAAGACAAAGGAAGGACTATATGAGTGGTTACTCATGCCTTTTTGGGCTAACCAATGCACCGAGCACTTTCATGCGGCTCATGAACGAGGTTCTGAAAGAATTTCTGGGTAAGTTTGTCATTGTTTACCTAGATGATATTTTGATCTTTAGTAAGACATTGGATGAGCATATGATGCATATTCATATGGTATTTGAGAAGTTGAGAGAAGAGAAATTGTTGATTAATTTGAAGAAGTGCAGTTTTGTGAAGAAAGAGTTAGTGTATTTGGGATTTGTAGTTTCAGCAGAAGGTCTAAAAATAGACCCAGAGAAGGTACAGGCTATCCTTGAATGGCCTACTCTAAGGAGTGCTACTGAGGTAAGATCTTTTCATGGTCTAGCTAGCTTTTACAGAAAGTTTATCAGAAATTTTAGCAGTATTTGTGGACCCTTGACTGAAACAATGAGTGGGGATAGAAAAGAGTTTAAGTAGACTAAAGGAGCAGAAAAGAGTTTTCAATTATTGAAAACAAAAAGTTACAGAACAACCTGTTTTAGCACTTCCAGATTTCAATAAGGTGTTTCAAGTAGATTGTGATGCTAGTGGTACTGCAATAGGAGCTGTTATGAGCCAAGAAGGTAAACCTGTTGCTTATTTCAGTGAGAAGTTAAATGATGCCAAGAGGAAATATTCTATTTATGATCAAGAATTTTATGCTATAGTTCAGGCATTAAAGAAGTGGAGACATTATCTACTTCCTAAGGAGTTTGTTTTGTATACTAATCATCAAGCTTTGCAATATTTGAATAGTCAAGGAAAATTGAATCAAAGGCATTTGAAATGGGTTGAGTTTTTGCAGAGTTATACATTTGTTTTGAAACACAGGAGTGGAAAGTCTAATAGGGTTGCAGATGCTCTTAGCAAAAGGAAACTATTGCTAACAGAAATGCAGATTGAAGTGGTTGGGTTTCAAGGAACTCAATAATTTGTATCTAGAGGATCTTGATTTTGGTGAAGCTTGGAAAGCTTGTACAGAACCTGTTACTCTAGACAGGACAAAATGGTTGGATTTCATCATCCAAGATGATATGCTATTCAGAGGGAGTCAGTTGTGCATTCCAAAAAGTTCTATGAGGGAGAATCTCATCAAGGAGAAGCATAGCGGAGGATTGGCTGGACATTTTGGTCATGACAAAACCCTTGGTTTGGTTAGTGAGAATTATTATTGGCCACAGTTGCAGCAAGATGTGAAGAAGTTTGTACAGAGTTGCAGAGTATGCCAGATGGCAAAAGGAGTGAAGCAGAATACAGGGTTGTATCAGCCATTATCTGTACCAGAGAAGCCTTGGGAGGATATCAGCATGGACTTTGTTCTTGGTTTACCGAGGACACAGTGGGGACACGATTCAATTTTTGTGGTAGTTGATAGATTTTCAAAGATGGCACATTTTATTCCCTGCAAGAAGACTAATGATGCTGTTCATGTAGCAGAATTTTTTTTCAGAGAAGTAGTGAGACTTCATGGTTTGCCAAAGACCATAGTTTCAGATCGGGACACTAAGTTTGTTGGATTTTTCTGGGCTACATTGTGGAAGAAGTTGAAGACAGATTTGAAGTTTAGTTCATCACATCATCCACAGATTTGAAGTTTTGTCTGATGCAGGAGCATCCTGGGTGTAAGAGCAATCTTGCATCACCCAAAAATATTTTTGTTTTTGTATTCAATAAGGGCTATTTTGTGCAGAGCTGCTATTTATGGAAAGTTACTATTTTTGGTAATTTTCGTATGTGCTCAGAATGATCTTATTTCTTTCTTGGAGGTTCATTTTGGTCATATAAGTCTGCCAGTAAAGTTTCATTGCCAGATCAAGTGTATATTGGAAGATATTGAAGATTTTCAGTATTGGCAGCAGGGTACAGAAACTTTGAACTCAGTTTTGAAGGCTTTAGAGGCCCCGGATGAGGTCAAAACTTTGGGTGACGGGCGCTTGCGCGGGTCAAGCCTGTAGAGCACTTCGTGGCGTTTCTGAAATGGGGTTATAATAGCCGAGCGGGTCAACTGGTGATGACTTATGGTCTTCAGAAGTTGGGCCACCTAAAATGGTGAAAAATAATTTTCTTCAAAATTTCTGTTCGGGTTTCAAAGGTCATCTTGAGCCGACTATGATGTAATAAAATGTAAAATAAAATAATTCTAAGTTGGTTGGCCTTATTGGCTAAAATTCTGGAACCTTCCCAGGTGGTGGAAAATTTTCTATATAAGGAAGGCTGTATTATTGTCTTAGGCAATTCAGAATAGTTCTGGGTAGTAGATCTGGGTATTGATTCGAGGCTTTGTCCTAAAGAATATTGTAAGGGAATGCCCATGTGGCTTTGCATATTGTAATTCTGAAAGTTTGTAATTCCACATTTGTGGAGATAATAAGAAGCCAATTTTTTGTTCTTGCATATTATTGTTGTTGTTTCTCTATTTCTGTTATGTGTTTGTGGCATTAAGGGGAGCACCCTTCATCAATATATATATATATATATATATATATATATATATATATATATATATATATATATATATGTATGTATGTATATATATATGTATGTATGTATATATATATATATGTATGTATATATATATATATCTATATATATATATATATATATATATATATATATGTATATATATATATATATATATATATATATATATATATATATGTATATATATATATATATATATATATGTATATATATATATATGTATCTATAGATATATGTATGTATATATATATATGTGTATATATATATATGTGTATATATATACATATGTATGTATATATATACATATGTATGTATATATATACATATGTATGTATATATATACATATGTATGTATATATATACATATGTATGTATATATATGTATATATATAGATATATATACATATATATACATATATATATACATATATATATATATGTATATATATACATATATATATATATATATATATATATATATATATATATATATATATATATATATATATATATATATATATATATATATATATATATATATATGATATGTGCCTTTGTATTTGAAGAAAGAAGTGATAGATAGAAGAGCAGAAATATGTGAAGTATATAGAAAAGTAGAATAATTCATTTAGTATGGAATAAAGCTTTACAAGAGGTTAGAGCAACAACACGGAAAAGGAACTGATCAGACAATAGTGTCAAAGCAAAAATTCACCCTTCCAAATGTAGTGTGTATCTGATTATCCAGAGGTTGTAGCCTCCTTCATTGAGAAGTTTGCTTCGGCAGTGTTCCATCCACCCCTAACAAGGTTTTTTCTTTCAAACTCCTAACAGAGTCATTGTACTCAACATTGTAACGACTGCTCCTAAGAGGAAAAAGGATATCTAACAAGTTTATAAGACTAGTGCAATTATTCATGGGTACTAATTCCCACTGGGCTTTTCCTCTAGCCAAGGTTTCCCTATAAATATATCTTGTGTTTTTTGTTATGGTTGATTGTTTTGTATGCTTTACTATTCATTTCAACATTCAAGTAATTGGGCTAAGTTTCAAGAAGTAGAAAAACATTAATTATAGAATATTGATTCACCTCCCCCCTCTCAGTGTTACCATTCTTAACAATTGGTATCATAGCTTTGGTCCTCTAAGAGAAGTTTAACCACTTAAGGAGACCATGGGTTCAGAAGAAGTGAAACATCTAAAGAAAAATCTTGAAGCAACTCTTGAAGATCTTGACAGATCTGAAAAATAAATTGAAAAACTGAAAATGAAGGTCAATGGCTCACAAGTATTCATCAAGAAACTAAGAAAAAATTTGAAAGATTGTTCAATGAATGATTTGGGAAAAATGGTCAAAAAGCTAAATGAAGAAAACTTGTCTCTGAAGGATCAGATTGAAGATTTGAATGAATAGTTAACTGACAAGAAGTCAGCCTTTGAGGATCAGATCAAAGAAAACAAATAGTTGGATGAAGAACTTAGGCAAGCAAACTTGAAAATCTTAAAGTTGGAAAATATCAAGAAAAAGATATAGTCTTAGTTGACAGAAGCCAAGAATCATATTGAAAAATTTCACACAAATACTAATCTATTAGATTCACAAATTTATGCACAGAGGATAAAAGGAGATTCCAGTGGTATTGGATACACTGAAGCATAAATTCAATTCAATGCAATACAAGAAAGAATAAAAGCACCAGAAGAATCTATAGAAGCTAAGAAGACAGAAAAACAAATTGAAGCTAAAGCAGAACCACCTACAAATGGACGCAAGCTAGTAAACTGAACTTTTTATGCATGTAAAAAGCATGTCTATATAGCAAGAGATTATAAAGAGGTAAGACCTTTAAATGGTTATTGTTATTCATGCAATAAGTTTGGTCATAAAGCTATACATTGTAGATCAAATCAAAGAAGTCAAATACAAAACAATTAGAGAAATTAACCACAACAAAGTGTTAGAAGTCCTATGAACATTACATGTCAGATATGTAATTTCAATGGACACATAGCTAAAGAATGTAGTATGATAAATCATATCAATGTGCCTAGGAATACAAGGCCTCCAGTCATTTGTTACTCTTGTAACAAGGTTGGAAACATCTCAAAGTTTTGCAGATCACAAGTGCAAAGACAAGAAAGACTTGATAAGTCTCAAGGATCAATATTTGATGAATCTGGAGAAGTCAAGTTTGTAAAGCTATAGAAGATGCAAGCAAGATTTGGATGGAAGTAAAGAAATATAATGATATTGAAAAAGTGGTAGATGCATCCACAATGGATGCACCTTCTACTTTTGGATAAATGACCCTCATGGTCATAGGGGGGGCTAGATAAGCTCTAGACCCCTACATGGTTGGTATACTCACCCTCAGAGTATGCGCCTTTGGTTTTAGATGTTTGGTTTCTAGTTAATGCAATATGAAAGAATGCATAGTCTAAATGATAGCAGAAACTAAATTTTGAAATCATAGTTGTAGCCCATGTTGTGGCAGCGAGAATTAATTGCAAAATTTTGATTTATAAGTCACCATAGATCTATTATCTTCACTTTTACATTTGAGATCAAGCCCTTGAAGAGCACAGGAGATTAAAGCATCAAAGTGTTGAAGGATTGCAGTCATTTCATTAGCAAAGAAGAGTTAAAGTTGTTAGTGGAACCATAGCCCAGATGCATCATTTCAGAACCCTTTTGGAACCCTATTTGAGCGTTGAAGAAAGTAAGTAATGGAAACTCCAGTAATCTTTGATGTCACTGAAAGGAAGAGATACATATTTAAGAAACACCCATTCAAGTCAGTATTAGATGATTTAGAAAGAGCATTTTCCAAGACTCTGATAGGAGTCATGCATGTCGAAGATATTCACGCTTACATTTATTGTAAGAAGGAGTCTGTAGGATAAGACTGCATAAGGTTGCACATGGTAACAATGGTTAATCTTGAATATACCTTCAAGGGTGAATTATCTCACCTTACAGATAACCCTATTATTGAGTATGAAACTACACATGAGTTTTATGAGTCAGAATCGATTAAGATTTTACTCAGCAGGATACATGATGATTTTTTTTTAATTGGTGAAGTCCCTATTTGTATTACCCCTGATCTCATTCATGAGATGATAGGACTTTCTGAGGTCAGTGCCCTTCTTCCAACATGAAAAGATGTCAGAAAAAAAGTTGAGAAGGCATGTAAATCTAGGAGTGACAAGTGCGGCATGACCATTGAGCCCATAGGGGAGAAAGACATCAAACTTATGGCTATGATCCTTGGATACAAATTTCAGCATGCAAATAGAGTAAATAGTGTATCTGTAGCTACAATTCTGGTAGCAATAAGGATAGTGAAAGAAAATACACAATTTAACCTTTGTGAGATCTTGCATGTACATTTGATAGATAACATTAGAGATATAAAGCATGACAAGAGTAAAGTATTCAAGTTCGGCTCATTAATCATATATATGTACTTTCATATTGTTAGTAAGGTTTCTAATATTTACCTGGATAGAAGCAAACCTACCTTACCTCAAATTTCACTTAAAGCATCATCAAAGAGAACTCTAAAAGACTACATGGATCTAAAGATCAAAACATTTAGAATAAAGATGAAGAGAAGGTTCAAAATACCTAAGAAGTTAGAGGAGAAATACAAAGACCTTATATGTTTTATGGTGGAAATGGATTCTACATGCATGGAAGCAATTGAGCCTAGAACAAAGTGGATTCATCCACTTGGTTATGAAGTAGATGAGCATATTTTAGAAGGCTATGCACAAGTCCTTCTATCTACACCAAAGGATCCCAATGAGCCTAGATGGGGTACATATGAAGAGAAGACAAAACATGTTGATTTTGTCTTGTATAGTGTAACAACTAAGAGGAAAGCATCTCAGATTACCACTGATATTCTGAAAATTTATGGTGTCACCTAAGAAGACCTAGATAAGGAAAGGGAAGCCAAGATTGTTATGAAACTTGAGAGTGCACCCTCATCTATAGAAGTTAAAGAAGTTAAATTTGATATTAATATGAAGGAGAAGAAGAATAAGACTAAAGATAACACCTCTACACCCTCAACTACAGTTGATTTGGAGTCCTCTCCACCTTCTAAGCCAAGCAGGTTGTCTAGAAGAAAGAAGAAAACTGGTGCAAGTCACCCATCCTCAAGGAAAACCAGAAGAAAAGTGAAGAATACTCAAGAACCTCCCGAGGTAGGATTTAGACCAAATATCAAAGTTTAGAGATCTAGAGTTGTTGATGAAGGCAAGATAGATCAGATTGGAAAATTCTATGATTTAAATATGGAGAGATTGATAGATCATAAATTCATTCTATGATTATCAAGCATATGATTAAGTTCAAAAATTCAATTTTGGAACTAAAGACATTCATCCTTGATAATGTGTGGAATATACTTGACTCATTGAAAAGACAAGCTATAGAGGAGGATATGAGAAATATAGAGAATACATTGGATGATAACCTTCCTATTTGTTCACTAGAAGAAAAGATGATACTGTAAGATTTGGTAAAGCCTCATCTAAAATCAAAGATCATAATTTTGCATATAATGAATAAAGATTATGAGTTGCTTGCAAAGGAAACAAAGAAAGTATTTGAGCAAGTGTTTTTGGATAGACATATGTGTCTGTTACAAGCTAGGGTTGTCGTTGCACAAAAAGATCGACTTGTTAATACCTGATACAACCACTAGACTTATAGAAGACACAAGAGGCTATTAAACCATGTCACAAATCCCAAGGGGAGCACTAACCATTTTTCCAACAATCTCCCCCTCAGCATTACCCAAGGGAATTCAAACCTATGACCAAGCTCTGATGCCACTTGTTACAAGCTAGGGTTGCTCTTGCACCAAAAGATTGACTTGTTAATGCCTGATACAACCACTAGACTTATAGAAGACACATGAGGCTATTAAACCATGTCATGAATCTTGAGGGGAGCATTGACCATTTTTCCAACAATACCCTCCTTCTGCACCTATGCCCCAAGTTACTCCAATTCCCTCCAAGCAAGAAAAATAATCCAAGATTCCAAATGTACCTATTACAGGTCCACATGATTTTGCACCCAAGATTACAACACCCTCTGAAGTAGTTGAAGCTAAAATAACAAAACATGAAACTATTATGATTAATGATGTTGAAATAACTATGGCAGCTAGAGATAATGATCTGGATAAGTTTGAAGAATCTTTTGTGAGTACTGAAGAAGTTGAGATCCTATGCAGTGAAGAAGCACCTATGCAGCAAGAAGAAGTCCTAGTTGAAGATATTAGGACAAGAAGATGAAAAAGAGGATGAACCTTAAGATCAACCTTTTGTTGAGACCCCAGTAAAGATGAAGAGTGAAAGTATGGATGTAAGTCAAAGCACAAACTTAATTCCTACTCTAAAGCCCTCCATATCATTGTTGTCAAGATTGACTCCTGATACAACGAGCTTAGATTCATGGGGAGAAGAAGATCTAATAAAGATAAGTGTGATGGCTATGGAGAAATCCAAAGAAAAGAAAGTGATGAGAAACCCTCTCTTTGTAGAATTAGTCAGCATGTTGAATAACTTATTACCCACAGATAAGAAATTGGTTAATGTTCACTCAGTCGATGATGTTAGTAGTATTTTATTGAGTTTCAAAGAAAACTTTTCTAGTTTAGAAGACTTGGCAAAAAAATTGCAGAAGAGAATTATAACAAGAAAAGGTTGAATGACTTAATAAAAAATTTCTCATTAGACCTAAATTCTCTAAAGATTGGTCAAGAAATGCTGAAACAGATAGTAGAAAAAGAAACAAAGATGATAGTCGAGTGCATGAAAAAAGATAAAATCACATTAGAACATTCAAAAAGGATTCAGGAAGTAAATTCTTTGATTGCAGTAGTAAGTAAATCAGTTGAAGACCCCTCTCAAGACATAAATGTTTTCAATAATGTTTATCAAGGGTAGATAGACAAAATAGAGAAAGTAAAGAAACGGATTGCAAAGATAAGGGCTAGACAAGCACAACTGAGAAATGCACTAGCACCCTCATTAGATGTACTAAATTAGAACATCAAGCATATAGATGCAACGATTGTTACATATGATCAAGGCCCCTACATGGATCTAGAAAATATGGAGAAGCTTACATATGCATTATGAGCTCATCTTCAGACTGTTGATGCACTTAAGGTATTTTGGCAGCAAGAAATCAAGAATCTTCATATTGCATATCCAGATGTATACTCTATGCAAGCACTTAAAGATTTCTTTTTTGAGCACCTTTGTCATTAATATCAAAGGGGGAGTATTCTATAAAGAGAAAGAAGATAGAATAGTATATGGTATACATTATGCAGAGAATTTTATGTTTATATGATAGCAGTTTTTGTGTAAAGTCAAAGTTTAGCAACTTCGCCATATTTCTTTGTTGTCATTAATGACAAAGGGGGAGATTGTTGCAAAGTTCACTTTACTAAAATCATATGACTAGTTTTGTGTTGTCATTATGGTAACAAAGTCATATGGAGTTTTTATAGTCAGCACAAAAGCCTTGAAGTTCATATTTCAGCTAAGTATGCTAGACAGTGTAGACAACGATGTACCTGATGATCAAAGCATTGACAAATGTGTATATGATCGAGTTATAGTACGTGCCCTTGGATATAATATTTTATTATGCTAATTCTAAGAATGCAAGATTAGATATGATAGTATCAAGAAGTTATAGTAGGTCTAAGCAACACTAGCAGTTCAGTGGCAAAGCAGAATAGAGCATGGAGCCAACAGGAAAGTTTTTTTTAACGGTATATCATTTTATTTTTTAAAGGCTATGTGCCTATTGTAATAGTGTTGTAAACATGTTATTATCATTATATGTAAATGTGTACTCTAAAAAGTGCACTTCTCTAAGTCATTATATCCAAGGAAATCCATGAGAGCAAAACCTTGAGAAAGTGACCTAGAGCTCCCTAGGCATGGAGTGCAAGGGTATTTTAAGTTTACTCTCAGCTAGAGCTATTAAGCCTATAACCTTGCTAGTAAACCATGCAATGGGAGATTCAATGAAGAAAAGGGAAAGAATGCCAATATCCACAACAAATCTAAATGAGAATGCAATGCAATACTATGCTAGAATGAAGATGCAAGCTAAGCTATAAAAATGAAAAATAGAAGTATTACAAATCCTTGCTAATTAAACTATGTGAGCTAATATATAGCATAAAGGAAACTAGATTAAGAATGCAATGATAATGAAACTAACCTATGATGCAAGAATAAAAATGAAATGATGATGCAATGTTTCAATATGAGAGATCTAAGAATACCATAGCTCCAAAATGCCAAGATTGAGAAGCTCCAAGACTCCAAGAGGATGAATCATGCAAAAGATGGATTATTTGCAAGAGATGGAAAAGATGAGTGATTAAGAATGAGGAGAGAGCCTCCTTTTAAAGGATTTTAGAAATGAACGGACGGTCAAGATTAAGAGGAAAAAAAGAATTATCAAAGGTGGAAATTAAATCTTGGTTGATCCATGTGCTCAAGATTCTCAAGAGGCAAAATCAATGGACATGGTTAAGAGGCAAAAAAGATATGTGGAAGAGATTAAGAGGCAAAAAGATATGTGGAAGAGATTAAGAGGAAAAAAGATATTCCACTCACCTTGAAAAGTGTGCATTCATGTGAAGACAAAAAGTCTTTTTATTTTTATTTTTATTTCATTATTTATTTATTGTTTTTAGAAAAGTGGTTTCCATTAAAAATATTTTTTTATTTAATTAAAAGAGATTTTTAATTAAAAGGGAGCATGTTCTCTTAATTAAATAAGATTTTTATTTTTTTATTTTTTTCTCTTTTTATAAAATAAGAATAGTGCTTTATTTGTGCAACTTAGGATAAGAGGAAAAGTGGGGGCTTTTTATTTAATAAAAGGGGAGGGAATTCCTTTTAAATAAATAAAAACTTAGGATAAGATGGTTAGCCCATAGGAAATAATTGAATAAATGATAGAACCAGGATTTGATCTAGAATAAGCAATTTATGATTTTAGCAAAAAGGGGCTTATAGTCTAGATGACCATTTTTAGGTGATTACATTTTCCCCTCTTTGACTAATGTGTGATTGATTTGGGAACACATGCAGTCAAAGAATGAAGTTGAAATGTGAGATCGATTTGAGATCACAAAACAACTCAGATCAGCCAAGAAGGCAAGCAGATGATCTGACTCCAAAGAATGAAGTGCAGAGAGATAGAAAATCCTACATGATCAGCCTGGTAGCGACAGTACTAAACACTTAAGAAAGAGATAGCCAATAAGATATGATGTGTCTGCCCCCTCAGGATCGAAAGCGAAATCAGGTAGAGGGAAAGCAAAAGCAAGAGAGACATGATCAAATCACTAGAAATCATAATCAAAGAAAGAGAACAAAATAACCATCAAGCAATGAAGAGATGCTCCACACATGGGACCTGAGGCACGAACCAAGTGGTCCCTCAACCCGAGAACACCATGGAGATGGGATTTGAAAGTGAATGAAAGACTGGAAGTTTGAAAGAGATGGGGATGAAGAAGTGAAGAATGCCCCAGTGAAGATCGAAGGATCAGGCCTCAAAAGGTCAGCCAACTACGCGGAAGAAGGAGAAAGGTGATTTGGGTGATCAAGGATTTTAGTTTGGATCCTGAAATGAAAGGAAAATGATGTGATATGAAAGACCAAAAGTGAAAGACATGATCGGGAAGAAGCAAAAGGCAAGAGCAGTTGATTAAAAAGTCCATGAAAGATGAAAGGAGAGCTCCCTCCATATGCAAGATGCAAGACTAACTAACATGAACTTAAGAATGCAAGCTACATGAAAAGTGGTTTACTTGCAAGGTTACAAAGCCAATAGACATCTAATTATCATCATCGAGCATTATTGGTAGTGTCACAAGATCATACAATGCACACTAGCATAACTATGTGGATATGAATATGATCTATATCAGATAGAAATGTGGGAATCCCACCTAGGCACCAAAGACATGTAAGTCAAGATGACTAGTGTAGTGAGATTACCTAAGTTTGATATGGCAAGATTATGCTAGCATCAAGACACATGAAAAGTCAGGATAGCTATAAGCATGCAATTGTGAAATAGTCAAGGATAATACCTTGTAGGTCCATAGTGTCAAGTAAGACTAGCATAAATGCTCATGACAGTTAGGACCAACAAAATATACCCACAAGCAGAAAAAGCAATAAAACATGTTCTCATTCCCTCAGTCTTCTAGCTATGCATCATTCGTTGGGAGACCACATCTTGTTCAAATCTCATAAGATCCTCATTAGAAATCTCATCATTAGCCTCTGCCTCATGTTGAGAGGGAGGAGACCTAGGAGGTGAAGAAGGCATACCAAAAGTGGGTCTTGGAGGAGATCTTGGTGGCGTGTTGTTGCCATTATTGCCATTAAAAAGAGGTTTATGCTCATAGTTACTAGTCTCAGGTTGCTCATAAGACATTCCTCTATAAGCCATGCACCTAGCAGCATCCATCCTTTATTGATTATGTTCTTTGTCTAAGCGCACTTGGTTATCCTTACGCTCAAAGTGTTCTTGCAGGCGCTGAAATTTTTCTTGTTCAGTCAAAGTGAGTGAGACACTGTCTGTGTTTTTGGGGGTCTTGAATGCGGAAAAGAGGAAACCTCCTTTGTACCATGGGGTAGCCTTAGAATCCTTAGATTGGTTAGAACTAGAACTGTTGTTGCTAATGGGCTCTCGTGAGCATCTAGTTGGAGAAGGTAACTGTGTATAAGTGAACGGAGAGTGATTCTCCTGCTCAAATTGAGACCAAGTTGTAACTGGCATGAAAAGAGATGTTGGTTGACTAATAGAATGAGACAAATTTTCTCAAATTTGAGATAAGAAAAGCTAATAAAGATCACTTGTCAAAGTAGAACAATAGAGAGAGATGGCTCATCAAAAGTGCTCAAGCACTTACAATAATCAATTGACTAAAGCCAAGCAGCGAGCAAGAAGCTCAATAAGCAGGTAGCTAGAGAGGTAACCATGATGCGACAAGTGATCAAGAGTAGCATTCGTTAAGCTCAAATCTAATAGTTTTAACTCATTTGTTTCAGTCTAGAACAAGTCTAAGCATGCAGATAACAGTCCAGCTTCAGGTAAGAACAAAAAAAGACACTCTATGACAGGTTAAAATGCAAGTTTAGCAGCTCTGGATTGCAACAGTAATAAGACAACGAAAAGGTTCTGGGCGACACTTTCCACGCAAGTGGGGTGAACTGTCACGCAACAATTCTCAGAACAAGACGTGACACTATTCCAAGGTCATACGACTCTATGACCAGTGAACATAAAAATATTAGTTTTGAAGCATTTTAAAAGATCAAGTAAGTATATCAACAGATTTTTATCATTGATCAAGCACATAAGACAACAATCAAGGAGTTCAAGCAAGCAATTGTCTTCAAACAATGAGCAAGGCGAAAAGCAACCTTGCACATGAACAAGAATAGTGACTTAGTATTTCTACTCCTTAAAGATTCTACTTGTGTATGTTGTTCAAAATGTTTTAGCAGGCACTTAGAACACAACAACATCCTATCAAGCTGTCTACATGGATATACATGGCTTTCTAAGAGGAGTCCTTGATATATGCAAGGTACATGAGGCCAAATCTGTAGATGAGAAGAATTTGAAATCACACAGCCGGGGGGAGATGGTAACCCAAATCTCCTCCTTCACTTCTCAAAGGTATAAAGTTCTTTGAGGCTTAGCCAAGAGTGATGTCAAACTCAATTCCCAAGAGAGGTGTCTTTTGATTCACCACCCGCTATTTATACTCTGCTGGAACACAGGAGTTAAGGTCATCCCTTGAGGTGGTGTGTCCCCAAGCAGGCCTTCTAGAAATAAAAAGGTAAGCAATTCACTATCAAAAGTATTTAAATCACTAAAGGTGGAACACTTAACTCTTCAAGTAAATGTGAAGTGAGTCCAAAAGTGGAACATTTAACTCTTCAAGTGAATGTGAAGTGAGTCCACAAGGTGGAATATTTAACTCCTCACACAAACTCAAAGTGAGTCCAAAAGTGGAACATTTAACTCCTCACACAAACTCAAAGTGAGTCCACACCTTAGAAAACTAATGAGATCAAGAAAACATAAAAGGGAGAACTTTGTGGAACACTTAACGCTCTTTTCAAGTAGACCCCTCCCCTATGTATGCATGCTGACCTTGCATCCAAAGGGTAGTAATGAGGGGCGATTAGAAATAAGTGAGTCCAACACCTAATTTACTAACAAGATCAATCAAAAGTACTCCAAAGTTGCTTATCAATACTACTCACAAATGAAAAAGGGTTGAACAATGGAATATTTAACTTTCCAAGCAAACACAGAGTGAGTCCACAAAGTGGTGCATTTAACTCCCTATGTAAACAAGGAATGAATCCATGCCCTTAATCACTCAATGAGATATTTGATATTGGAACCAAGAATTACTTAAGGTTTAAACACAAGCATTCACTTACACAAACTTGTAAAAACAAATCTATGTTCTTTCATTTCCCATTAAGAGCATTAATTGAAATGTGTTCTATGAAAGCATGTAAACACTCAAGCCAAACACATGAGAGGTTCAATTTTAATCCCAAAATCCAAATGTTGTAGAGATCAAACAAAGTACCTCAAGCAATTTTAAACATTTTCCATGAAAGCAAGAGCACCTTCAAAACAACTTGTTAGACCAACAAGAGGTTAGGAAAACTAAGCCAAAATTAATCCAAAAAATTGACGGAAATGCAAAAATGAAAGGACAAAGTTAAGCTACTCTGCCCCATGGTGGGCACCAAAAAATGTGTACTCTAAAAAGTGCACTTCTCTAAGTCACTATATCCAAGGGAATCCATGATAGGGAAACCTTGAGAAAGTGACCTAGAGCTCCCTAGGCATGGAGTGCAAGGGTATTTTAAGTTTGCTCTCAGCTAGAGCTATTAAGCCTATAACCTTGCTAGTAAACCATGCAATGGGAGATTCAATGAAGAAAAGGGCAAGAATGCCAATATCCACAACAAATCTAAATGAGAATGCAATGCAATACTATGCTAGAATGAAGATGCAAGCTAAGCTATAAAAATGAAAAATAGAAGTATTACAAATCCTTGCTAATTAAACTATGTGAGCTAATCTATAGCATAAAGGAAACTAGATTAAGAATGCAATGATAATGAAACTAAACTATGATGCAAGAATAAAAATGAAATGATGATGCAATATTTCAATATGAGAGATCTAAGAATACCATAGCTCCAAAATGCCAAGATTGAGAAGCTCCAAGACTCCAAGATGCTAAGATGCCAAGACTCCAAGAGGATGAATCATGCAAAAGATGGATTATTTGCAAGAGATGGAAAAGATGAGTGATTAAGAATGAGGAGAGAGCCTCCTTTTAAAGAATTTTAGAAATGAACGGACAGTCAAGATTAAGAGGCAAAAAAGAATTATCAAAGGTGGAAATTAAATCTTGGTTGATCCATGTGCTCAAAATTTTCAAGAGGCAAAATCAATGGACATGGTTAAGAGGTAAAAAAGATATGTGGAAGAGATTAAGAGGCAAAAAGATATGTGGAAGAGATTAAGAGGAAAAAAGATATTCCACTCACCTTGAAAAGTGTGCATTCATGTGAAGACAAAAAGTCTTTTTATTTTTATTTTTATTTTATTATTTATTTATTATTTTTAGAAAAGTGGTTTCCATTAAAAAGATTTTTTTATTTAAGTAAAAGAGATTTTTAATTAAAAGGGAGCATGTTCTCTTAATTAAATAAGATTTTTATTTTTTTATTTTTTTCTCTTTTTATAAAATAAGAATAGTGCTTTATTTGTGCAACTTAGGATAAGAGGAAAAGTGGGGGCTTTTTATTTAATAAAAGGGGAGGGAATTCCTTTTAAATAAATAAAAACTTAGGATAAGATGGTTAGCCCATAGAAAATAATCGAATAAATGATAGAACCAGTATTTGATCTAGAATAAGTAATTTATGATTTTAGCAAAAAGGGGCTTATAGTGTAGATGACCATTTTTAGGTGATTACAGTAAACACTCTTGAGCCAATTATATTGTAAGCATTGTGTGTGTTGGGTTTTAGGTTGACATAGTATTAAGTTTTGGTTGCGCCTATTCAACATGTATATATATGATATGCACCTTTGTATTTGAAGCAAGAAGTGATAGATAGAAGAGAAGAAGTATGAAAAGTATATAGTAGCGAAGAATAATTCAGTCAGTATGGAATAAAGCTTTACAAGAGGTTAGAGCAATATTTCATAAAAGAAACTGATCAGACAACAGTGTCAAATCAGTAGTTCACCCTTCTAGATATAGTGTGTATCTGATTATCAGGAGGTTGTAGCCTTCTTCATTAAGCATTGTGCTCTAGTAGTGTTCCATCCACCCCTAACAGGGTTTGTTCTTTCAGACTCCTAACAGAGTCATTGTGCTCAACATTGTAATGATTGCTCCTAATAGGGAAAAGGACCTCTAAATAGTTCATAAGACTAGTGAAATTATTCATGGGTACTAATTCCCACCAAGGTTTTCTTCTGGCCAAGTTTTCCCCATAAACATATCTTGTGTTATGCGTTATGGTTGATTGTTTTGTATGCTTTACTATTTATTTCAGCATTCAAGTAATTGGGATAAGTTTCAAGAAGCAGAAAAATATTAATTATAGAACACTGATTCACCCCCCTCTCAGTGTTCCCATTCTTAACATATATCTCTTCTCTAAATTTAATAGACACAAGCTCACAGCTTCTTATAATCCTCTTTACATCATATTCATTCTCACCATATCTTTTCCAAAGAACAGATCTTACATATATACCCTATTACATTCTACATGATTAGGTCGACCAATTAGGCTTTCCTAATTACATAAACTACTGCTAAGATAGACACGGTACCTAAAACAAGTATACAATGATCTATTACAACAGTTAAGGACTGAAAACCTTAATTTACATTTTTCAAAACAAAATGCACAGTACACTTCTGAAGTCGGCTCCCAAATAAGTCTTCTCTAGATCACACACCACAACTAAGGTTATCCAAAGTTTCATACCTTGTCCTAACCAATGAACATCCTTCAATTCCTTGTCTTTCATCTTCCAAACTAGAATGTACCAAATCCATATCTTCTATAAGATATACCAAAAATACATAAACTCGCTCTTTCAGGTTCCACTATTTCTGTCTAGTGAGCAGTCTTTACCAAAACAAGTGTAAGTCTCTCAATATGGAACATTACATGATGCGATCTTGGATATAAGATCACAACATCTTCTTGTACTCTCATCTATCTTTGCACATTCTAAAACATCTGTACAGTGTCCGTACACTATCATAATTATCCTGTACTATTCACAGAGACATTTATTGACACTAGTGATAAACCAAAAATGACAATAGTATGAATGCCCATTCAATAACATAGTGATTAAAAATATTAAATGTATCACATACCACTCCATGAATTCACAATATCCAACAATCTCTCCCTTTGGCATTGATGTCAACATATGGAAAAATCTATCATCTCAAAGTTATATCAATCCAAAGTTTTGCAACCAAACAATACTACATACAATCTCCCCATATAGTATGGATTTTCTCATAGCAACACTCCCCCTTTGACAACAATGGAAATGGGTGCCATGAGTCATCAACTATTTTCCAACATCTTTCTTCTATGATCACTCCCCCTAAGGAGTAGATCTCTAAATCTAGTCCAGAATATGATAAGGCTCTAAAAACCTCTCGACCGATGCATCTCTACATCATTTAATTTTGACTAGGAGGGACCTGAACCCCAAGCATACCTTTGAGATATTCAAAGGCATCTTTTGGAAGTGACTTTGTGAAGATGTCTGCAATCTTCTCTTTTATACTAATATATTCTAATGTTATTTCCTTCTTTACCACCTTGTCTCTCAAGAAGTGATATTTGATAGAAATATGTTTAGTTTTAGAGTGCATCACCAGATTCTTTGACATATTCACTGTACTGGTGTTATCATAATGGATAACCACAAGCTCATCAAAAGTTACTCCTATGTCCTTCACCATTTGTTTTATCCAAACAATTTGAGTGTAATTTATAGTAGCAACATTATACTCTAATTTAGCAGTAGATTGTGTTATACAATCTTGCTTCTTACTTAGCCAAGAAACCAACTTTTTCCCAAGGAAAAATGCACCACCACTAGTACTATTTATGTCATCAATGTTTCCTGCCCAATCAACATCAATATAAACATGAAGTTTAAAGATATCATTTCTATCATACCATAAGCTATAGTATATGGTTCCTTTTATATATCTCATTATCCTTTTCATAGGAGATAGGTGTGTTTCTTTGGGTTCTACCTAATATCTAGCCACAATTCCAACAACATTAGCAATATCTAGTCTGGTGTGGGTCAGATATTGTAATCCACCAACTATTGATCTATACAAGGAATGAAAAACACACTTTGATTCTTCATCAACTGTTAGCTTATTACCAGTCACCATGGGTGTGCTGACTGGTTTGCAGTCCTCCATTCCAAAGTTAATTTCAACATTTCTTTAAGATATCTAGTTTGAGAAATAAAAATGCCATCTTTGCTCTGATTTATTTGCAGTCCAAGAAAGAATTTCATTTCACCTATCATGGACATCTCAAATTCACTTTTCATTTCCTTAGAAAATTTCTTACATAGATCATCATTACCTCCAAAGATAATATCATCAACAAAGACTTCTATTATCAAGATTCCATCTTCACTAGTTCTTAAATACAAATTACTGTCAGCATTACCTTTTTTGAATCCAAGCTAAAGTAAGTACTTGTCTAACCTTTCATACCAAGCCCTTGGAGCTTGCTTCAGCCCATATAGAGCTTTCTTCAACTTGCATACCATGTCTCCATATTCGCATAGATGAAATCCATCAGGTTATTCTATATATAATTCTTCAAGATCCTCATTCAGAAATGCAAATTTTACATCCATTTGATACACCTTGAAATTATTATGTGTAGCATAAGCCAAGAATAATCTTATAACTTCTATTCTGGCAACATGAGAAAATGTCTCTTCAGAGTCTATTCCTTCTTGCTATGAGTAGCCTTTACATACTAGTCTTTCTTTGTTTCTTACAACAACCCCTTCTTCATTCATTTTGTTTCTAAAAACCCATTTAGTTCCTATCACATTTTTGTTCTTAGGTCTAGGAACCAGTTCCCAAGCGTTATTCTTCTTTACCTTATCTAATTCTTCTTTCATAGCATTTATCCAAGATTCATCTCTACAAGCTTCATCTGTATTCTTTGGTTCAACTTGAGAAATTAAACAAATTTCTTCTCTAAACTTTGATCTAGTCAGTACTCCTTGATTTGTATCACCAATAATTTTCTTCTCGGGATGATTATTCTTTACATACCTCATAGTTTTAGGAAGCTTAGTAGTCTTATCTGTGTCATTATCACAAATCTCTTTTTTGCATTCAGTCTCAACAATTTCTTCTTCTTCTTGAGTAGCAACCTCTTTAGTCTCTGTATCCTAATCACAGTCATACATTCTCTCTTTTATGTGAAACCTTTCATCTATCTTTATATTATGACTTTCAATTATTTTTATCAATCTCAAATTAAAGAATTTGTAAGCCTTACTCTTAGTAGAGCAGCCAAGAAAGATTCCTTCATCACTTCTAGCATCAAACTTTCCTATCTCATCATCTCTCTTTATATAGCACTTACTACCAAATATTATGAAATATTTTACAGTAGGAGTATGATTGAACCATAATTCTAGGGAGTCTTACTTGTACCTTCTCTGATTTGAATTATGTTCATTGTGTACACTATTGTCCCAATAGCCTCTATCCAATGCATATGAGACACATTTCCTTCAAGCAACATTATCCTAGCAACGTCAAGTATAGTCTTATTTCTTCGCTCTGCTATCCCATTATGTTTTGGAGTCTTAGGAGTAGATGTATGTGTTTGTATTCCATGTTCTTCATAGTATGAGTTGAATATATCTAAAGTAAATTCTCCACCTCTATCTGACCTTAAACATTTTATTTTTAAACCTGATTCATTCTCCACTTTTTCTCTAAATATCTTGAATTTATCAAATGCCTCTAATTTTTCTTTTAAATAAGTAACCCACATCATTCTAGAAAAATCATCAACAAAAAGTATAAAATACCTTTCACCATAGTATGATTTTGTCCTTGTAGGTCCACATAGATTTGTATTTACCAAATCCAACTTTCCCTTTGATGTATATGCTTATCCTTTATAACTATTTTTAGTCTATTTTCCCATAACCCATTCTCTGCATACAGTATTAGATGGTTTCACAATCTTTTGTAGATCTCTTACTACATTATTCAAGCTTTACTTCACAATGTTATCAAAATTGACATGACAAAATCTTCTATGCCATAACCAACTGTCATCTATCTTCGCAACAAAACAGGAAGCTCCTAATATATTTAATTCAAATACATTACTCTATCATCTTAAAATGGAAGAACTTTCATGTTAAGATCATTTAGGCCTCCGAGTGAGTGGTTTGGGATCATGTTAAGTGCCTTGGTTGGGTCTTTGCATGAATCTGGCTTTCCCCCCTATTTTGTTGTTCTCTTCTCTACATTTCCTAGCATTCTAGATTGAGGTTCTGGGTTTTTGGACCTCAAGGTCAAAGATGACCTTGAGGATCAATGACAACCTAGACCCTAACCTAGGTTAGGGATGACATCGAACCTAACCTAGGATGGGGTCTATCTCATCTTTGACCTAAGGTTTAAATTTTAGGATTTTTTTATTTTTGGATATCAGGTTTTGAAAAGATTCTTTTTCTTGCCTCCAAGTCAGTCATTTCGGGTTTTGAAATGGTAATTCCTTAATTTCATTTAATCTAGGTATATTTTCTAAAGGTATGGACCTAATTAAGATTTAATTTTCTAAGGTGGCCCCTCTAGAAGATTGTACCCTACTTCACTCTAAAAGAAAGCCTTCCTCTCTCATTTGATCCATCACTTTTTTCCATCAAGCATCTCTCAAGCTCTCAAGTGAAAGAAAGAAGGAGAAGGAAAGCAATAAATCATTCATTCATCCTCAAGCCTAAGCATCCATTCAAGCATTCAACCATTCATTCATCAAGGAGATCCATTGTTAGCCATTGAAGGATTCAATCTCTTTGGAGCCCCCTTGAAGATCCATCCCTCCACATTCATCCAAGCCTCCTCATATGCAAAGATCCATTAAAGATTGGTGTTGAAGATCAAATGTCATTGATTTTTGACATCCTACATTCATTCTACATCCATTGAAGCATTCCTACTTGTGGATTCAAGGATTTGAATCCTCTACAAGGACTTCAACATAAGCAAGTGAATTGTTTCATTTACTTTGTTTATGCACATTACAATTTCAATTCAATATCAAGGTTAATTCCTAAATTGGGGTTTGACCAAGGAAAACCCCCCATCCAAACAACAAAAACCCTTTTTTTCTTGCAAGTACAGGTGTGGAACTGTGGATCTGAGCTTGGATTTGGATACCCTTTTCGGTGAACTTCTGAAATCTGTGAACAAAGTCAAAGTTGACCTTAAAAATATTAAAGTAGACTTTGACCTTTTATTAGGGTCAAAGACTACCTACTGGCAGAAAGATAAAAGTTTTCTGGATTTTCTTCATCTTGGCATTTCTAGTTCGAAATAGGTCGCATACTTGCTCAAAACTACATGCAGACATCAGAAATCAGCATTTTCCAGATCTACCCTATTTTAAGGTTAGTATTTTCCTTTCAATTATTTCAAATTTCAAGCATATACTCTTCATAGTGAAATATAAGATCTTCTTCTTCATTCATATTCTTCATAGATTGATTCAATTATGCATTAACCTTTTGGTTGATCAATTTGGATCTCTCCCTTGGGAATTTGGATTTAGTAGTTGATCTCATATTTCCCACATATTTGAATAAGGTTAACATACATCCACCATTTAACATTATTCAATTACCTCTAGATTTAGTACGGGTTGCAATCAACCTTCCTTCCTTACTTCTAATAAAACATTTACCATTACATAATTGTAATTGAAACTCTTTATCCATCAAATATCCAACACTCAACAATTTATGCTTAAGTCCATCAACAGGTAGTACATTATCAGTATTAGTCTTTCCATCTAGAGTAATAGATCCTACTCCTATGATAGATTTCAGAAGATTATCTCCAAACCTTACAACACCACCATCATACTTTACTAATTTAACAAATTTGTTTTTGTCTCCAGTCATATGATGTGACCAACCACTGTCTATAATCCATTCAGTTTTCTTATCAACATGTGACACTAAGGCCTTTTCCTCATGTACTGGTTCATCTCTAATAGGAACAAATCCGATCTCCTCATAATCTAAATCATCATCATCAGAAATACCTTCACTGACATAGTAACATTATTTATCCTTTGAGTACTTAGATTTAAAAAACTGAGGTTTGTACTTAGGAACCCTTGTAGGACATCTAGATGCAAAATGACCAACCTTATTGCATGAAAAACATTTTAAAGGTAATTTTCCTTCAAATTTACCCTTACCTCTCTTCTCTCTTCTAGCAATCAGTGCAACAAGTTCATCCATCTTTCTTTCTTTAGCTATTATCTATTCCCATTCCTCAGTATATTCTCCAAGCTCTTATTTCAAACTCTCACTACTCATGCTTGGATGTGCAGTCATTATCTTCTTTTGTGTAGATACCTTAAATGCAGATTCTAATTTAGGTACAGAGTATCCCATTTCTGTAGCTTCAAAACTAGTTAGCTTTGCAATCAACATCTCTTTGCTAAAGTTCGGAGTCAAAGCTATAGTCTCTTGAATTGATAGGGCCTTGAACTTATAAGCAGGAGTCAAAGAACTAAGGATCTTCGCAATGACTTCTTCTTAAACATAGGTGCTTCAATAGTTTCTAATTCCGACCACAAATTTTGTAACCCTTTGAACATAAGCCCTAATGCTTTCATCATCATTCATTTGTAGCTTCTCCATCTTTTTTTTCTAGTTCTGTAACTTCTCTTGCTTGGTATATTTGTCTCTTTCATATAGTGCTTCTAATCTCTACCAAATTTTATGTGTTGAATCTAAGTCTTTAACTTCAGTAAATTCTCCTTCAGAGAGTGCGTTGATCAATGCTTCTCTTGCAACAATGTTGTGAGAGAATAATTTCTTCTCATCATCAGATGCCGATAGAAAGTTATTCTTAATCTTTATAGCCACCTAATTCTTTGTGATCAACCAATAGTCAATACCCAAACATAGAAAATGAGTTTGCATCTTATTCTTCCAACTATCAAAGTTCTCAAGATCAAATTTTGGACCATCCTTCCTATAGAGTGCCATTTCCAAGATCATCTCAAGCTATTAAGCTTTCTCTCTAAGGACCAGTAGCTATGATACCAATTGTTAGGAATAATAGTCCATAATACAACTGAGAGGGGTGGTGAATTAGTTGTATGATAGATTATTAAAATTTAAACTTTGAGTAACAATAATATTAGATCCAATGAGCACAATGAATACCAACACAATAACATAATATTTTTGTCTCGAGGAAACCCTATTAAAGGTAAAAACCCTAGTGGGAATTAGCACCCACAAATGATGTATTGAGAGTATAGTATACCTATTATAAGATCTAGCCCTATTAGGAGCTTATTGAATCATTACAATACACAATCTTTGTTAGAGGAAAAAACCTGTTAGGATTCAAGGAATAAGGGTGGGCTCACTTCCCAGGCACACTGGCAAAAGAAGGTTAAATCCACCTTCTAAACTCACTGTCCGCAACAAGTGTATATGAAGACATACACAATCTTTTGAACTATCTAACATCAATTATCTTTTCTTGATCAGTTCCTATGAATTTTACCAGTATATATCTCTGATCTACATTCAACAGACACAAGCTCACAACTTCTTATAATCCTCTTTACATAATATTCATTCTGACCATAACTTTTCCAAGGAAAAGATCTTACATATATAACCTATTGCATTCTACATGACCAGGTCGGCCATTCAGGCTTTCCAATTTACATAAACTCTTACTAAGATACACATGGTACCTAAAAAAAGTATACAATGATTCTATTACAACAATTAAGGACTGACATCCTTAATTTACATTTGCAAAACAAAATGCACGCTACACTTCTGAAGTTGGCTCCCAAATAAGTCTTCTCTAGATCACACACCACAGTTGACATCATCCACCATTCTGTACCTTGCGTTGACCAATGAACATCCTTCAATGCCTTTTCTTTCATCACCCAAACTCACATGTACCAAATCGATATCTTCTGTAAGATATACCAAAAATACAAAAACTCACTCTGTCAGCTTCCATTATTTTTGTCCCGTGACCATTCTTTACCAAAACAAATGTAACTCTCTCAATATGGAAAATTACATTATGTGATCTTGGATATAAGATCACAACATCTTCCTATACTCTCTTCTATCTTCCTATACTCTCTTCTATCTTTTCATGTTCTAAAACATCCGTACAGTGTCTATACACTATCATAATCAACATGTACTCTTCACAGAAACATATGTTGACATCAGTGACAAACCACAAATAACAATAGTATGAATGCACATTAAGTAACTTAGTGATTAAACATATTAACGGTATCAATCACTACCCTATGCATTAGCAATATCCAATAAAATGAACAACAATAAGAAACCCTTGGAAGGTGGACCATAGAATGTAAGATTCAAAATGAAGATTCAAGCATGAAAGATCTAAATGAACTACAAGATCTAAGCTAGAATGAAAATGAAAGAACAAGAAAGTAAGCTAATCTAACAAGATTACAATACCTCCTAGTTAAGCTATGCAAATTAAACTAAATGCAATAAGGAAATGCTAAGCTAGAATGCAAGTAAACTATAATGCTCTTAAGAATGCAAGTAAAAAAAATTTCTAGCGTAAGTCTAAGATCTATGGTTAGGAATGCAAGAGTGAGGAGAGAGCCTCCTTTTAAATAATTTAGAAATGAGTTGATGGTCAAAATTAAGAGGCAAAATCCAAGGGTAGAGAATAATCTCTATTTTGACTTTAGGGCACAAGATTCTCAAGAGGAAAAATAAAATGGATGAGAATGGTTAGGTAGAAATGAGTGGGGAGGATTAAGAGGACAAAAATATTCCACTCATGTGAAGACAAAAATCCTGTTCTTTTCTTTTAAATTAAGAAATTCCTTTTCCATGTTCACATATAGGATAAAATGGATTTTATTTGATTAAAAGGGGACATTTTCTTTTAATCAAATAAAGATTAGGATAAAGTGGTCAAACTTTAGGATATCATCAAATAAATGATAAAGTGATGATTTGATCAAGAGATGAGATTGATTAAGCATAAGATAAGGTCTAGTATTTTTAATGTTTAATGTTAGAGTGGAGCTCAAAGTTTAATAGACCAATTTTGGGTGATTACATCCATTACTATGTTTGCTAGAAACCATAATCAATATCCACCATTATTATCAATAAATTCAGTGATAGAATTTCAAGAGGATTCTTAAGGTCTTCAAGCATCCAAGTCTTCAATCCTTCAAAGGTGAGTTTCTCCTTTTTCATCAAGCATTGTGGAAAATAAAAAATTCCATGATTTCCTTTGGGTTTTTCTATAGATAAAGCTTTTTCATGAACACTTGTGATCATATCCAAATAACTATTGTGTCATTAAGGTATAAGTTGATTTATAGTTCAGATATGGCTTCTATTTCATCTTTCTTAATGCAACTTCCTTTCATTTT
This sequence comes from Chamaecyparis obtusa, assembly GCA_027943335.1. NCBI lineage: Eukaryota > Viridiplantae > Streptophyta > Pinopsida > Cupressales > Cupressaceae > Chamaecyparis > Chamaecyparis obtusa. The sequence goes on from BSBK01000882.1 coordinate 28,390, forward strand.
CAAGGCTAATTCCTAAATAGGATTTTGACTAAGGAAAACCCCTTTATCAAACCTTGTTCCCCATTTTTTTATGTACATGAACAAGTTACAAAGCCACTAGAAAAAATATGGGAAGATCGAGAGAAAATAGATAACCCTTGTGAGTTTCAGACCAAAACCTAGGGTACATAATGGATTTGGCATTCTATGCTTGGGTATAGTTTGGGATTGTCAATCTTTACCATTCTAGATCCATTTCTCATTTGGTAGGGAGTTAGGTTGTAGTCTTTATGTCCCATATTTTCATTTACATGTACTTGAGGGTTCTCAACTATCAGAATATTAGATATGTAGTAGTATAATTCCTCTTTCATTTCTAGGTGCACTTAGAATCTCTCTAATTTCTCTCTACATTTGCTTCTCATTCTAATTAATTCACTTCCTAATTGGATTATTTGTCTTATCTACCTCCTTAATTCTAAGAAAAAAAGGAATAAAACCCCAAAAGAAGTGATATTTCATTAGCATATGTCTTACCAAGTGTTGTCAATCATATTTTTCATGAGGTCATTTTATATTCCAATGTTCCTTATGAATTGGGGAAATTAGTCCTTTTATGTGACCCCCTTTTTCATATTGTAAATACCCTCATCTATTATGCCTTTTTGAGGGAATCCCAACTCCTTTGTTTCCTTTGGAGTTTCTTACTTATTCAAATCCAATTCCTTCAAACTTAGTCCATCTTGAGGGGACTTCATTTTCATTGTCAGTTTTTTATTAGGTGGCTCCAATACATATTGTTCTTCATTGTCTCTATTTATGTGAGAATAGGTTTCTTAATCTCAACCTTCCTCAAGTTATTAGTATTGGTATTGTTACCCTAATTTTCATATCCATGTAAATTTGGCCAAAATCTATTCCAAAATATTTGTTTTACCCCTACCAAGCATCCCTAAAAATTTCATGTCTTTGTGTATGGTTTCCTAGCCTCTACAAATTTTCTAACTCCCTGGTTTGCAAGTTAAAAGTTCATAAAAGTAGTCATTGTGTTTTAAAAACCCTGCAAACCCTAAGCCAATTTCTATTTTCAAGTTACTTTATCTCGGCCACTTAAGTTCTAGTTTTAGCATGTGCACTTTAATCTTACTGGTCGGTTGCTAGTTCTCTCATTTCCCTGGTGGTTACCTTCCATATTCAGCGATTCAGCCAATGAGCCATTCACATAATCTCTTAATCCCCGGCAGTTAAGTCTAAACATTTTGCGACCCAGCGAAGCAGTTAATTTCTCTTCAGTCGCGTAATCGCTAAGTTTTCTTCGGTGGTTATTTTATGTGGGTGCCCCAGTTAATAGAGATCTAACAGTCATCATGATTTCACAAAGGATGTGTTAGAGGCTTGCGAAATCGTGACAACCGTCAATCTTCCTTAAGCATGCAGCGCTTCAAGCTTTTGTGGGTCCACTGCCACGATATCCTACATGGAAGCTTCCTATTGGTTGAAGGTGGTGATTTGGAGGTTGTGTCAGGTGGGTCCTCATGTGGTGACGTGCTCATTTTTGGTTGGCTGACGGGGTGATGACTAGAATTTCTGAGTGGGACCATTGTCAGATGTCTGTAGGGATGTCAGTAGGATGAAGATCAATGGTTGGCGTATCTTCGCATAGCCCTTTTTTGACACATGCGATCTTATGCCCGCCATTTGATTTGCCAAGGTGTTCAAACTATGTTAGGTGTGTTCGATGCTAGGTCAGGGTGACTTGCCATCTTTTGATTGGTCAAAGTAAAGAGAAGGTCTGTGCGAATGCGTTGCCAGGTGTGCTAATTTGCCAGTTTGTGATTGGTTGTCGAGTGATGACTGGTGTTGCAGTGGGTCTGTCTATCAGAAGGGTCCCAGTTCTAAAGGATCTATGGTGGACGTATGATCTAAAGGAATATTCAGGGGCTATGAGATCATACACCTACCGTTAGATTAGAATCTGTTCGCAATGGGTCCGTGGTTGTCAGAGATGCTGATTTGCTCGCTTCTGATTGGCTTTTGACTTCCGCGGTGGCTTTCACTTGTCAAAGGGGGATTTTAAGTTGTTTTCTTAGTGTATCTGGACCATTTCATCTACCGAGAAATGCATGAAATTGGCATTTGTGTTTTAATTTCAGACCTGCTAGCTGTTAGCATTTAAATTCAAAATTCCTGTGAAAGTTTTGCTAAGGTTTTGCTATTTTTGGCCATGCACGACGTCGATTAGCTCAAGAATTAAATTCTCAAGATAGTTATGGTTGAGAGGGTGATGGAGATGACTATTGGCCGGTGTTGTAGGGTACTGTGCCATGTTTTCACACCAGGAGATGCTAGAAAGAGTTGGCACCAACTTTTAAATGGTACTATTCCCAGGGAAGTATGATCAGATTTAGAGCCTTCATGGCAAGGCCGAGTTGCAGGAGGGTTGGTGAACCAAGGTTTCTTTTCCATAGGTTGATTTCAGTATAGGGATGGGCATGCAAAGATGAATATCTGATCGGTTGAGATATTTGCAGAAATAACATTTATGATCAAACTTGATTGATTTAGGGTTTGTTTTTCTGTTGTAAATCTGTAACCCTAGTTAGGTTTTGCTCCCGCTTGATTAGAGGAGATGTATATATTGTATTTTTGGGAGCTTTTGAGCTCAGAGTTCGCATTTTGTAAAGAAGAAAGTCTCTTTCTTAGAAGGCTATCTGTGGCATTTTTCTGCCCTTTGGTTTTCTACATTCTGTAATCTCCCATTGATGATTCAGATATTGTAGAGGTATTTTGTGACATCTCTTCTGTCCTTATGCTTCCTTGTCTAAATTATCTCTTATTGAATTGAAGTAAATGATGTTTTCAGTGGTATCTTAGGGTTCTTGATCCCTCTCTCTTTCTGCAATTTTGTGTATTATTGTGGGTGATTTGATTTGAATGCTCTTGTGGGTATACCTCAACCCCTTGACAATCTGTCTCATTCCTATACTGAGTTGCAGAGGTGAATGTTTGTCTGAAGATTGTAGATTGTGTCTAAATTCTTAGGAATGCTATTGTTTATGAAATTATTTCTTTCCCTAAATAGCCTCTTTCTATTACAGACCCTTCTATGAAATATTTATGCAGGCCTATTTAGTGATTTGTGATCTCCTAGACCTGAGTTGTTCATTATTTTCATCCTCTATACTGAGTTTCAAACCTTTCATTTTCATGTATCACCTAATAGGTAGTTTTCTTTCAGTTATTTCCCTTTCATGCATTCCTTCTATCCCTTTCCCTCAAAAATTTTTACTTTCATGTCAAGAAGCAAATTAAGGTGATTATCCAAGAGGAACCAACCTAGAACCTAGAGGTCTCATCTCGGTTAGCATAGGTCCCACAACCTAGAGATGATTCCCATGTTATACTAAGTTATCAAGACTATGAGAGCTTGAAACAAGGGTGCAAACTTAGTGTATAACAATTTTGGCACGCCCGGTGGGATAGTAAAAGCAAATTCAAATTCAGAAGACACCCCACCTTGGGCGTAACAATTCTGGCACGTCCGGTGGGACAATAAAAGAAGATTCAAATTCAGAAGACACCCCACCTTGGGCATAAAAATTCTGGCACAACCGGTGGGACAGTAAGAGCAGATTCAAATTTGAAAGACACCCCACCTTGGGCGTAGTAATTTTGGCACGCCCGGTGGGACAGTAAGAGCATATTCAAGTTCAGAAGACACCCCACCTTGGGTGTAACAATTTTGGCATGCCCGGTGGGACAGTAAGAGCATATTCAAATTCATAAGACACCCCACCTTGGGTGTAAAATTCTGGCATGCCCGGTGGGACAGATAAAGAAATTCATTGTTTGAAGGTTATGTTATCTCTGATATACAAATTTCATAATATAGACCTTTAGAGGTTGATCTATCTAGTATATCTAGCAACTCCACTGATTTCACAGACTCAGGGTAATTTGTTCAAAGTTTATGAGAAAGATTGAGACTAGAAGCTCAAAGCCTACAGAATTTTTAGAGTTGCCCTAAAAAAGAAGCTATAAGGGTAGGTCAACTCAAAGAACATCCCCTGCAAGGAGAGTTTAGTCTACACCACCTAATACTTCAGAAAGGAGACCTTTTCCCTTTCATTCTAGAAGAAGAGGAAGATCTCTAACCAGAGATCTAGAGGAAGATTCAAATCTAGCAGCAAATACAACTCACATAGTTGTTAACCTTCAAATCACAGCTCCTACAATGGCTAGACAGTATGCTTTTGCACCTTTCAACAAGGGAAGTCCATTAAATTTCATTGTACATCATGATGTTCCCTTGGTGGCATTGAAGAGCTTTCCTGATTTCATAGGTGAAGGGCAAACAACTGCTTTTGAACATATAAGAGATGTGACCACCATCTACAGCATACACAACATAACTCAAGAAGATGTGGCCACAAAATTATTACTAACCTCTCTAAAAGGTAAGTCTCTTGAATGGTTTAGAACTCTAGCAGTTGGTTCTATTGATTCTTGGGATGCATTAGGGGATGCATTAAGTAAGTATTTTGAGGATAAATCAGATAACTTGTCTCTAGTTGAACAGTTGACAACCATTAAAAGAGACCCTCAAGAATAAATGACATATTATAATAGTAGATTCCTCAATACATGGAATAGAATCCCAGTCGCAGTGAGACCATCAGCTGATCATGCTTTCCTATACTATTTGCAAAGTCTGAATGGTCAAATTTCTATCATGATCCAATCTATGGGTGGTACTTCTTTACCCCAAGGTTTTGACATAGCTGTCAAGGCTGAAAATTGTTTAATCCAGGAAGGCATGATAGCTAGAAGGCCACCCATGCCCATATTTCCTAGCCTTCAGCCTATTGCACCTACACAAGTACCCTCATTTACCCCTATTCCCACCATATTAGCACCTCAGGCTAGTACTAGTGGCCAAGAGCTAACAACACATTTCTCTCAAGAGCTGCAAGAGATAAACAATAGTCAGGAAAGTAGTAAGCAAGAAATGACAAACTTTTTGCAGACCTTGACTAAAGAAGTGACAAATCTAAAGAAGCAAAGTCAAGGAATCAGACCACCCTTTCAGCCACAAGGCCAAGGTCCTAATCAACAATATCAGAATCAGTGACAGCCTTATCAACAAAATAGGCCACCATACCAAGGAGGCTATCAAGGACAAAGATAAAGTTTTAATCAAAGACCATTCCAACCATATAGCCCTACACCTCTCAATTCTGCAAATCCAGTTAGGGATATGGTTCCTAGTCAAAACAATATGGCTATGGAAAATGAATGGTGTTTCCCTTGTAATCAGCCTCATAATCAGGCTACATGTCCAAATGGATGGATGAACCAAGCTCTAATGGTTCAAAATTCCTCACAAGCTCAATCAGAAGCTTCATCCAGTGGGTCATTTCCTCAACAAGAACCACAAGAAAATGAGATTGTTGTTTTCATTTGGGAGCAACCAAACTTCAATGGAGTCAATGACAAAGCTGATTTTGTTGCCTACACAAGAGCAAAAAGAAGAGCTCAAGACATGGAGAGAGCGGATTCTAGTACTAAAGCCACTACATCTATCGATCCAGTGCAACAAGTTACTCCTACCACACCTAAGAATGTTCCTATCATCACAAGCAAAGAAGGCCAACATCTCAAAGAAATGGAGCCCATCATGGTGAAAGCACAATAGAGAATACACACTATGACACCTTTCAACATTGTTGACAGCATGAAGAAGGTGAACATTACTATGTCTATGTGGGACTCCCTGTCTTTTCTAGGACAACCTGAGATTTTAAATAAAGCTATGACAGAGGTACCAACTCCTCAACCTATAAAAGAAGCTGCAAAGCTAGTGTTGGTTAACACTGATCAAGAAAAGGAGACTCCAAGTAGCAACTCCAAAGCCAATACCATGCATGGTAGGAACTCCAAGCCACCTCCCTTTTATGTATCTTTAATCATTGGAAAATCTTTAGTGCATAATTGTATGGTAGATAGTGGAGCTACTAGCACTGTAATGCCCAAGAAAGTAGCTGACCAACTAGGACTAAAATATGAACCCTTCCAAAAGAAGGTTACACAACTTGATGGGTCCTCAGTCAATACTATAGGTGTGGCCAGGGATACCAGTCTGATCCTTCATGCTATTCCTAATTTCTCCATGCTCCTTGATATATATATCATAGATCTCCCTGCATTATTTGCCATATGTTTATCAAGGGAGTTTACAGCCAAGATAGGAGGTTATCTTTCTTCTAACTGGTCTCACATGCTCTTTCACACAAGATATGGTACCAAGGTTACCATTAAATTAGAGAAATTGGCAGCACATCACATAGAGCCATATGTGTCCAATACCATCAATATAAATTGCTCCATATTTGATAGTAGTGATTTCCAAAACATTAGTGAAGCAAGCACCAAAATAGAAAATATCCCTGATATTTTCCTAGATGAAAGAGAATCAGAGCATGTCATTTGGAATGCTGGTTTAGGAAATTATTTGATACAAGAGAGTGATGTTGTAGAGCCCAACCTTCTCAAGGACACTGATTCAGAGGATCAGAATAGTCAGGTTTGGGAACTATTCTTTGATGGAGCTAGAAGCAGGCATGGTTATGGTGGTGGTGCTATGTTAGTGTCCCCAAAAGGAGAAAGGTATTATATTGCATTTAGATTTAGTTTCTCCTGCACTAGCAATACTGTAGAATATGAAAGTCTAGTCAATGGACTAGAATGGGCTAGAAAAAGAGGGTTTAAGGCCTTAAAATTTTATGGTGACAGTGAGCTAGTTGTCAGCCAAGTAAGAGGGATAAGTGCAACCAAAAATGACACTTTGAAAGCATACAAACATAGGGTTTGGGATGCAATTGAAGATTTTTGTGCTTTCAATATTGTTGCTATCCCTAGGAAGCTAAATCAAAATGCAGATAGGTTAGCTGTTGTTGGATCTCAATATGACATTCCAAATAGCATTTCAAAAGAAATAGATCAAGAACATATCAAAGTGATTGTCAGACCCTCTATTCCTAATAATGATGTCAATTGGTAGGTGTTTGACAATGATGAACAAATTCTGCAATTCTTGTTTGAAGAAGATGTTTTGTTAGAGCATAATCAAGATAGGTTATCACAGAACTATGGTGATCAAGTGATACAGCTTATGTCTAATAAGATGCCTAGAGGTCTTGTCACCTTAGAGAATGTCTTCAACAAGGATGATGAAGTTAAGAAGAACAAAGATGGCCTGGTAATCCAACAAGAACATTTTGTTGAATTAGAGTTGGAGCCAGGTAAGAGCTTACAATTTGGAAAGGTAAACACTGAATTGGAAAAGCAAGCTTACACAGTTATTCAAAGAATTCAGTGATGTATTTGCATGGCAATATGAAAACCTCAAAGGTTTTGATCTAGCCCTTGCCCAACACACTATTGAATTAGACCCTAATGCCAAACCAATAAGGCAAAAGCAAAGACATGTTAATCCCAAGCTTGAGCCACTTATACATAAAAAGGTGCTCAAATTGATAGAAAGTGGTATCATCTACCCCATTAAGCATACCAGTTGGGTTTCCAACCTTGTTCCTATTAGGAGGAAGAATGGGGAGTTGAGGTTATGTGTTGACTTCAGGGATCTTAACAGGGCCTCCTTAAAGAACCGCCATCCATTACCCTCAATGGAACAAATCTTACAATGTGTCTTTGGATCTGAGAGATTTTCATTATTGGATGGCTATTCAGGATACAATCAGATCTTAGTAGATGAAGAGGATCAATACAAGACTACATTTACAACCAAGTGGGGAACCATGGCTTACCAAAAGATGCCCTTTGGTTTGTCAAATGCAGGTGCTACCTTTCAAAAGGCAATGGATATGGCCTTTAAAAGCCTCATGTACAAGTTTGTATTGGTCTACTTAGATGACATAACTGTCTATTCTAAACATGCAGTAGACCATATCAAACGTTTGAGCAAGATTTTTGAAAGGTGTAGAGAATTTGGGATATCTCTTAATCCCAAGAAATGTGTGTTTGCAGTTCATGAGGGAAAATTGTTGGGATATGTAGTATCCAAAGAAGGAATTATAGTGGATCCTGAGAGAATTGCAGCCATCCTAGAATTACCATTGCCACATCATAAAAAAAGTCTCCAATCTTTCATAGGAAAGATTAATTTTGTTAGGTGTTTCTTGCCTAATATTGCAGATTTATTGAAGCCTCTGACAGCCATGTTAAAGAAGAATTCAACTTTCAGCTGGACTAAAGAAGGAAAAGCTAATTTCCAAGCTATCAAAGAAGCCTTAACAGAAGCTCCTGCGCTGTTAAACCCAAATTTCATTAAGGATTTTATCCTTTATGGTTATGGAGGACATGGTGCTATATTTGCAATGTTGACTCAAGAAAATTTAGATGGATTGGAGTAGCCTATTGCTTTCTTTAGCAAAGGTTTGGAAGAGTATGAACAGAGATACTCTTTTGTGGAGAAACATGTACTTGTTGTGGTAAAGAGCCTTATGAAGTTCAGATATCTATTGACCCATAGCAAGGTACACTTGAAAGTTACTCATCCAAGTGTCAAAGAGTTTTTTCTTTCCAAGGATCTTAATGAGAAAAGAGCTGGTTGGATCACCAAGGTGATGGAATATGACATTGATATTCAGACCACCAAGCTGGTTAGAGGAAGAGGTCTTTGTGAGCATTTGGTAGGGGATGAGAATTCAAAGAAATCAGAGCAAATGGATGCATCTTTGGTTGTGCATTCTATAGAAGAACATGCCCAGGCATCAGGTTGGTTGCCTAACATGATTTATTATTTGAAGATAAGACAATGTCCTACAGATTTGGATTCAGCAAAAAGAAGGTATTATAGATTACAATCTATTCCTTTTGTGCTAATAGATGAAGTTCTTTTTAGAAAGGATCACAATGGTATCCTTTTGAGATGTATTGATTTAGAAAAGATAGCTGACATCCTATTTGAATTTCGTGATGGACTTTCTGGAGGTCATTTCTCTCCTAGGACTACTGCTTTTAAGATCATGAGGGCTGGATACTATTGGCCATCTATCTTTAAGGATAGTCATGAGTATGTGAGAAAATGCATCAAGTGTGCCCTATTTGTAGGAAAGGAAAGGCTTGCATCTTTGCCCCTTCAACTAGTCCGAACAGAGCAACCTTTCATGAAATGGGGTATAGACTTCATTGGTGTGATCAATCCTCCATCTAGTGCAGGCCATAAATGGGTAATTATTGCAACAGATTATTTCACTAGATGGACAGAGGTAGTTGCCTTAAAGGAATCAAATGAGAGTGCTGTATTGAATTTTTATGATGACATAATTCATAGGTTTGGCACCCCAGACTCCATAATATCAGATAATACATTGGCATTCACAGGCCTCAAAGTCTCAGAATGGGCAATCAGGAATGGCATTTATCTAAATACAAGCTCAAATTATTACCCTCAATAAAATGGCTTAGCAGAATCAACAAACAAGAACTTGATTAGGATAATCAAGAAGACCCTGCAGGATAATTAGGGAGAGTGGCATACCAAGTTGAAGTCTACCTTATGGTTAAACAGGATCACCCCAAAGAAGATCATTGGGAATTCTCCTTATGTGTTGGTATATGACAGAGAGGCTAAGTTTTCCATTTCAATAGAATTACCAGCTCTAGACTTAGCCACTCAATATGCTCTATTTGAAGAAGGAGGTCCTTTACAGATCAGGTATGCTCAGCTCATGGAGTTAGAGGAAGTCAGAGATAAATCCATGAAAGATATGGAATTCCATTAGATTCAGACAAAGAAGAACTTTGATAAAAGAGCCAGAGTCAAAAATTTCAAGGTTGGAGATGTAGTTCTCAAATGGGATGAATTCAGAGCCAGACCTGGCAGACATACAAAATTTGACTCATTTTGGGGTGGACCATTTGTTATAACAGAATGCAAGGGGCCTAATGCTTTCCAGTTATCAAATCTTGAAGGAGATGCCTTGCCTATATCAGTGAATGTATTCCACTTGAAGCCCTACTTTGAGGTTAATCCCTCTCTGTAAATAATTGTAGTTATGTTTCCCTACTTTCTTCCAGTTTTCCTAGGTTAGTTTCCTATTTTCCAAGAAGTGCCTGTGCACAGGTTTGTTTTCTGGTTCTAGTCTTGCCTCTCTGTCGAAGTTTCATTTTCCTGAAATGACCCCATGCCCAATGAATTATGTCAAGGCCACTGGTTTTCTATGTCTAGCAGGCTGACATCCAACAGAAATCGCCAAAATGTTACCCTAATTTTCATATCCATGCAAATTTGGCCAAAATCTATTCCAAAATCTCTATTTTCCCCCTGCCAAGCATCCCTAAAAATTTCATGTCTTTGTGTCTAGTTTCCTGGCCTCTACAAATTTTCTAACTCCCTGGTCTACAAGTTAAAAATTCATAAAAGTAGACGTTGTGTTTTAAAAACTCTGCAAACCCTAAGACAATTTCCATTTTCAAGTTACTTTATCTTGGCCACTTAAGTTTTGGTTTTAGCATGTGCACTTTAATCTTATTGGTCAGTCGTCGGTTCTCTCATTTCCCCGGTGGTCACCTTCCCTATTTGGCGATTCAGCCAATGAGCCATTCGCGTAATCTCTTAATCCCCGGCAGTTAAGTCTAAACATTTTGCGACCCAGCGAAGCGGTTAATTTCTCTTTAGTCGCATAATCGCTAAGTGTTCTCTGGTGGTCATTTTATGTGGGGGCCCCAGTTAATAGAGATCCGATGGTCATCGTGATTTTGCAAAGGATGTGTAAGAGGCTTGCGAAATCGTGACAACCGTCGATCTTCCTTAAGCATGTAGCGCTTCAAGCTTTTGTGGGTCCACTGCCACGATATCCTACATTGAAGCTTCCTATTGGTCGAAGGTGGTGATTTGGAGGCTATGTCAGGTGGGTCCTCGTGTGGTGATGTGCTCATTTTTGGTTGGCCGACGGGGTGATGACTGGAATTTCTGAGTGGGACCATTGTCAGATATCTACAGGGATGTCAGTAGGACGAAGATCAACGGCTGGCGTATCTTCGCATAGCCCTTTTCTGACACATGCGATCTTACACCCACCGTTTGATTTGCCAAGGTGTTCAAACTATGTCAGGTGGTTCCGATGCCAGGTCAGGGTGACTTGCTATCTTTTGATTGGTCAAAGTAAAGAGATCTGTGGGACCACATTGCTAGGTGTGCTGATTTGCCAGTTTGTGATTGGTTGTTGAGTGATGACTGGTGTTGCAATGGGTCTGTCTGTCAAAAGGGTCCCAGTTCTAAAGGATCTACGGTGGGTGTATGATATGAAAGAATATTCGGGGGCTATGAGATCATACACCTGCCGTTAGATTGGAATCTGTTCGCAGTGGGTCTGTGGTTGTCAGAGATGCTGATTTGCTCGCTTCCGATTGGCTTTTGACTTCCGTGGTGGCTTTGACTTGTTAGAGGGGGATTTTAAGTTGTTTTCTCAACATATCTGGACCATTTGATTTTTCAGGAAATGCATGAGATCGACGGTTATGTTTTAATTTCATACCTGCTAGCCGTTAGCATTTAAATTCAAAATTCTTGCGAAAGTTTTGCTAAGGTTTTGCTCTTTTTAGCCATGCATGACGTCGATTATCTTAGGAATTAAATTCTCAGGATAGTTATGGTTGAGAGGGAAATGGAGATGATTATTGGCTGGCATTGCAGGGTACTATGCCACGTTTTCATGCCAGGAGATGCTAGAAAGAGTTGGCACCAGGTTTTAAATGGTACTGTTCCCAGGGAAGTATGATTAGATTTAGAGCCTTCATGGCAAAGCTGAGTTGTAGGAGGGTTGGTGAACCAAGGTTGCTTGTCCACAGGTTGATTTTAATATAGGGATGAGCACACAAAGATGAATATCTAATCGGTTGAGATATTTGCAGAAATAACATTTATGATCAGACTTGATTGATTTAGGGTTTGTTTTTCTGTTGTAAATCTATAACCCTAGTTAGGTTTTGCTCCCGCTTATTTAGAGGAGATGTATATATTGTATTTTTGGGAGCTTTTGAGCTCAGAGTTTGCATTTTGTAAAGAAGAAAGTCTCTTTCTTAGAAGGCTATCTGTGGCATTTTTCTACCCTTTGGTTTTCTACATTTTGTAATCTCCCATTGATGATTCAGATATTGCAGAGGTATTTTGTGACATCTCTTCTGTCATTATGCTTCCTTGTCTAAATTATCTCTTATTGAATTGAAGTAAATGATGTTTTCAGTGGTATCTTAGGGTTCTTGATCCCTCTCTCTTTCTGCAATTTTGTGTATTATTGTGGGTGATCTGATTTGAATGATCTTGTGGGTATACCTCAACCCCCTAACAATCTATCTCATTCCTATACCGAGTTGCAGAGGTGAATTTTTGTCTGTAGATTGTAGATTGTGTCTAAATTATTAGGAATGCTATTGTTTGTGAAATTATTTCTTTCCCTGAATAGCCTCTTTCTATTGCAGACCCTTCTATAAAATATTTATGCAGGCCTATTTAGTGAGTTGTGATCTCCTAAACCTGAGTTGTTCATTATTTTCATCCTCTATAGTGAGATTCAAACCTTTCATTTCGGTGTACCACCTAGTAGGTAGTTTGCTTTCAGTTATTTCCCTTTTATGCATTCCTTCTATCCCTTTCCCTCAAAAGTTTTACTTTCATGTCAAGAAGAAAATTAAGGTGATTATCCAAGAGGAACCAGCCTAGAACCTGGAGGTCTCATCTCGGTTAGCATAGGTCCCACAACCTGGAGATGATTCCCATGTTATACTAAGTTATCAAGACTATGAGAGCTTGAAACAAGGGTGCAAACTTAGTGTATAACAGGTATTCCCCACTTGTCCTTTTTTAGAGGTTATGAACATTAATTCCATATTAATTTCATTATGTAAGAGGTATGCTTCAATTATTAATTGGGTAAGCTTTTCATGACTTTATACCCTTATTGTTTTTGTGTTATGATCTCCTTCCCTCGTCATACACTTCTTTTCAACTAGTTTATCTTTCTTCTCATCTTTTAGTTTTAAAATTGCATTTCTTAGCTCTACAATTTCTCCTTCCTGAATTCCTCTCTCCTTGTATGGAAGGCATGATGTGTGTGTTATTTCTCCTTTTCTTTGGTGTGGTTAATTGGGTTTAGGAAAACTTTCTCTTCCTTGTCAAACTCTTTTGTATATTTTGAATAGCCTACCAAGAAAGCCTAACCTAAATTGCATCTACCCCCACATTCCCCATTGCTACCTGAGCCACTTTTTTGAACTATTTCCCCTATTCTGCTATGATTTTTAGGTTATCTACATTGTGAAAATCCGTATATATATCAACTATAATATTTTCTTTTTCTCCTCATTTCGTAAAGAAACAATCTTCTTCTATAGAAATAACATATCCTAATGCTTCTTTGATCTTCTCTAGTTTATCTAGGCTCCAATATTCAATAAGGAGGTTCTTTAGAACGAGCCATTTAGATAAATTTTTTTGGTCTATATGATTGATATGGTCTAAATTGGGTTCCCAATCTATTTGATAAAATAGAGATCCCTAAAAAAGTAATAGTTTCCTAGATAAATTTCTTTCTTTGGGTTTTGGTCAATGCAATCTACGAGGAAAAATCTTTGGCTAGGGCTCTAGCACTTACCTATCCTTCGAATTGATCTATCCACTAGTTGATTATCTTTTTTGTCGAGTTTCCTTCTCTAGTCCATTTCACATTAAAAACTGCAATGTTTGAAATGTTCCCAAATTAGCTTTAGAGGTTCTGAGCCAATCACGAAAGCTTTATTCCTTTTCTACTTTGGTGTTTGCCATTTTTCTCCTTCTCAATTGCCTTAATTATTTTGTACTTTGAACTAATTAGGTTGTGTACAGTATATATTATGGATTGGCATTTCTTCCTTTCTACATCTGGCTTCCTTGTCTATTGAACTAGTCTCTGTCATTTCAAGTTTCCCTCCTACCAAGTGGAATCCAACTAGCTCCTGTGGAAAACAAAGGAATGCCCATCTATTGTTGTCCCTTTGTTTCCGCGTGTGTATTTTCTTGCCAGCTTACTCTCTGTCGTCACATGCGTTCACCTTTTCGACTTTCTTGCATATGTAGGTCTTACATGTATGGTGCCTATGAGGCTTATCTCGTGGCACCCTCAAGATCTCTACTTTACCAGTATCGTTGAACACACATTTTTCTGCTCTACGTGAATTATTTTTTATTTTTATTAATATTTATATTTTGATATACTTTGAGTTAATATTTAATCTATTTTTTAAAATTTAGACAAAATAATTTATTTTTTATAATTTATTATTTATATGAAATTATAAATGATAATTAAATTATGAAAATTAATTTAATTTATAGTTATTTATCTTATTAAAATTATAATTATTACGTAAATTAATTATATTTTGAATCTTAAATTTAATTTATGTAATAAATTACATTTAAAACATGCAAGACTGAAGGAAACATGTTTGATTGACTTAAGAATATGAAGTTACAATTGATATGTTAATATTGTAATATGGTATAGTTTCAACAATTTCAAATAATATAAATAAAATAATTATAAAACATTATTGTACAAAATATTAAGTAATCATATAAGAGAACCCTAGAAAATAGATAAAAACATAATATTTGAAAATTATTTATATAGATTTATTGTTTAGGTTTATGGCTTTGTCTTGACATGGTTTAGGATTTATATTGATGGTCTGGAATTTAGGATTTTAAAAGACAAGTTAGGGGTAATGTTTAAGATTAAGTGTTTTATGTTTAGTATTATAATTTTAAAATGGCATTTTGTGCATGGAAACATACATATGTTTTTTTAAATATAATATAGTATCTTAAAAAAATAAAATTTAATTAAATCTTTAAAATTAAAATGTAAATTCAAGTGAAAGAAATATTGAAGTCCACCTTTTTAATATTGGTAGAAGTTTTTTTTAAGTGTCATATATATATAAGCAATGTATTTACTAAAAAATGATCTCAAATAATACTTTCATTTAGAAAATGTAATTTTTTAAGGTTTCATCAAAACCTTTTCTACACATAAGTACTATGCAAGATGACAAGGGTTTTCGTAAAAAATAAAAATCCTTAAGTATTTTATACTTCAATCTTATTAATTAAATTAAATATTTTTAAAGTTTTCAACCTAAATTAATAGTGGAAAATTTAATCTTTTTGTACAATCATATTCATTATACTTATATTGCCACCACCACCTAGAGTGGAGTATTTAATTCTAATGCAATTGAAATGACTTTTTTTGCCATACTTATTTTATTTTTCATGTACTTCTATTGATAAACATATTCACACTTTTTAATACAAACAACTATCAAAATTATTTGTACAATAGAAATACATTATATCTTTATAGAAATAAATAAAATTGAATTATTTACACAAAAAATATATGATACAAATCAAATAGATTTTTTGAATACTATAATATAATTTTTTAACTATAAATTAACTCTTAAATACTGTTATTCTCCTTACAATACTTGGTAGGAAACTATCCCATATCAATGAAAATAATCTCACCATAATATATTAATTATGAGCTCAATTAATATTTGTAAGCTTAAAAAGAACTTTAATATGCTAATAAACCATCAAAAGTATAATAGCCTATTTCAAATCATTCCACCATTGTCCATGTATTATTAGTCAATCGAAAAAGAAACAACTTCATTATGAAAAGTCAAACGTAACATCAGTTTAAATGAAACTGCATATCTATGCAAGCATTACACATATTTTTCCCTTTCTTCAAATTAACCCATATCAAATGTAGTCTAACTTGAAAAATAAGCTCATAATCGCCTATTACGAAGGAAAGGAAACAGACTTCAAAATATTATCAACCCTTTTAAAATATTCCTTTCTCCACCTCTCTTTTACTGAAAGCAATAACACTACAACAATTAGATTGCCTGCTCCGTATGACCATCCTACTCCAATTTGATATCAAGGAATCTGCTCGCTTTGCTTTTGAGCAATGCTTACAGGAGGAGGTGCGAATTTTGGCCAAGAGCAATTTCTCTGAAGTGGGCATCCTTGCAAACTTGGATTTCCTGAATATGACGTATTTTCAAATGTGATCATTTGTCCTCCTTGCGGTATACTTCCACAAAGATTGAGATTGATTGAGATTGTTATTAGACAAATTTAAATATGCCAAATAGGTGAGAGATTGAATCTCTGAAGGAATACTTCCTCAAAACTTATTTGAAGAAAGGTCCAATGCTTCAAGTTGACTCATATCCCCAAAATATGTGGAATGATTCCATCAAGGTTGTTCATGGATAGATTCAAAAACCTCAACCTCTTCAACTTTCCAAAATCAAGAGGAATATTTCCATTTAATTGATTTTTGCAGAGATCTATGTGAGTCAGGGTGAAAAGAATATATGGGTAGTATAGTTTTGTACCTTTGGAAGTTATATTCAGTCCACCAAGGGAAGAGTTCGTTTTGATATCTGTATATCTTATGTCCATTTCACTCTCTTGCAAAACATTGCCATCCTCTCTTGCTATAGACATTGCTTGTAAAAATACAATGTTGGGTGGAATAGAGCCTGATAATTTGTTGGATGAAAGGTCTAGGATCTGGAGTTGCTTTAGCTCGCCAATTTCTGGAAGAATGTTGCCGTTGAACTGATTGTCGTTCATCACCAACACTTGAAGAGATGAAATGTTCCCAATTGACTTTGGAAGATGTCCTGTGAATTTGTTGTGCCCAATATCAAGTACTTGTAAAGTTGTGATGACTGTGGAAAGAGGGAAGGAAGGCCCTACTGAGATGATTATTTCTAATCACCAAGGACGTGATGTTAGATGATATGATGTTCCCTCCAGGCTATTGCCTCCTAAATTTAAATCATAAATCACTGGCCCATCTTCAATTAAACACAAAGGAATCATTCCACCCAACTTGTTGTTTACAAGGTTTAACTTATTCACTATGTTGGACAAATTGCACAAGCTTGGAGGAATGTTGCCGGTAAACAAATTGTCATTGAGCATCAATATAAGAGGAGGCTCATCAATCACTATCCCATAAGTCATTCGCCAATCCAAAGGTATGCATCCACTTAATGGATTCCTAGATACATCAAAGAGTATATAAAATTTCGCACATTTTGGTAAAAGGGGCCCATGCAGAAGATTCTGTGAGAGATTTAGATTCTGTAAGTAGGATGTAGCCCATAGCCAAAGAGGGAATTTCTCCAGCAAGACCATTGTTAGCTAATGATTTATCCACCATCTTCAAATGGTCATAAAACTACCGACCAACTCGGTTAAAGAAGGAACCGAGCAACACAGAAAACTTCAAACATATTTTGGGTGACACGGGATTGCCAAGGACCCAAGATGCTCCTGCATCAGGAAGTGATGATGATGATGATGAATCTGATCAGGACTCCTCTAACTGCCCAGGATGATCACTATTTCTCTGCCTCATCACTCTTCATCTTCTTTCAAACATAATTTGTTGTGGATGTAATCAAATCATATTGATAAATAAAGGTCTTGTAAAGTGAATATGTTGAAATTGTATTAAAAAATTGTTGAATTGGAAACTGAACCTGTTCTTCTTGTGGTTGTCTTGTTTTGCCAATACTTCCTTTTTTGGTTTCATACTTCAAACATTAGTTGTGGATTTAATCAAATCATAATGATAAATAAAGGTGTTGTAAAGTGAATATGTTGAATTTTTTGGTTTAATAAACCACTGCTGTCATAGCAAATTATCCACCAAAATTTATGAGCATCGTCGGAAACTATGTGCCGAAGAGGATAAAAAAGAGTTTTGTCAGAATGGCAAGTTCAAGACCGAATCCATTTTTTTTATTACTGAGAAAATCTGGGCCGTAAGGATAAATTCTGTTTGGATAGAAATCTGAGCCCTAATCCTGTGGTCCGTTAAAGCTTGTTCCCCGAGAAACCACTCAAAAGGCATTTAGTAACTGTTGCAGTTTAGTTGTTAAACTTGTAGTTAGTTATGAGTGCGTTGTGTTAAAATATGATGATGGTGAGTCGGTACGGGCCATGTAAGAAGGAGAGTAGTTAAGTTAGAGTTCAAGCTGACATAATGTTTTTTTATTAGGGCGCTTTCCTTTGTTTTTAAAATAGTTTATATTTAATTATTATTAGCCTTGCTTAAATCATCATACATTTATTCTTTTGTTCTATTTTTTAACATTTTCTATTTTTTTTAAAGGAGGTATTTTAATTTATTAACAAGAATTTACATTATTAAATTTATTTTAAAAATGCAAATTTTAATTTTATTTGTCAAAAAAATATCATATATTTGTTGGGGCTTTCAAAGAATCAATTTTGTAAAAATGTTGTGGGATTTTATCCATGAAATAATAGCTTATTATATTCTGCAAATATTTGAAGTAATCAAAATCTTGAATCTATGAACAACAACTTCAAAAATATGTGCCCTCGTTAATGAAGTACTTGGTGAAATTGTTGAAATTGTATATAGACATGTGTCAAAGCCCTCAGATATCCCTATGTACGTTCTAGCAATCAGAGGAAAATACCAATCACTATGGCATGGGCTATTACAATTCACAAATCCTAAGGTTTAACACTATTAAAAGCAACTACTAATATTGGAACAATAGAATGACAAGGCCTAACATTCACAACCATATCAAGAATAAAATCATTGAGTGGACTCCACATCAAACTAGCGTTTTCCTTTGACAGATACTCAAAAACGTAGAACAACCCATATACAATAATCAGAAAGAAAGAAGAATATCATTTACAACAACTATGTTGCACAAATAAAAGGTAAGTGCACATTGCACTTTGCATAAATAATCTAATGAAGCTTAAATGCCATATTTTTCAATATTTATGCCTCTACTTATCTTACAAGAATGTAGATGAAGCTTAAATGTCATATATTACCACACTTTTAACATATGCTAATCTTACAGGAATGCATTAACTGTAGGAGAAATGCAACGATCGTACAATTTAGAGACAACAAACTACAAATTGTATAGTGCATGAAACTCATGTAACAAACAACATTAGTTTTGTTTGTAGTGATTTTCATTTCAAGTTAAAGTATTCAAGATATTGTATACACAACAATTTTGTGTGCAATTGGTAATAGATTTCTATAAATAGTGAGCAATTACCTCATCTACAAACATTGAAGATTTGGAATCATCCTAAAATAAAAATTATGCACAGAGCTTTAAATGACTATGTAATTCTTGGCATGAATGTTTAAGCTTGCTATGTAGCTCTTGAGATTATTAACCAAGACATTAACCATAATGAACTATTTGTTATATCAAAAGAATCTGCAAGTTTTCCTATCATAATCTTATGTTATTCATTTATGTGTGTATTTGCGTGTTTTTTAATTAAACTATATATTTTCTAATGAATACAACAAAACTTCTAGCTAGAAATTATGTAAATGTGTGTGTTGATGTAGATGCATCCAATTGCAAATTGTATTATAAATTCCACAATCCTATTTTACAACATATTGAAGACTAAAGCCCTTTAAGAGGAACAAAAAATTAATTTCTTCTTCAGAGTAACCTGTTTCTTATAGAATCGATTAGCTAGATAATAGATACACAAAAAATGGTTGCATATATTACTATCGGCTACACCGTTGCACCTCATCTAGTGCAAGTGCTAGTATTTAAAAGCTTAAAAAGAACTTTAATGCTAATAAACCATCAAAAGTATAATAGTCTATTTCAAATCATTCACCATTGTCTACGATCTAGAAAGAAACATCTTTATTATGAAAAGTCAAACGCAACATCAGTTGAAATGAAAATGCATATCTATGCAAGCATTACACATATTTTTCCCTTTCTTCATATCAAATGTATTCTAACTTGAAAAATAAGCTCATAATCGCCTATTATGGAGGAAAGGAAACATAGACTTCAAAATATTATCAACCCTTTTAAAGTATTCCTTTCGCCACCTCTCTTTTACCGAAAGAAATAACACTACAACAATTAGAAAACCTACTCCATATGACCATCCTACTCCAATTTGATACCAAGGAATCTGCTCGCTCTTCTTTTGAGCAATGCTTACAGGAGGAGGATGTGCGAATTTCAGCCAAGAGTAATTTTTCTAAAGTGGGCATCCTTGCAAACTTAGATTTCCAGAATATGATGTATTTTCAAATGTGATCATCTATCCTCCTTGGGGTATACTTTCAAAAAGATTGTTATTAGATAAATTTAAATATGCCAAATAGGTGAGAGATTGAAACTCTAACGGAATACTTCTTGAAAGCTTGTTTGAAGAAAGGTCCAATCCTTCAAGTTGACTCATATCCCCCAAACTATGTGGAATGATTCCATTGAGGTTGTTCTTGGATAGATTCAAAAACCTCAACCCCTTCAACTTTCCAAAATCAAGAGGAATGTTTCCATTTAATTGATTGTTGGAGATAAATATGCGAGTCAGTGTGGAAAGAATATATGGGTAGTATAGTTGTGTACCTTTGGAAGTCATATTCAAGCCACCAAGAGAAGAGTTCGTATTCACACGATCATCATATAATATGTCCATTAAACTCTCTTGCAAAACATGGCCATCCTCTCTTGCTATAGCCATTGCTTGTAAAAATACAATGTTGGGTGGAATAGAGCCCGATAAGTTGTTGGATGAAAGGTCTAGGATCTGGAGTTGCTTTAGCTCGCCAATTTTTGGAAGAATGTTGCCGCTAAACTGATTGTTGTTCATCACTAGCACTTGAAGAGTTGAAATGTTCCCGATTGACTTTGGAAGATGTCTTGTGAATTTGTTGTGCCCAATATCAAGTACTTGTAAAGTTGTATGACTATGGAAAGAGGGAAGGAAGGCTCCGCTAAGATGATTATTTCTGATCACCAAGGATGTGATGTTAGATGATATGATGAGCCCTTGAGGTATTGTTCCCTCTAGGCTGTTGCCTCCTAAATTTAAATCATAAATCACTGGCCTGCCTTCAATTAAACACAAAGGAATCATTCCACTCAACTTGTTGTTTGCAAGGTTTAACTTATTCACTGTTCTGGACAAATTGCACAAGCTTGGAGGAATGTTGTCGATAAACAAATTGTCATTGAGCATCAATATAAGAGGAGGCTCATCAGGCGGTGGCCAATCTGAAGGTATGTATCCACTTAATGAATTGCTAGATACATCTAAGAGTATATAAAAATTCACACCATTTGGTAAAAGGGGCCCATGCAAAAGATTCTGTGAGAGATTTAGATATGATAAGGACATAGCCCATAGCCAAGAGGGAATTTCTCCAGCAAGAACATTGTTAGCCAATGTCAGGGTTTCTAGGAAAAATTGAGTTGAGATCCATGGTGGAATTTCACCGTCCATCTGACATGACACAAGGTGTAGCCCTGCAAGCTGGAAATGGGGAATCCAGGATGTACTAATATTTAGTGTGCAATTGGATAGAGATAAAAATTCTAATTTGGTAAGATTAATGAAAAAGCTCTCTGAAATTGTGAACTCGTGGTTTAGTGAGAGGTAGAAATGTTCAATAGAGGATGGCAAGGCCCAAGAAGTGGTACTCTCATTGAATCTATTTCCCTCAGCGTATAGGTTAGTAAGGGAGGATAACCCCGAAAAGGATAAGGGGAAAGTCCCACTCAATTGGTTGAAGGAAACATCCAAGATCTCCAGCAAAGAGAGATCACCCCATGTAAATGGAATTTGGCCACTTAATTGATTTTTCGAAAGGTCGAGATATCTCAAAGAAGAGAGATTCATTATGTTAAGAATGCTCTGCAACTGTGTCTACTGAAACAAAAGTTGTGGTTGTACTTATTCAATATAATCAGTTAAGAAAGAACATTCTTAACCAGTCAAAAGTTGTGGCTGTACTATTCTATTGATGAATAATAGAGTATCATTAAAAAATGTTGATGAAAAATAATACACAATCAAGGATATATAGATTGTAGAAACCTACTATCTATAATAATTCTTAAACTTTTATTTTTAGTATGATAGTTTAATGGCTATTATACATATTATTGAAATTGTTTGTTATAAGGACCACTTTTTTATGATTTCAAAGAAGAAAATAATTTATAATATTTTGCCTTCATAGTCTAATTTATAATGTTTCTCACTAAGAATTCATGTAGCACCTCATTATTTGAATACCTCATTTGTTAAGTACATTCTCTCATTTTACATTCTTATTCTCAAGCTTGAATTGTTGAGCTCCACAACTTTTACTATTGAAGTCCCTTTTTCATGGCATGCCTAATTCACCAAATAGAATAATATTTGATTCATTAAATGATGGTTGATATGAAATGTCTTGGATTTATTGTACTTGTATTATGAATGCTTCGGCTAATAAGTTACTCAAGATTATAAAATAATTCAACATTGACCTTAATTATTTAGCTCTCTATGAATTGTTAAAATAATTATATTGATAACGACTAACTATGTTACTGTTGTCTGTGACTTTGATATGAGACATTTGATGCTCTCCCACCATAGTGTTAGAGTACCATTATGGAGGTGGTATCTAACTATATTGATAACAATGTTTATAAATGAATCTTGAAAACACCATATTAATATGCATTTAATTGCTCACATTATGTTTGTGTATAAGTCATTGAAATAAGATAATAAAATATTTCATTTTCATTTCAGATTAATTCTGATCTATGTTAAGATATTAAATCTAGGGAATTTAATTTGAATTTAAAAGGATAATCAAATTATCATTTGATGGAAGTTAACACTACACGCCTCAATCGATTGCATGCATACACGACTTAGTGTCGATTGCCTAGTAATTCAGATTCATATCATTGATCAAGCATGTACTTTGTGTATTAAATTTGATTTATATGTGAATTTTGAGTCTTTACATATGGCATACATTTAGCTTTTTAAAGATTTATTTTGGAACAAAATAAGAGGTTGAATTTTCAGTTTGTGAATAAAAATCTAGAAAAATATCTTATTTAGGATTCAGGAAATTTAAGACTTTGGTCTTGGCTCACTAAAACTTTCACATCTATATGTTTCAAAGAGGGAAAAAATAAATTTAGTACATTTATGTTGCAAAAATATACAAAATAAAATATAAATATTTTAAATTGTTCAAAATATAAATTAAAGATATCAAGAGAATAGGAAATGGAAATGCTAGAAAAAAACATAAATAATTATGGTGGAAATAATAATAATAACATGAATGGAACAAAAATGGTGCCTTGAGAAAATGAAGTAAATATTACAGAGAAACATAATGGTGTGGACAACTACACAAGATGAATGTTTTCGTTTGGAGATAATCATTATCTTGAGAGAAACCTACAAGGAAAGGACACATGATCATTTTTTAAAACTAGCACAATCCTTCCTAATAAATGATACATCGGACATAATTATACAAGCTGAATCCTTCTCATTTTTCTACCTATATACCTTTTTCTTATATTTCTTGTAAAATAGATTTCAAATATTTATTTTGAAAATGACTAATTGAATTTTCAGAAGATTAGATCATCTTATTGCCAACTTAAAATTCTATTTCTATTAGCAATGTTTTCCTTATGCACTAGAATTGTAGTTCTAGACTAAAGTGGAGGGAGATAACTTTATTAAATTTGCATGACTATACAGGAGAAAGAGAGGGGAAAGAATGAAAACTCTTTGTTATCTCATTAATGTAAATTTTTAGAAAATTAAGAGAAAGAAGTATCAATGTACCATTTTGTGAATAGTCATGACAATAAAGAAAGGAGGAGAGACTTCAATCTAGAGAATGTCAAATTTCAAGTTGATATGTTTTATCTCTAGAGGGGTGGTCCCACAATAGTGTGTCCCACTTTTTGGTCAACTTTGACATAGATATCAACATTCTGAGAAAAAAATTCACTTTCGAACACCTATTGCCGCAAAACTATTAGGAACTTAAAGATGATGTAAACTACAGTCTTTTATAATTTTCTGTCTAGTTTCTAAATATATATTTTTTAAAAATATTAAAATTCATTTAAATTCATTTTTCCTTCTCCTTCGAAAAGTGATTTGTGTGAAAAACTATGTTTTTAAGGAGTTACTGTCACTTGGATCAACATAACTTTTTTTTTAAAAATGATAATGATGTAATTCTTTCGAGATTATATTTGTAACTTCAATATCTAAAGGATGCAATTGGTTTCATTCATTTTGGGTCAATATTTCATAGTTTATTAAGTTCTAAAGTGATAGTAACTATAATTTAGACATAAGGTCACTTGGATCGCTCTAACTTGATCTGTGTATATCGAAATTCATTTTTATTTTTTTTTATAGAAAGGTAACACAAATACTCTTTTCCTACAAATTTTTCATTTTTTTTTTTGTAATTTACTATTTTTCTCAAAGTCTTGAAGAGATAGGTTGTTGAATGACCAAACAACCTATGTTTAGTTAAAGTAATATTTAAAAGTGATAATGAACTCAATATGTATTAAAATTATATTCATTAGAAAGCTTGTTCCAAATAGCATCATACTACATAGATAGGTTTTTTAAATAGATTCATTTGATCTTCCAAAACATAAAGTCGAAGTGATTTTTTGTCAGCATTTTAATAGGTGCGGAGACTCCATTGTAGGTATGAATGAGGAGTATATATGTTATATCAATGTTTTTCTTATCTAAGAGGCTTTGAGCTAATCATTTGTGATTAATTCTTTCAAATGGAACCTCTCATGACTTAAATCATCATATTTTATTAAAAATGTGTTATTTCAACAAAAATCGGCATGTCTAAAAAAGTGGGACACACTATTGTGGGACCACCCAGAGACTAATGTACAATGAGCATTATGATTATAAAGATAAATCATTGTGGCTATATAGATTAGTTTTGTGATTTCATTATTAAATATTCTTGAGCTTTATATCAATACATTAATTCTGATATTCAATATTGAATCATTATAAATGGTTGTAGAAAATTTTCTATTAAACATTTAGGAAAATTGGAATTCATCTAGATTAATAAGTTTTTTGGTTAATCACTATGCTAGACTTTAAAGCCTCAAGTACCTCTTTGTAAGATCACAAAGGCCTCTAGCCAAAATACAAATAAATCGTTGGAGAGAACCTTACTTCTTTCTAAAGTTTTTCCATATGTTAGATATAATTATGCTTTGGAAATCTATTTTATAATGTGATTCCAAAAGTCAATTTTTTTGTGTGTCAAGAAAGTAAAGCTAGTTGAAATTAAATATCAAATTATATAAATATGTATAAAAACCAAAAGGACCATTCTACTATTCGTAATTATATATGTATTTCATGCTTAGAGGCACTTAATTTCTATTACATAAATATTTTATTAGGAAGTCATGTACCTTAGGGATCACATGACCCTCTAAATTCTCTTGAGTCATGTCGTACTATGTAGCTTCTAATATTGAAATTCTCTTATCCATCATGTTGATTGATTAAAGGCTTGTTTCTTGTACTCTTGGAGGCTTCAAATCATGCCAATCTATAATACTAAAAGATATTAAAAGATACCTTCACATTTTGCAAAACCATTCAATTTAGCTATGGCATTATTAGCTTCTTTGATGACCTTGAATATCCATAAATATAACTCATTGTTTAGAAATGATATCCAACTTCTTTTTCATTGTGAAAAAATTATTTACCCTGAGTACATTGTTTCTTCAAACTATTTATTTTAGACCTACCGGTATTACTTTATTAGTCTGATTTTGTTTTTCTTTAAATCATTTCATTTAATGCAAATATGTGTATAATAGAGAAATATAGCAAATATCAAGAGTCTTTCCTATATGATATTAAGGGCATATAGTTAGCTTTCAAAAATTTATTTTGGAACAAAATGAAAGGCTGTTTTTTTAGCTCTTGAATAAAAAAATAGAAAAAAAAAATTAGGAAAGAAAATTTTAGACCTTGCCGTCTTTCCTATATGATATTAAGGGCATATAGTTAACTTTCAAAAATTTATTTTGGAACAAAATGAAAGGCTGTTTTTTTTAGCTCTTAAATAAAAATAGAAAAACCTTTTAATTAGGAAAGAAAATTTTAGACCTTGGCGTTAGTGAGATCAATATTGTGAACCAATGCAAATAAGGAAATA
Source organism: Chamaecyparis obtusa (assembly GCA_027943335.1). Lineage (NCBI taxonomy): Eukaryota > Viridiplantae > Streptophyta > Pinopsida > Cupressales > Cupressaceae > Chamaecyparis > Chamaecyparis obtusa. Next base: position 54,579 of record BSBK01000882.1, read on the forward strand.
GAATTTTTTTGAATTGACCTGATTAGACAAATATATTGCTTTTATTAATTAAATTTTAAAAAATTAATAGTTGTTTCGTGATTATTAATTTAATTAATAAATAAGAAATAGTTGTCTAATGAGAACGATTTTATGGGCTGCATAACATAACCAGTACCTAAAAATAAAATAAAAATTATGGAGGGAATCATAGGAAGGATAGGAGGAACATGAATGAAAAGCTCGTACATGTCTACATATTGGAAATGAGGGCGAAGGCGGCCATGGCATAATTGAATGTTGAAAATAAACTCCAGAAATTACGCACGCATAGTCAATTTGGAGCGAAATTGGCGCGTTTGGTAGTAATACTGTTCAGAGCTAGCCCCATAAGTGAGTACGGAGGTTGCGGACTAATATTCTTCGAAACATCCTTTAAATATATCCCTTCTTCAATTTTCCTATAAACGTCATACGGACAAAGGAAATTAATTAAGCATGACATCAACAATTCACGAGTCAAAGAAGTCGCGACTCTAGAAAGTCATGGATGTAATTGAATGTGCGAAATTAACTCCAGTACTCTATCGTTCTCTTCACGGCTCGGTAGAAATGTCAAAGCGTATGCAACAAGTAAAATTTGGTGTCGAGATGAAATGGGAAGGAAGCATCCTTCACATATACATTATTCCTGGACGGAACGGGAGTCCATATCAATCATACAGCCTTTTTTCTTAATTGAGTAAAGTAAAGAAATAAATTACATAATTAAAGGCCATCAAAATATTGTCAAGTACAACATGATTAATTACATCAATATGGAAGCTATTACAAATACAAATACTATCAAATAGTCTTTACTTTATTCAGATTTTCCTAACTTTTTAAGACTACAAACAACAATCACCACAAACACTATTATAATAATAGCAAATAGCATCATGCAAATACTTAAAGAAAAAATAGGAGCCACAAAAACAAAGGTTGTATGTGATAGATGCTAGTCAAGTGATATAATGCTTGATATGAAAATCATATATTATAAGAGGAATACATGATATAATTAGGAGAAGAGCATTACTTACTATCTATTCTTTGTCTATTCAATTTTTTAATTACTAATTTTAAATATATGAAAAAGGTGATAACTAAAAGTCTATTAATAAAAATATCATATAGTTATAGTCATCTACTTGTACATTTAGAAATGAGTATTTAGGAATGACTACGATATTGATGCATAATTATTGACAGTTTTTGAAGGACTACTTAGACATTTGTGCATATGTATCAGTAATTTTTGAAGTGATTGTAGTGCACGGTTATTGGAACATCTTTAAGTAGCTATCAGGTGACAGTTTGAAGCAACCACTTTTTAACCCTTGCACACATAATAGATCCCACAATGTGCATTGTTACTACCTAGAAGAAAAAAAAAAAAGCTACAAATTGTTAAATTGCATATGGAGACAACCGAAAAAATTGTCAAAATTCAATGTACCATTTAGGATCTATGGGTGGGAAAAGTTAGTTATAATAGCTATTGGTATGATTCCCCTAGCAATAGAATTTTAGTGTGCAACAAGTTCGTTGAAGAGGATTTCAAAATTAATTAAGGAAACTTTTTATCTATGTTTTACATACATGTGTATAGTACATGACATCAATTAATAGATCATCCTTTAGTAAATGATATTGTTTATGCAACAAAGGTATCAATAAAGAAGTGATAGCTTCAAATCAACTACACGTCCACTTATATTGATCCAAACATTACTGAAATAATAATTAAGCTCCATTACCAACATGCTCATGTGTGTGTGTGTGTGTGTGTGTGTGTGTGTGAGAGAGAGAGAGAGAGAGAGAGAGAGAAAGAGAGAGAGAGAGAGAGAGAGAGAGAGAGAGAGAGAGAGAGAGAGAGAGAGAGAGAGAGAGATTGTTAGATAGAGGGAGATATGCTCAGAGAAATAGGGAGAGAGATATAGATATGTCTATTACAAGTGTGGTTTTTGTTGCACCAAAAGATCGACCTTTCAATGCCTGATACAACCACTAGAATCATAGAATCCATAGGAGGAAGTTAAGCCATGTCATAAACCCGAGCGCTACGCTACACAATGCAAGAAGACCAAGGGCACACAACTTGAACCTCTAGCCAATCTCTAATACCCCTTGTTACAAGTGTAGTTGTTGTTGCACCAAAAGATTGACCTGGCAATGACTGATACATATACTAGACTTATAGAACCCATAGGAGGTGGTTAAGCCTTGTCACAAACCCGAGTAATGTGCTGCATAATACAAGAAAACCAAGGGCGCACACCTTGCAAAAATGTCGATAGATGTAGTTAGAAGGAAACCCTATTTTCTAGGAGGGTATCATATATTACCACATTTCCAATATATTATGAGAGTTTGATAGTTGTTGAGTTTCCTCTAGAGCTCTAGTTGGTGATACTCCCATTAGAATTTTTCTCTACAATTATTTTATAATAAGTTTAATTAATTTTTTAATGATATATTTGTGGCTTTTAGAATGTGGGGTTTTCTTCCAAAAGGTTTTCACCCACTTAACTCACTATTTTCTGGTATGCGTGTTATTTATGTTTTTTTTAATTTTTTTTCTTAAATGTTGTAAAGGCCTGAAAGTTTTTGTATTACCCTCCTCTCTAGATTAGTGTAGCAAGTTTTCCTACTACCTTAACTTCCTTTCAATATCATATGAATATTTTTTCTTCCTAAAAGTGGCCTATAGTGACAACAACCTTCTTCAATTGTTCCCTCACATTATGGATGGTCAATCCTTGAAGTTATTTTTACCATAATCTAGAGCATGAGGTCATCATGCTTGACCTTTGCAACAACAAACAATGAAATGGAGGAATGTTTGCAAGCTACCTACAATGGTAGAGGTCTCTTTCTATCCATCTCCAATGGCCATTGCCAAAAAACAATTAGTGACTTTTTTGTCCAAAAAGTTGACCAAAAATTGACATCACAACGTGCAAAGGATATTGTTGAATAAGTGAAAAATTTATCTCAAATGAAAAAAATCATTGAAGAAATGACCCTGGATGAATTGAATTTTGAGAACATGTTGCATCTATTGAAAAGATTCTAAATACCCAAGATTGAGTGTGATAATCATTTTATGGAAAAATAGTTTCTTAAAGTTTTCATAGGGTAGTTGTTGTAGTGAATGAAAGTTGCAGTCACTGTGATTCAAGAATCACCATAAAAAAAAGAAGCCATTAGTTTAGACCAAAAATATATAGAAAAAAAGACCATGCTATAAATAAAGTTGATACCACTCTCCACCATTCAATAAAACATCATGTTCTAGATTGCTAGAAAAGAAGGCATCTTTGGTTTAAATGTTGTTGAAAATATTGCTAGAATTGTCAAAGATTATTTGGAAAGAAAGAAATTTAAATTATTTAATGCAAGCCATAGATTTAAAGGAAAGGACTCACCTATCCAAAGGCATGTCAACTAGTTGTAAATAAATTATTGTTAGAAAATAGGTTGTAAGATGAAGAAAACTGCTAGATAAATGAAGCCATAACATTTTTCTAGATTTGTTGTTTGGGAGTAGGCAAAAGCATAGTCAAAACTATCAAAAGCTCTTGGAATAAGGGCCTCACTTTTTGTTTGTTCACAAGTGTAAGGTAACTGTATAGAGTATGTTTAAATCCACTCCCAAAGAAGGCATAATGAAGATTGTATTGATGGTATAGTTGTAGTGCATCCTAAAAAGAAACAATAGAGAATTGTGGTCCAATAAAAGTGTAATGTTGGAAAATAGGGCTCACAAGTTTATGTATGAAAAGTAGGAATTGAGCCTATTTCCTTTTATTACACTAGGAAGGACAATAGATTTAACTAGCTTAATCTCAAATCTAATTGAAAATGATTGGGCACAAGGTCATGAATATTACACTCCTTAATTTAGTTGAGAATTGTTACTATAACTGATGGTGATGATGATGAAGACCGATTAAGATTAGAGGTATACAAGATTTTAAAATGATTAGATTAGTTATTATCTTGTCATTGATGTCAAGAAATTGATTTCTGATTTATATTGAGTTGCCATATCATTCAAAGTAAGATATAAGTTTAAAGAGAGTTAAGAAGAAGAAGAAATGAAATGTTGTGAATGCGGAAAACGTAATTGGAAAACTAGTACAGATCATAAAATGTTAAGATGATGTTGATATAATTATTTTCTACTAAACATTTGATTATATCAAATTGATGAAGAAGATTAGTCAAATCGGTAAGGAAAATAGTTTGTTTATCGAGCAAGAAAAAGTCATTCATAAAAGGAAAGTAGGTTTCAGTAAAGAGAAAGGAACTCAAGACACTGAGTAAAAGGTTTTAGTTACCAAGAGAAGTCAACCGAAATTCAGTTAAATAAAAGAGTTAGCCACCGAGCAGGGAACATAAATTAAATACAAGGATTAGAATGACATTTAATGATGAGCTATGATGATCTCAAAGATTATGATGATGAGGAATAGATAGTTAGAGAGATCTACGGTTAGGAAAATTCAATGTGATGATCTATAGTATAGATCTAAGTGGAGAAAAGAGAAGGAACAAGTTCCAAGAAATTTCAAGTTTCGAGGTGATGATAAAATGTTTTATCAAGACCTAAATTCATTAAATAAGTTCGTAAGGATGATCAAACAACTGATATTAATCAAAAGAAAAAGTAATAGTGGAGATTAATCTAGGAAAAACAAAGTATATATAAAGAATGAAATTATATGAAGAAAGAGGATGGCAAATTGAAGGGTTTGTTAATATGATTTAGAACAATAGAGAGAGGGGTGAATCAGTTGTTCTCAGGTCCAGATGTATAAAAAAATCTCTCAAACACTTCAACAAATTTAGATCTAATAACCAACAGCTACTCGGTTATTATAGAATGTATGCCAGAAACAGATAACAATGCAGTCCACTATCCAACAGTATTTAACTTGCAAAACATAGAAATGTTCAACACCAAAACATTCACATAAGTATTAACACCAATATTTATAGTGGAAACCCAATTTGGGAAAAACCACTTTGTAACAGGCTGCTGATATATTCACTCTTCTAAATTGAGCTCTGTGAAAATTCAACCCTGTCAAAGGTTTACAAACACACTATTATTTGTGACCTTGTTAAAGGATTTCAACCACCCAGTTAAGAGTGCACCTTGTTAGAGGACTTAAGTACATTCCATTAGAATACAACCTTGATTAAAGGATTTGACTGATACAATGGTTAGAAAGTAACAACAGTATTGATCTAAAAAACATACAACTCACTTTGAAAATAATCAGATCCAATTTCATACACATATGATGGCTTACTGACTGAGTACCATTTCCATCTCCATTACTGATCTTCTCAAAAAACTCTTCAAGAAATCACAACTCTGATCAACCTCTTCACCTTCAACCTTTCTTCTTTGTCAGTCAATAACATCAACAACTTCTAGCATCCTATCTCAACCTCATGCTTAGGTTAACTTATATCTCTTCAACAGATAGATCTCTCTTTTGTCACTTAATCTCCTCCGTAGATCTTAGGTTTAGGTCAGATCCATCGAATCCTTCCAACATTATGTTCTTCATCCATCCTTCTAGAAACATCTTCAATCTCCTTATTGAAATCTCAATAAAATGATTTAATGTGCATTAAATACTCCATACACTTTATAAATAAAGTCAACACGTTCTACATAAACCAAGAATTCAACAATGTCGGCTAGAAATCTGAATTCTTCCTCAAATGTAAATTACTAACACTCGGTCAATACTATGTTCAACTCCTCGGTCATCACTGCGCAACTCGGCCACCTCTATAATTTTCTCACTCGGAAAATACTGTCACTTGGCAATAAAGTGATGTTCGGTCAACACTGAATTTTCTTGGCATATACTAGCTCTCGGCCGACACTAACACCACTCAGCTTAGACCATATTTCTTCACTTTTTCTTAGTTAAGCCTACTTGTTCAATCTTGCTTCTCACTTAGATAAATAATGTGTTATCATTGTGCCATATAATCAAGTACTCATTGAAGTATCAAGATAACTCAACCTTTCCCTAGGTGCTATTGTTACCAACCTTTCCCTAATCCTTCTCATCAACTGATAGATATAGTACTTTCTTAGATAGCAACAGTCTTACCAGTTAAGGTTTGACATCAATGATAATACAACAATTGCTTCAATTGTATTTTCCAACAATCTCCCTCTTTGGCATTGATGGCAACACCATATGAATAACACATGATTCACCAACCAATCCAAAACTTGTTCATCAAAAATATTTGTAATATCCTTAGCTTCATTTTGATTTTGAATCACTCTGTTAGCTTGCTTGACCGACCACGCAGTAACACCCTCTAAATCTCTTATGTGCCTTTGTCCTTTGAATCTCTCCCTCTTTCTTGATCTTCCATGTGTTTTCATCTCACTTATCTCCCTCTTTGACAATAATGCCAAAGCAAAAATTAGAACTTGCATCTTTCAGATGTAGATATCATCTTGTCAACTCGGTAATAATTTTTCTCCCTCTATCATCTTGCTTATGACTATTCATAGCTTTGTTGTTCTTTTCACAACTCTAGGCTGCTCCTAAAGTGTGACCTTTCCTGCATCAATTTGTCAGATATCCTATGTAGCACATTTGATGCAATGCTCCTAGCTTGAATAGGAATCCTCAGTTAGGGGAATCACCCCTAATTTACCTCTAAGATAATCATGAGCATCCTTAGGTAAAGCTTTGGTGAATATGTCTGCTAGTTATTCCTTTGTATTCACATATTCCATTCTCACTTCCTTATCTTGTACCAATTCTCTCAAATAATGATATTTGATAGCAATATGTTTGGTCTTTGTGTGCATCACTAGGTTCTTTGAGATGTTGATATCATTTGTGTTGTCATAGTATAAGAAAATTGGTTCAATGATCTCTTCTTTCATGCCTTTCAACAATTGCTTTATCCATACCAAGTTTGAACAGTTTACTATAGCTGCTACATACTCAGCTTCAGCTGTTGATTGGGAAATGTTTCTTGCTTGTCTAGGAAACTAATCTTTTCCCAAGAAAGAAAGCTCCACCACTAGTAATTTTTCTATCATCTACATTTCCTGCCCAATGTGCATCAGTATAGACTCTCAGTTCAAATTTTTCATGCTTCTTGTAGTGCAGTCCAAATTCTTCTATCCCTTTTAGATATCTCATTATCCTCTTCACAACCATCATATGACTTTCCTTAGGATTGGCAAAGAATCTTGTCACAATCCCAACTACTAGAGAAATATCTGGTTTGTTGTGAACAACATATTGCAACTTTCCAATCATGGATCTATATAGAGTTTGATTTACTTTAGTAGTATCATCATTCTTAAACAATTTCTATCAAGTAGCCATGGGAGTACTTATTGGACTTGAGTCCTCTATACCAATGGTTTTCAGTATCTCTTTAATATATTTAGACTGTGTGATAAAAATACCTCTTTCCATCTAGTAGATTTGCAGTCCAACAGAGAACTTTATCTCACCAGACATAGACATTTCAAATTTAGTTTGCATCTCATTTGAAAATTTATTACATAGGGAATCTTCTCCACCAAATATGGTATCATCTACAAAAATATTAGCTAACAAAATCCCTTTACCTTCTTCATCTTTCATGTATAGATTGCTAGTGTCATTTGTCCTTGAAAATCCAATCTGTATCAGGTAATTGTGCAGCCTCTCATACCATGCTCTGGGGGCTTGCTTCAAACCATATAGTGCCTTGTTCATCTTGCAAACCATATTTCTCTTGTTTGGGTCAACAAATCCTTTAGGTTTCTCAATATACACTTCTTCTTCTAATATACCATTCAAAAATGCAGGTTTGACATCCATTTGGTATACCTTGAAATCTCTGTAAGAAACATATGCAAGTAGATTTTTTACTCCTTCTAATCTTGCTACTGGGGCAAATGTCTCCCCATAGTCTATTCCTTATTCTTGAGCATAACCCTTGCATACTAGCCTTGCTTTGTTCCTTTTGATTTGTCCATGTTCATTGAGCTTATTTCTGAATACCCATTTTGTTCCAATGACATTTTTGTTTTTTGGTCTCGGCACCAGAGTCTAGGTATCATTATTTTCTATTTGGTCTATTTCCTCATTCATGGCTTGAATCCATTCTTCATTTTCTAATGCCTCCCTTGTTGTCTTAGGCTCAAACTTGAACATAACAAACATGTAGTGTCTCTCAACTTGCTTCTGGTCAGAACTCTAGTTTCTTTATCTCCAATGATTTGCTCAAGCCTGTGATGTCTTATTACATACTGAGCCAGAGTAGGTTCAGTTTTATTTTCTCCTTTCTCTTCAGGTTCACCAATGAGATTATCAGATTCAGCTTCAAATTGCTCGACAACCTTTTCCTGTCTATCAACATCATCCTCCTGATGCTCGGCATTGTCTTCCTGATGCTCAACATTGCCTGCCCGAGACTCTACATCAGGTGTAGGTGTATTACTCTCCTCTCCTTCTTCCATATAGACAAACGATCTATAATCTTCAAGTTCTCTTTTACTCTCCTGTTCATTTTTCTCTGCAAATTCATCAACTTTAACATTTGCACTTTCCACAATTTTGTTAGTGTTAGAGTTTAAACACTTGTAAGCTTTAATTTTTGTAGAATAACCTAGGAATATGCCCTCATCACTTTTAGCATCAAACTTTCCATTTCTATTGTCTTTTAGTATATAGCATTTTCTCCCAAAAATTATAAAGTATTTTACATTAGGTGCATAACTGTGCCATAGTTTACAAGGTGTAACATTTGTACCTTTTTTTATTTGTACTCAGTTTAAGGAATAAATAGTTGTACTTAAAACTTCTCTCCAGTATTTTTGTGCAACATTCTTCTCAATCATTATTTTCCTTGCACAGTCCATGATAGATCCGTTCCTCCTCTCGGCTATACCATTCTATGGATGTCTTCTAGGTGCAGACATCTGTCTCTTGATTCCTCTATCATTGCAAAATATATTAAACTCATTTAATATAAACTCTCCACCTCGGTCAGATCTTAGACATTTCTGGTTCCTACCTATCTCCTATTCAACCTTAGCCAAATTCCACTTAAACAACTAAAATGCATCATATTTTTCTTTTAGAAACATTACAGTCATCATCCTAGTATAATCATCAATAAAGAGAATAAAGTATTTAGCACCACAATAGCTTTGTACACCCATAGGTCCAAAAAGGTCAGTATGAACTAGATCTAAAATATTTTCAGAAGTAAAGGTCTTTCTCTTGAAACTAGACTTTGTCATTTTACCCAACTGTCATTGTTTGCACATTACATTATCAGGTTTCTTCATTCTCGGCAAACCTCTAACTTTCTTCTTGTTACTAATATTCACCAGATTGTCAAAGTTAACATGACATAACCTCTTATGCCATAACTAAACATTATCAAACTATACAATCAAACATGTCTCCTCAGATAAATCTAGATAGAACAAATTACCTCTAGTCTGCTCTCCACTTCCAATCAGTTCACCAGTGTTATCAAATATTTTAGCCTTTCTGTGATGAAATTCCACTTGGTAACCAGTGCTATTAAGTTATGCCACACTTAGCAGATTATAGTTAAGACCTTCAACCCAATAAGCATTTTCACAAGTAACTTTGTCTGTTAGCTTAATCAAACTTTTACCTTTTATAGGACATGGTGCATCATTACCAAACTTAACACTTCTATCTTGGTAATGATCTAGGGTATCAAATTTACTTTTTTCACTAGTCATGTGATGTGAGCAACCACTATCAATAATCCATTTATCACCTTTTCTCACATAAGAAACAAGTGTAGTTTTCTCATCTTCATCAGAATCATCTTTCATAGCAACATAAACTACTTCAATTTCAAAATCATCATCATCAGTGTCAGTTTCTTCTTCAGCAATGTAGTAGGATTTCTTACCTTTGTCCTTGTAGTCCTTGTACCTTCGTTAACCTCTATTTTCTCTCTTATCCTTGTATTTGTTGTCTTTTTCCTCACCCGTGTCATCCCTGTCAGGACATCTTGTAGCTATATGGACAACTTTGTTACATGAAAAACATATGATAGGGAGTTTACCTTTATATTTTCCTTTTCCCCTCTTCAATCTTTTGGCCATAAGAGCTTCTAGATCGTCTAGTTCTTCATCAGATGTGTCAGTATCACTTTCACTTTCACTTACACATATTTATTTTGCCTTCTTAGACTTATGCAGAACCATTTGTGATTTGAATGCAAATTCAACATTTGCAACAGTATAGTTATCATAATTAGAAAGCTCAAAAGTAGTAAGCTTACCAACAAGACTTTCCAAAGTTAGATTATTACTAGGGTTGCATCTAGATTCTTCAATTGCTAAAATTCTGATGGCATATATAGGAAGAAAAGTTCTCATAACTTTTCCAATAACAACTTCATCATCAATATTTCCATTAGCTCCTCTAATAACATTTACTACCTCCTTGATTGTACCACAATATTGAGCAATATTCTCACCTTCTTGCATTTTCATTTCATCAAACTTACCTCTTAGGCTTTTAGCTTTTTCCCTTAGTACATTTGCATCACCATCATAGATGTTTTTAAGAGTGTCCCACGTTTTCTTTGCATTTGTGTAATCTTTGATGTCTTCAAATTCAAGATAGCTTAAGTCAGATGCAATCTCCAACATTGCTTGGTTGTGTTCATGTTTGGCTCTCATCTCCTCAGCAGTGAAAGGTGCACCAAGTGTAACATAGTCATTTTCAGCATAATATTTCGCTAAGTCACCAATACCAGCTAGGTGTAGTTTCATCAGACTCTGCCATGTAGGGAAGTTCTCCTTATTCATCTTTGGTACCTCCTTTTTATACATCTTGATCATTTGCTTCAAGTACCTTCAAACTTGACCTATGTAAGCACCAATAGCTCTGATACCAATTGTTAATATGATTTAGAATAATAGAGAGGGGGGATGAATCAATTGTTCTCAGGTCCAGATGGATAAAACAATCTCTCAAACACCTCAACAAATTTAGATCTAATAACCAACAGCTACTCGGTTATTAAAGAATGTATACCAGAAATAGATAAAAATGCAGGCCACTATCCAACAATATTTAACTTGCAAAACATAGAAATGTTCAACACCAAAACATTCACATAAGTATTAACACCAGGATTTATAGTGGAAACCCAATTTGGGAAAAACCACTTTGTAACATGCTACTAATATATTCACTCTTCTGAAGTGAGCTCTGTGAAAAGCCAACCCTGTCAAAGGTTTACAAACACACTATTAGGTGTGACCTTGTTAAAGGATTTCAACCACCCAGTTAAGAGTGCACCTTGTTAGAGGACTCAAGTACATTCTATTAGAATGAAACCTTGATTAAAGGATTTGACTGATATAATGGTTAGAAAGTAACAATAGTATTGATCTGAAAAACATACAACTCACTTTACAAATAATCAGATCCAATCCCGTACACATATGCTGGCTTACTAACTGAGTATTATTTCCATCTCCATTACTGATCTGCTCGGAAAACTCTTCAAGCAATCACAACTCTGATCAACCTCTTCACCTTTAGTCTTTCTTCTTTGTCAATTAATAACATCAACAACTTCCAACATCCTATCTCAACCTCATGCTTAGGTTAACTTATATCTCTTCAACAGATAGATCTCTCTTTTGTCGATTAATCTCCTCCGTAGATCTTAGGTTTAGGTCGGATCCATCGAATCCTTCTAACATTATTTTTTTCATCCATCCTTTCAGAAACATCTTCAATCTCCTTATTGAAATCTCAATAAAATGATTTACTGTGCATTAAATACTCCATACACTTTATAAATAAAGTCAAGACATTTTACATAAACCAAGAATTCAACAATGTTGGCTAGAAATCTGAATTCTTCCTCAAATGTAAATTACTAACACTTGGTCAATACCGTGTTCAACTCCTCGGTCATCACTGCACAACTCGGCCACCTCTATAATTTTCTCACTCGGCAAATACTGTCACTTGGCAATAAAGTGATGTTCGGTCAACATTGAATTTTCTCGACATATACTGGCTCTCGGTCAACACTAACACCACTCAGCTTAAACCATATTTCTTCACTTTTTCTCAGTTAAGCCTACTTGTTCAGTCTTTCTTCTCACTTAGATAAACAATACATTATGTTATCGTTGTGCCATATAATCAAGTACTCATTGAAGTATCAAGATAACTCAACCTTTCCCTAGGTGCTATTGTTACCAACCTTGCCCTAATTCTTCTCATCAACTAATAGATATAGTACTTTCTTAGATAGCAGCAATCTTACCAGTTAAGGTTTGACATCAATGACAATACAATAATTACTTCAATTGCAGTTTTCGATAGGGTTGATGAATCACCGACTAATGCAATGAAGAAGGAAAAAGTTGAATTCCAAGTCAGAAAGAAAAAATTGTTAAAGTGTTGAAGCCAGTGGATAGTGAAGGATTTAAGTGAAGACAAAGAGCGCATAAGGGATATGATTATGAAAAAGATAGTTGTAGATTTACAAATCAATTTATTCACTATTACTTATTTTAACATTTTTATAAGGAAAATCTCTTAACTGAGTGGACTTAACAGTCTTATTGTAAATCCTTGCGGGTATGTGCAGGATCATGGTATACCAAACTATGGCCTTAAGTGGTAATGAAAAATCAAAAAATCAAGGTTAGTCAACTTGACGTAAAAGGTTGAACATCTTATGAACCTTATGTGAAAAAGTTGTAAGAATAGAATCTGTAGGAAATTGAATGTAGTTTGTAAACTACTAGCCCTTGTTTGAAATTTTTTTTGTCTAATTGTTCAAAATTTTAGATTTCAATGCAGTACTACGAAAATTTCATGGAAAAGATAAAAACTACGTGTATGTCTCACCACCTTAATCACAATCAAATGATGATATATTTTCCCAAGATTCTAGATATAAGTAGTAGACTCATGCCTAGATGTGACACATTTTTTTTATAATTTTTGGTCAAATAAATAATTAATTATGAATTTTTTGCTACAACTTTTTTAGAATAAAAAAACTCTCATGTCTGACCACCTTAACTAATTCAAAATTTTACCAAATTCAAAACTTTTTTTTTTCTTATAGTCGCCGAAGCATAGAATGTGACACATGTTTCAGATTTCAAGAAGGTTAAAAGGTTTGAAAGTTATAGTTATTTTTCAATCAGTATGTCAGTTATGACTTTAAAGATAAGTCAATTGAAAAATAAGTAATAATTACTTATAGAACTCAAAATTTGACAATAATTATATCGATGGAAAGCTGATAATGTCTTTAAGAAACCCTTTTTGTTTCATCAATTTCAGGTGAAAAAATAGTCGTTAGCTACATGGATGAAGTCTCCATATCAAGAACTATTGCCTGAAACACGCCTAAAGGGTTGACCACCCATGTTGGGTAGTACCGAAGAAAATACCAATCCTAATCGGATATCCGATAATATCAGATATCTGATAAAGCCCGCCTATTTTGAAATTTCAAATACCCCGCTTTTCCCAAATTCAAGTTTCATAATAAATGCTATTTTTTAATAGTAATATTAATTGTGTTATAAATTAAGTTGTATTATTTTTATATTAATATTAATTCAAGTTTCATATTAAATTATATTTTTGTTATGTTAATATTAATTTCATTTTAAATATTAATATTAAATAATAATAGCATAGCATAAATATTATAATATAAATATTTATATTAGTATGTATTATATTATTTGATATACAAAATGATTTTAAAAAAATACCTGCACAGTTGATTTGAGGATAGACAGTTTCAGCCCAAATCCTCTTGAAAATATCCAGCATAGGATTTTTCTATAGACTCCTTGTAATTTCAGCGGTCTAAATATACTGAATAAGTAGATGTCAATGGACTTTTCCTCGATTGAATACAAACAATTAATTTTTTAACTCTCGAAAAGAAATTTCACAGAGTTGAAGAACCACCGTACCCTCATCATCTATTCTAGAAACTAACAGTGGAATAAAAATTGATGTAAGAACATTTAAGGTACATTGTCCTCAAAAAGGTATATGAAACCTTTAAATATACATTAAAAATTGGAGGTGAAGGCTCTAGATGTCTGTGTGTGTGTGTGTGTGAGAGAGAGAGAGAGAGAAAGAGAGAGAGACAGGTCATGAGGACTTCCTAGGGGTCCTAACGCATAATAAGGGGTACTAAGACACCTAGGAAGTCCCCAGACCCCTTTCAAAACATTTGAATGCTCAAGTGTGTCCTAAGGGATCCTATGACTCTTTAGGACACACTTGAGCACTCCAATGTGTCAAAAGGGGTCATGAGGACTTCCTAGGGGTCCTAGTAAGCCTTATCATGCGTTAGGACCCATAGGAAGTCCCCATGACCCCTTTTGAAACATTGGAATCCTCAAGTGTGTCCTAAGGGGTTGTAGGACCTCTTAGGAAACACTTGAGCATTCCAATGTGTCGAAAGGGGTCATGAGGACTTTCTAGGGGTCCTAGTATGCCTTATCATGCATTAGGACCTAACCCCTTAGAAAACACTTGAGGGATCTAATATGTCGAATGGGGTCATGAGGACTTCCTAGGGGTCCTAGTATGCCTTATCAAGTGTTAGGACCCCTAGGAAGTCCTCATGACCCCACTTGATACATTAGACCCCTCAAGTGTGTCCTAATGGGTCCTACGACCCATTAGGACACACTTGAGCATTCAAATATATCGAAAGGGGTCTTGAGGACTTACTACAGGTCCTAGTATGCCTTATCACGCGTTAGGACCCATAGGAAGTCCCCATGACCCTTTTTGACACATTAGAACCCTCAAGTGTGTCCTATGGGGTCCTACGACCACTTAGGGCACACTTGAGCATTCAAATGTGTCGAAAGGGGTCATGAGGACTTCCTAGGGGTCCTAGTATGCCTTATCACATGTTAGGACCCCTAGGAAGTCCCCATGACCCCTTTTGACACATTAGAATGCTCAAGTGTGTCCTAAGGGGTCCTACAACCCCTTAGGACACACTTCAACATTTAAATGTGTCAAAATGGGTCATGATGACTTCCTAGGGGTCCTAGTATGCCTTATCACACATTAGGACCCCTAGGAAGCCCTCATGACCCCATTCGACATATTAGAATGCTCAAGTGTGTCCTAAGGGGTCCTACAACCCCTTAGGACACACTTGAACATTCCAATGTGTCAAAAGGGGTCATTAGGACTTCCTATGGGTCCTAGTACACCTTATCATGCATTAGGACCCCTAGGAAGTCCCCATGACACCTTTCGACACATTAGAACCCTCAAGTGTGTCCTAAGAGGTCCTACGACCCCTCAAGACACACTTGAGCATTCCAATGTGTCGAAAGGGGTCATGAGGACTTCCTAGGGGTCCTAGTACACCTTAACAAGTGTTAGGAAACCTAGGAAGTCCTCATGACCTCATTTAACACATTAGAACCCTCAAGTGTGCTTTAAGGGGTCCTACGACCCCTTAGGATACACTTGAGCATTCCAATGTGTCAAAATGGGTCATGAAGACTTCTTGGGGATCCTAGTACACCTTATCACACATTACAACCCCTAGGAAGTCCCCATGACCCCTTTTGACACATTAGAAAGCTCAAGTGTGTCCTAAGAGGTCCTACGACCCCTTAGGACACACTTGAGCATTCAAATGTGTCGAAAGGGATCATGAAGACTTCCTAGGGGTCCTAGTACATGTTATCACACATTAGGACCCCTAGGAAGTCCCCATGACCCCTTTCAACACATTAGAACACTCAAGTGTGTCCTAAGGGATCATGCAACCCCTTAGGACACACTTGAGCACTCAAATGTGATGAAAGGGGTCATGAGGACTTCCTAGGCATCCTAGTACATCTTATTAGGAATTAGGACACCTAAGAAGTCTCCATGACCCCATTCGACACATTAGAATGCTCAAGTGTGTCCTAAGGGGTCCTAACTCCCCTTAGGACACACTTGAGCATTCCAATGTGTCAAAAGGGGTCATGAGGACTTTCTAGGGGTCCTAATACACCTTATCATGCATTAGGATGCCTAGGAAGTCTCCATGACCCTTTTTGACACATTAGAAGGCTTAAGTGTGTCCTAAGAGGTCCTATGACCTGTTAGGACACATTTGAGCATTCCAATGTGTCGAAAAGGGGCATGATGACTTCCTAAGAGTCCTAGTAAACCTTATCATGAGTTAGGACCCTTAGAAAGTCCTCATGACACCATTCAACACATTAGAACCCTCAAGTGTGTCATAAGGGGTCCTACGACCCCTTAAGACACACTTGAGCATTTCAATGCATCGAAAGGGGTCATGAGGACTTCCTAAGGGTGCTAGTATGCCTTATCATGTGTTAGGAGCTGTAAGGAGTCACCATGACCCCTTTCGACACATTAGAATGCTCAAGTGTGTCCTAAAAGGTCCTACAACCCCTTAGGACATACATGAGAATTCCAATATGTTGAAAGGGGTCATGAGGACTTCCTAGGGGTCCTAGTACACCTTATCATGTGTTAGGACCCCTAGGAAGTCCTCATGATCCCATTCGACAAATTAGAACTCTCAAGTGTGTCCTAAGGGGTCCTACGACCACTAAGGACACACTTGAGAATTCCAATGCATTGAAAGGGGTCATGAGGACTTCCTAGGGGTCCTAGTATACCTTATTACATGTTAGGACCCCTAGGAAGTCCTCATGACCCCATTCGACACATTAGAACCCTCAAGTGTGTCCTAAGGGGTCCTACAACCACTTAGGCCACACTTGAGCATTCAAATGTGTCGAAAGGGGTCCTGAGGACTTGAAAGGGGTCCTAGTATGCCTTATCATGTGTTAGGACCCCTACGAAGGCCCCATGACCCCTTTCAACACATTAGAATGCTCAAGTGTGTCCTAAGGGGTCCTACAACCCCTTAGGACACACTTGAGCATTCAAATGTGTCGAAAGGTGTCATAAGGACTTTCTAGGAGTCCTAGTTTGCCTTATCATGCATTAGGACCCCTAGGAAATTCACATGATGTCATTTGACACATTAGAATGCTCAAGTGTGTCGACACACTTGAGCATTCCAATGTGTCAAAAGGGGTCATGAAGACTTCCTAGGGGTCCTAGTATGTCTTATCACATGTTATGACCCCTAGGAAGTCCTCATGACCCCTTTCGACACATTAGAACCCTCAAGTGTGTCCTAAGGGGTCCTACGACCCCTTAGGATACACTTGAACATTCAAATGTGTCAAAAGGGGTCATGAGGACTTCTTGGGGGCCCTAGTATGCCTTATCACATGTTAGAACCCCTAGGAAGTCTCCATGACCCCTTGCGACACATTAGAATCCTCAAGTGTCTCCTAAGGGGTCCTACAACCCCTTAGGACACACTTGAGCATTCCAATCTGTCGAAAGGGGTCTTGAGGATTTCCTAGGGGTCCTAGTTCTCCTTATCAGGTGTTAGGACCCCTAGGATGTCCCCATCACCCCTTTCGACACATTAGAAAGCTCAAGTGTGCCCTAAGAGGTCCTAGGAATCCTTAGAACACACTTGAGCATTCAAATATGTTGAAAGGGGTCATGAGGACTTCTTAGGGGTCCAAGTACACCTTATCATGCGTTAGGACCCCTAGGAAGTCCCCATGACCCCTTTCGACACATAAGAACCCTCAATTGTGTCCTAAGCGATCCTATGACACCTTAGGAAAGACTTGAGCATTCAAATGTGTCAAAAGGGGTCATGAGGACTTCCTAGGGGTCCTAGTATGACTTATCATGTGTTAGGATCCGTAGGAAGTCCCCATGACTCCATTTGAAATATTAGAGCGCTCAAGTGTGTCCAAAGAGGTCCTACAACACCTTAGGACACACTTGAGCATTCCAATGTGTCGAAAGTGGTAATGAGGACTTCCTAGGGGTCCTAGTTTGCCTTGTCAGGCGTTCGGACCCCTAGGAAGTCCCCATGACCCCTTTCGACTAATTAAAATGCTCAAGTGTGTCCTAAGGGGTCCTACGACCCCTCAGGACACACGTGAGCATTCTAATGTGTCGAAAGGGGTCATGAGGACTTCTTAGGGGTCCTAGTATGCCATATCACGCGTTAGGACCCCTTGGAAGTCCCCATGACCCCTTTCGACACATTAGAGCACTCAAGTGTGTCCAAAGAGGTTCTACGACCCCTTAGGACACACTTGAGCATTCCAATGTGTCAAAAGGGGTCATGAGCACTTCCTAGGGTTAATAGTATGCCTTATCACGTGTTAGGTCCCCTAGGATGTCCTCATGATCCCATTCAACACATTCAAATGCTCAAGTGTGTTCTAAGGGGTCCTATGACCCCTTCGGACACACGTGAGGATTCCAATGTGTTGAAAGGGGTCATGAGGACTTCCTAGGGGTCCTATTATGCCTTATAATGCATTAGGACCCCTCGGAAGTCCCCATGACCCCTTTCGACACATTAGATCACTCAAGTGTGTCCATAGAGGCTCTACGACCCCTTAGGACACACTTGAGCATTCCAATATGTTGAAAGGGGTCATGTGGACTTCCTAGGGGTCCTAGTATGACTTATCATGGGTTAGGACCCGTAGGAAGTCCTCATGACCCCATTCGACACATTAGAACCCTCAAGTGTTCCCTAAGGGGCCCTACGAACCCTGAGGACACACTTGAGCATTCCAATATTTTGAAAGGGGTCATGACGACTTCCTAGGGGTCCTAGTACGCCTTACCATGTGTTAGGACCCAGAGGAAGTCCCCATGACCCCTTTCGACACATTGGAATGCTCAAGTGTGTCCTAAGGGGTCCTATGACCCCTTAAGACACACTTGAGCATTCCAATGTGTCGAAAGGGGTCATGAGGACTTCCTAGGGGTCCTAGTATGCCTTATCACATGTTAGGACACCTACGAAGTCCCGATGACTCCTTTCGACACATTAGAATTCTCAAGTGTGTCCTAAGAGGTCCTACGACCCCTTAGGACAAACTTGAGCATTCCAATGTGTCGAAAGGGGTCATGAGGACTTCCTAGGGGTCCTAGTATGCCATATCACCTGTTAGGACCCCTAGGAAGTCCTCAGGACCCCATTCGACACATTAGAACCCTCAAGTTTGTCCTAAGGGGTCCAATGACCCCTTAGGACACACTTGAGCATTCCAATGTGTTGAAAGGGGTCATGAGGACTTCCTAGGGCTCCTAGTACACCTTATCACATGTTACAACCCATAGGAAGTCCTTGTGACCCCTTTCGACACATTAGAATCCTCAAGTGTGTCCTAAGAGGTCCTACAACCCCTGATGACATAGTTGATCATTTGAATGTGTCAAAAGGGGTAATGAGGACTTCCTTGGGGTCCTAGTATTCCTTATCATGCATTAGGATCCCTAGGACATCCTCATGACCCCATTAGACACATTAGAACTCTCAAGTGTGTCCTAAGGGGTCCTACAACCCCTTAAGACAAACTTGAGCATTCAACTATGTCAAAAGGGGTCTTGAGAACTTCCTAGGGGTCCTAGTATGTCTTATCACTCGTTTGGACCCCTAGGAAGTCCCCATGACCCCTTTTGACACATTAGAATGCTCAAGTGTGGCCTAAGAGGTCCTATGACCTCTTAGGGTACACTTGAGCATTATAAAGTGTCAAAAGGGGTCATGGGGAATTCCTAGGGGTTCTAGTACACCTTATCATGCGTTAGGACACCTAGGACATCCCCATGAACCCTTATGACACATTAGAACCCTCAAGTGTGTCCTAAGGGGTCCTATGACCCCTTAGGACACACTTGAGCATTCAAATGTGTTGAAAGGGGTCATGAGGAGTTCCTAGGGGTCCTAGTACATGCTATCATGTGTTAGGACCCCTAGGAAGTCCCCATGACCCCTTTTGACACATTAGAATTCTCAAGTGTGTCCTAAGGTGTCCTAGGACCCCTTTGGACACACTTGAGCATTCAAATGTGTCGAAAGGGGTTACGAGGACTTCTTGAGGTCCTAGTACACCTTATCACGCATTAGGACCTGTAGGAAGTCCCCATGACCCCTTTCGACAGATTAGAACACCCAAGTGTGTCTTAAGGGCTCCTACAACCCCTTAGGACACACTTGAGCATTCAAATGTCTCGAAAGGGGTCATGAGGACTTCCTAGGGGTCCTAGTATGCCTTATCATGTGTTAGGACCCCTAGGAAGTCCTCATGACCCCATTCAAGACATTAAAATGATAAAGTGTGTCCTAAGGGGTCTTACGACCCCTTAGGACACACGTGAGCATTCCAATGTGTTGAAAGGGGTCATGAGGACTTCCTAGGGGTCCGAGTATGCCTTATCACGCATTAGGACCCCTAGGAACTCCCCATGACCCCTTTCGGTACATTAGAGCACTCAAGTGTGTCTAAAGGGGATCTACGACCCCTTAGGACACACTTGAGCATTCCAATGTATTGAAAGGGGTCATGAGGACTTCCTAGGGGTCCTATTATGACTAATCATAGGTTAGGACCCATAGGAAGTCCTCATGACCCCTTTCAACATATTAGAACCATCAAGTGTGTCCTAAGGGGTCCTACAACACCTTAGGATACACTTGACCATTCCAATGTGTCGAAAGAGGTCATGAGGATTTCCTAGGGGTCCTAGTATGCCTTATCACATGTTAGGACCTGTAGGAAGTCCCCATGACCCCTTTCAACACATTCTAATGCTCAAGTGTGTCCTAAGGGGTCCTATGACCCCTTAGGATGCACTTGAGCATTATAGGACCCCTTAGGACACACTTTAGCATTCACATGTCTTGAAATGGGTCATGAGGACTTCCTAGGGGTCCTAGTATGCCTTATCACGTGTTAGGACCCCTAAGAAGTACCCATGACCCCTTTCAACACATTAGAATGCTCAAGTGTGTCCGAAGAGGTCCTACGACCGCTTAGGAAAAACTTGAGCATTCCAATGTGTCGAAAGGGGTCATGAGGACTTCTTAGGGGTCCTAGTATGCCATATCACGTGATAGGACCCCTAGGAAGTCCTCAGGACCCCGTTCGACATATTAGAACCCTCAAGTGTGTCATAAGGGGTCCTATGACCCCTTAGGACATACTTGAGCATTCCAATGTGTCGAAAGTGGTCATGAGGAGTTTCTAAGCATCCTAGTATGCCTTATCACGTGTTAGGAGCCGTAGGAATTCCCCATGACCCCTTTCAACAAATTAGAATAGTCAAGTGTGTTCGAAGAGGTCCTACGACCCTTGAGGCACTTGAGCATTCCAATGTATTGAAAGGGGTAATAAGGAATTCCTAGGGGTCCTAGTATTCCTTATCATGCGTTAGGATCCCTAGGAAGTCCTCATGATCCCATTCGATAGATTAGAACTCTCAAGTGTGTCCTAAGGGGTCCTACAACCCCTTAGGACAAACTTGAGCATTCAAATGTGTAGAAAGGGGTCTTGAGGACTTCCTAGGGGTCCTAGTATGCCTTATCACACGTTAGGACCCCTAGGATTCCCCATGACCCCTTTTGACACATTAGAATGCTCAAGTGTGCCCTAAGAGGTCCTACGACCCCTTAGGACACACTTGAGCATTCAAATATGTTGAAAGGGGTCATGATGACTTCCTAGGGGTCCTATTACACCTTATCATGTGTTACCAACCCTAGGAAGTCTCCATGACCCCTTTCAACACATTAGAACCCTCAAGTGTGTCCTAAGGGGTCCTACAACCCCTTAGGACACACTTGAGCATTCAAATGTGTTGAATGGGGTCATGAGGACTTCCTAGGGGTCCTAGTACATGTTATCACATGTTAGGACCCCTAGGAGGTCCCCATGACCCCTTTTGACACATTAGAATGCTCAAGTGTGTCCTAAGGTGTCCTCGGACCCATTAGGACACACATGAGAATTCAAATGTGTCGAAAGGGTTATGAGGACTTTTTAGAGGTCCTAGTATGCGTTATCATGCATTAGAACCCCTAGGAAGTCCCCATGACCCCTTTCGATAGATTAGAACACTCAAGTGTGTCCTAAGGAGTCCTACAACCCCTTAGGACACACTTGAGCATTCAAATGTCTTGAAAGGGGTCATGAGGACTTCCTAGGCATCCTAGTATGCCTTATCACATGTTAGGACCCCTAGGAAGTGCTCATGACACCATTCGACACATTGGAATGCTCATGTGTGTTCTAAGGGGTCATAGGACCACTTAGGACACACATGAGCATTTCAATGTGTCGAAAGGGGTCATGAGGACTTCCTAGGGGTACTAGTATGCCTTATCACGTGTTAGGACACCTAGGAAGTCCACATGACCCCTTTCGACACATTAGAATGCTCATGTGTGTCCAAAGAGGTTCTATGACCCCTTAGGACACACTTGAGCATTCCAATGTATTGAAAGGGGTCATGAGGACTTCCTTGCAGTCCTACTACAACTTATCACGGGTTAGGACCTGTAGGAATTCCTCATGACCCCATTCAACATATTAGAACCCTCAAGTGTTTCCTAAGGGGTCCTATGACCCCTTAGGACACACTTGAGCATTCCAATGTGTCGAAAGTTGTCATGAGGACTTCCTAGGGGTCCTAGTATGCATTATCACATGTTAGGACCTGTAGGAAGTCCCCATGACCCCTTTCGAAACATTTAAATGCTCAAGTGTGTCGTAAGGGGTCCTACGACCCCTTAGGACACACTTGAGCAATCCAATGTGTCGAAAGGGGTCATGAGGACTTCCTAGGGGTCCTAGTATGCATTATCACACATTAGGACCCCTAGGAAGTCCCCATGACTCCTTTCGACACATTAGAATTCTCAAGTGTGTCGTAAGAGGTCCTACGACCCCTTTGGACATACTTGAGCATTCCAATGTGTCGAAAGGAGTCATGAGGACTTCATAGGGGTCCTAGTATGCTATATCATGTGTTACGACACCTAGGAAGTCCTCAAGACCGCATTCGACACATTAGAACCCTCAAGTGTGTCCTAAGGGGTCCTACAACCCCTTAGGACACACTAGAGCATTCCAATGTGTCGAAAGGGGTCATGAGGACTTCCCAGGGGTCCTAGTATGCCATATCATGTGTGAGCACCTGTAGGATGTCCCCATGACCCCTTTTGACACATTAGAATGCTTAAGTGTGTCCTAAGAGCTGCTACGACCCTTGAGGACACACTTCAGCATTCTAATGTGTCAAAAAGGGTAATGAGTACTTCCTAGGGGTCCTAGTATGCCTTATCATGCATTAGGATCCCTAAGAAGTCCTCATGACCCCATTTGACACATTAGAACTCTCAAGTGTGTCCTCAAGGGTCCTATAGCCCCTTAGGAAACACTTGAGCATTCAAATGTGTCGAAAGGGGTCTTGAGGACTTTGTAGGGGTCCTAGTACACCTTATCATGTGTTAGGACCCATAGGAAGTCACATGACCCCTTTCGACATATTAGAATTTTCAATTGTGCCCTAAGAGGTCCTACGACCCCTTAGGAGACACTTGAGTGTTCAAATATGTCAAAAGGGGTCATGAGGACTTCCTAGGGGTCCTAGTACATCTTATCATGTGTTAGGACCCCTAGGATGTCCCCATGACCCCTTTCGACACATTAAAACCCTCAAGTGTGTCCTAAGGGGTCCTACGACCCCTTATGACAAACTTGAGCATTCAAATGAGTCGAAAGGGTTCATGAGGACTTCCTAGGGGTCCTAGTACACGTTATCATGTGCTAGGACCCCTAGGAAGTCCCCATGACCCCTTTCGACACATTAGAATGCTCAAGTGTGTCCTAAGGGGTCTTAGGACCTCTTAGGATAGACTTGTGCATTCAAATGTGTCGAAAGGGGCTATGAGGACTTCTTAGAGGTCCTAGTACACCTTATCATGCATTAGGACCCCTAGGAAGTCCCCACGACCCCTTTCAATAGATTAGAACACTCAAGTGTGTCCTAAGGGGTCCTACTACCCCTTAGGACACACTTGAGCATTTAAATGTCTCGAAAGGGGTCATGAGGACTTCATAGGGGTCGTACTATGCCTTATCACACGTTAGGACCCCTAGGAAGTCCTCATGACCCCATTCGACACATTAAAATGCTCAAGTGTGTCCTAAAGGGTCCTACAACCCCTTAGGACACATGTGAGCATTCCAATGTGTCGAAGGGGGTCATGAAGACTTTCTAGGGGTCCTAATATGCCTTATCACACGTTAGGACCCCTAGGAAGTCCCCATTACCCCTTTCGACACATTAGAGGGCTCAAGTGTTTCCAAAGAGGTTCTACGACCCCTTAGGACACACTTGAGCATTCCAATGTGTTGAAAGGGGTCATGAGGACTTCCTAGGGGTCCTAGTATGACTTATCATGGGTTAGGACCTGTAGGAAGTCCTCATGACCCCATTCAACATATTACAAGCCTCAAGTGTGTCCTAAGGGGTCCTACGACCCCTTAGGACACACTTGAGCATTCCAATGTGTCGAAAGGGATCATGAGGACTTCCTAGGGGTCCTAGTATGCCTTATCACATGTTAGGACCTGTAGGAAGTCCCCATGACCCCTTTCAATACATTCAAATGCTCAAGTGTGTCCTAAGGGGTCCTACGACCCCTTAGTACACACTTAAGCATTCTTTCACCTTAGGACACACTTTGGCATTCCAATGTGTCGAAAGGGGTCATGAGGACTTCCTAGGGGTCCTAGTATGCCTTATCACATTTTAGAACCCCTAGGAAGTCCCCATGACCCCTTTTGACACATTGGAATGCTCAAGTTGGTCCTAAGAGGTCCTATGACCCCTTAGGACAAACTTGAGCATTCCAATGTGTCAAAAGGGGTCATGAGGACTTCCTAGGTGTCCTATTATGCCATATCACGTGTTAGGACCCCTAGGAAGTCCTCAGGACCCCATTCGACACATTAGAACCCTCAAGTGTGTCCTAAGGTGTCCTACAACCCCTTAGGACACACTTGAGCATTCCAATGTGTTGAAAGGGGTCATGAGGACTTCCTAGGTGTCCTAGTATGCCTTATTACGCGTTAGGACCTGTAGGAAGTCCCCATGACCCCTTTCGACACATTAGAATTCTCAAGCGTGTCCTATGAGGTCCTACGAGCCCTAAGGACACACTTGAGCATTCCAATGGGTTGAAATGGGTAATGAGAACTTCCTAGGGGTCCTTATATGTCTTATCATACGTTAGGATCCCTAGGAACTCCTCATGTCCCCATTCGACACATTAGAACTCTCAAGTGTGTCCTAAGGGGTCCTACAGTCCCTTAGGACACACTTGAGCATTCAAATGGGTCGATAGGGGTCTTGAGGACTTCCTAAGGTTCCTAGTACACCTTATCATGCGTTAGGACCCCTAGGAACTCCCCATGACCCTTTTCGGCACATTAGAACACTCAATTGTGTCCTAAGGGGTCCTACAACCCCTTAGGACATAGTTGAGGATTCTAATGTGTCTAAAGGGGTCATGAGGACTTCTTAGGTGTCCTAGTACACCTTATCACTCGTTAGGACCCCTAGGAGGTCCTCATGACCCATTTTGACATATTGGAATTCTCAAGTGTGTCCTAAGGGGTCGTAGGACCCCGTAGGACACATTTGAGGGTTCTAATGTGTTGAATGGGGTCATGATTACTTCCTAGGGGTCCTAACGCGTGATAAGTCATACGAGGACCCCTAGGAAGTCCCCATGGCCCCTTTCAACACATTGGAATGCTCAAGTGTATCCTAAGGGGTTGTAGAACCGCTTAGGATACAATTGAGCATTCCAATGTGTCAAAAGGGGTCATGGGGACTTCCTAGGGGTCCTCGTATGCCTTATCACGCATTAGGACCCCTAGGAAGTCCCCATGACCCCTTTCGAGACATTCAAATGCTCAAGTGTGTCCTAAGGGGTCATGAGGACTTCCTAGGAAGTCCTCTCTCTCTATCTCTTTCTCTCCTCTCTCTCTATCTCTTTCTTTCCTCTCTCTCCTCTCTCTCTCCTCTCTCTCTCTCTCTAGGGGAGAGAGAGAAAGATAGGGGAGAGGAGAGAGAGATAGGAGAGAGAAAGGTGAGTGAGATCTCTCTCTCTCTCTCTCTAGGTGAGAGAGAGAGAGAGGAGAGAGGAGAGAAAGAGAGGAGATAGGAGAGTGAGAGTGAGAAAGAGAAAGAGTAAGATATCAGATATCCGATTCTTTTCACTGGTGTTAAAAAAAAATAAGATTATCTGGGTCCCTCCAGAGAGTCATGTGTTTTTCCTGAATTACGGGATTTGAGTTGCATCAAGAAGACAAAAAACCACTTTTTGGGGTGATTTTATCTATTACCAAAGGTATTTCATCTTTTTTTGGGGTGATTTTCTCGATTACGAAGGGTATTTCATCTTTTTTTGGGGTGATTTTCTATATTAGCAAAGGTATTTCATCTTTTTGTGGGGTGATTTTCTCGATTACCAAAGGTATTTCATCTTTTTGGGGGGAGATTTTCTCTATTACCAAAGGTATTTGCATCTACTTTTTGTTCTAACTATGGGGAGTAGTAGTCATTGAAAGCATAAACGAAAGAGGAGACTCACAAATGAAGATGTTGAATTGTATAGAGAAATGGATAGGGTTTCCCATCAGAATAAGAGACAAGGAATGTTAAATATGAATGAAGATGTCGGCATAGACCCACCTTTGAATGTCGTTTCAAGTGAAGAACATGAATTTGAAGATGAAAATGTAGGTTTTCAAAATGAGAATTTAGGTTTCAAAGATGAAAATGTAGGTTTTTAAAATGAACATGTAGATGTGGCCAATGAAAGTGTGGACATTGCCAATGACAATCCACCAATTGAATATGAAGGAATTGACAATGATAATGGTGCAGAAGAACCAAATCAATGTTACATATCTCCAAATTATATGAGAAATGAAGTCCCTTTGTAGGAAGAAAGACAAACTTGAAAATTGAGACCTTCAAGAAGAACTAAATGGTTACTTGAAATTGATGAGAACATAATGAGCAATTTTGATGGTAAGAGATCAGAAAGAACCATTTTGTTGTGGGTTTAAAAATTTTTTGATCAATTTTTTAGGCACAAGACATTGGTTGAGCAATGTAAAATGTTTGTGCAATTGTTAAAGATGCAGAAGATGAGACGTATACTATTCAAATTGAAGATTAGTGTGAACAAGAAAAAGGAGCGAAATGCTATTATTGTGAGAAATCTTTTTAGCGCTCTCAATTCCATTAGGAGGACAACATAGGAAAAAGATAAGAGAGCCGCTAGGAGGGTTATTACAACCTCTTTGGTAAGTCATCATTTGAGAAAGGCTCGTTTGATGAGACAAACTTGTGTTGACTTGAATCTAAATCGTAAAACTTTGGATAGAGCACTTGCAAGAAGAGAAAGACTTGATGATCCTCTTCAAAATGATACATGGGCTTATGGTGGGAGACTTTCACGTCGTGATAAGAAGCTTACCGATGCTGTGAAGATTCAAATTCAACTATTTTGGCAATCTAACTCAAGAGTGTCACCAAATGTGAAGGATGTCTTGAAGTTGAGAATTGGCATTCGAGACCGCACCCCGCATCCCAAACATTATTTGGAGGTGAGTCAAACAATGTTGTTCAAAAAATTGTGTGAGACACATCCAACATTGCAAATATCACAAAGAGCTTTTGAAGCCCTAAATCCTTTTTTTTTGTGTGCCTCTTAAGATTCAAAATACTTGTTGTTGCAAATATCATGTGGAGTTTTCAATGCACCATGAATTGTTACAATCCATTCATTCTACTTTGCATAGTAGTGAAATGTTGGAGGAGTGTGGTGCAAGTGCTCTTCCAAAATCATCAAGAGACTTGCTAGATCATTTTTTATGTCCTAGAGATGATGGATGTTTCTTTTATAGAAAAGATTGCTTAAATGACAAGTGCTCAGAGTGTGGTGGGCTAGTGAAGTTTGTTGAATGTTTTCATGAGGGCTGCGAACATGATTTTGAAAAGACAATCGTCCACAAAAAGGTATATGAAACTGTTAAATATACATTAAAAAGTGGAGGTGAAGGCTCTAGATTTGAGTTGGTTGCTAAAGAATGCAAGGTAGCTGATTTTATTTCAGATTTCAGTAAGAATATTTTTTACAAGTATGCAAGGCATAGTCACAAGTCTCAGTGGTTGGATCAACAATTTAGGATGTGTAAGGACACTTTCTCGATTGGCACTATTATATCAGTTGTTGACTCTACAAAGAACTATACATTGTAGCCCCTAAACAAGTTGCAAGCTCAATATTACAATTCTATTCAGGTTTCTATTTTTGTGCATATAACATATAGACATTCCCCTGATAGTACAGAAGATGACCAGAAGATAATCAGAGAGTACCATTTTTATATGAGCGATGATAGATCGCACTCATCCGAGTTTGTCCAACATTTCTTTGAGAATTGTTTTGAGTGGGTGCAAGAAAATAATATTGCTATGGATAGACATATCATTTGGTCAGATAATTGCACAGGTCAATTAAAAAATGCTCGTATATTTTATTAGTTATGTAGAATGCATGTAGAGAGAGGTGTACCTCATATTTGGAGTTTTTTGGAGGCCGGTCATGGAAAAGGGGAGCATGATGGAGCAGGTGCATGCGTAAAGAGAGCTCTAGTTAAGAAGCAAATAAGGATTTTAGGTGCGGAACTCATTGATGCTCATTCAATTGTTGATTGGTGTACTTCAGCATTGTCATAGGGGGGGACTCTTGATTCAGCGGTGTGCAGATTCTTTTGGTTGGTTGAGTTGGGCACAATAGGAGATAGGTTGGATTGTCAAACTATGAAAGATTCTTCAAAAATGCATTCATTTCGAAGCTCAGATGCTGGTACATGGACAATTTGGACACAAGAGTTGGCTTGTTATTGTCTAAGTTTTCTTCAGTGTGATTGGGATTAGTGTGAGTCAAGTGAGTGGGTTGATACATGGGTTCCACATTATCTTACTCCTTTATCTTTCATAGTCTCTATAATAAATGATGACATGGATTGTTCACTTGACTACAACCATCTTTTAGATCTTCTACAGCCAGGACATGTTTTTACATTGGTTGCACCAGAAGGGAATGATGAGAGATCAGATTATTGGTTAGCACGTTGTGTACGAGGAAAGTAGAAACTTGCACAACTGACGATAGATGATGATATGTTCACATATCCAACAAGATCACATGTTGTTGTGGGAACATGGTTGCACACATATATGATTAGAAATAAGGGCATTCCTACATTTGAAGACTATGAGAAGCACAAAACCATTCTCATGTATTCACACCTTGTTATAGCAGCCAATGTTAAGTTGTTGAAACATCAAGGAAAACCAAAGACAAAGGAACTTTGGACTATTAGTACTGTTGATCATGAAGCAATACTGAATACTCTCAAGCAAAGAGATGACCCTTTAGGCACACTTCAATAGGTAAGTTATGTAGATCTCTATAGTTTTGTTGACCATTAGTGGTTCACACTTAGTCATATATCTAGGAAATGATGGTCAGTCATCACTGCGACCAAGTCATTTTGTAAAGGTTGAGTTATATATTGTATACTTACCGAGAAGTAGTACTGCCGAGTAAAGTCATGGTCACTATGTGTTTGTATTATGCCGAGTATAGTTGTTTCCAAGTTACATATATCAATGATTACCGAGTGACAGAGAAGTTTAACCGATGCTGAGTACAGTTAATGCCGAGTGCCAGGAATAACTTTTGCCGAGTTAGCCAGGAATGACATACAATTTTGGAATGGCACAATGATCAAGGTAAACCATTTTTGGTGATAATGATGTTTTGTATTTTTCCTATTGAGGTAATTACAGAGGTAATTACGCATCTATTTTATTATCATTGATCCCTATGTTATACCTAGAGCCAATCAGAAAATTGTATAGTTTAGGCGGCAATAGAAATAAATCTAAACCATAGATCTTGAAATGGTAGAACATTTCTGTTATTATATGAGGTCAAGATCTAAAACAAAGAGAAGAGTGTGTGTGTGAATCAGAGAGATATTGAGATCAAATAAGTATGAGAAAATGATTAGAGAAGTATATTCAGAATAGTTAAGTATTCAGACAGAGTCCAGTGACCGAGCTAAGCAATGAAATGACTGAATCAAGAAAGATCAGATAGAAGAGATCATAAACATATAGTAAAGAGGAGATCTGTAATCTACATATAAGTGCAAACTAAAAGATCAGGTACTGAGACAATTTGACCAGTGTATCAGGGTAAATCTCTTAACCAAGTAGTCTTAACAGACTTTATGTAAATCTCTTTACCGAGTGCTTACTTTGTTGTAAGTTTATAAATCCTTTAACAAGGTAGACTATATAAGTCTTTTAGCTTTTGATAGAGTAGACCTTTCACAGGGTAGATCATGAATTGATCACATTTTGTAAGCCTTAACAGGCAAAACTTATTACTATAGTAGTGAAGATTGTTGGGTGTCATCACCACCCCAGTTTCACCTTTCAAGGGTTTTTGGGTTACCAAAATCATGGTGTTATGAGTGATTTTACTTATGTTGTTTTATATGTTTAGTTGCTTACAATGATCAAGTTTTGTTTATGTTATGCATAAAGTTTTATCAGATCAAAAGGATAAAGTAGACAATATTTGATTCACCCCCCCTCTTAGTATTACTTTCCCATTTATATTTCCAACAATTGGTTTCAGAGGGACAAGGTTTCTCTTAAGGAAGTCTAACCACTTGAGGAAAAAGATCTTAAAATGGAAGCCTATAAACTGGGAAAGATCATAGAGAATCAAAAGATTAAAGTACAACTGGCATTACAGCAACTGGAAGTAGCTAGAGGAGAATTGAAGAAATCCTTGAGCAAAAGAAGAGAGATTGCAATTCAACAAAATGAGCCACGGTACAAAGAAGAAGACATCTCTGGACTATTTGAAAATGGTAACTTTGCCAAGAGTGATAAAGCTATAAAAGAAGTACTAGAGAAAAATACCATACTAAATGATAACATCAGAACTCTAAGGAGAGAACAAGAGATTCAATCTGCCAGACTTTGTGAATTAGTGGAACAGAAAAAGAAAGCTGAAAATGATAAGGCAATGGCTAAGGAAGACAAAAGACAAATTGCAATCAGGCTAGATGAAAGAATAAGTGACATGCAAAGGTTGACTAATAACCAACTAGACATGGTAAATCAAATATTGATGGTTAATCAGGAATTGGGTAGGAAAGATATGGAAATCAATCAACTAAGGTCTAAAAATGATCAGTTGAAACATGATTTGAGAACTAAAAAGGAAATCAATGAAGGGATGAACAAACCCAATGAAGCTGCAAAATATTTTGAAGAACTGTTAAGATCACCTAGAAGATCCAGTGATAGATCTGGACTTGGACTGGATGAACATTCATCTACTGAAGAAGGAGAATCATCAAAGAATGGAGAACAGAAGATGGCTAAACCAAAGAACACCAAGCCCACATGTCATCACTGTGGAAAGCCAGGACATATAGCCAACATATGTAGAAGCAAACATGGTAAGTCTGATTCTAAACCTAAGTTTAATGGACATTTTTTTAACTGCAAGAAGCATGGACATCAAGCACATGAATGTATATCTAAGGCTAGCAATTCATCCACTTCACCCAAGTTTCAAGAAGTTGTTTCAATTGTCAGAAATATGGGCACAAGGCATTTAAATGCAGATCAAGACCAAGGTGGTCATCAAATGAACAAACCAAGCTAGTTACAAAGCACAACTATTACAATTGGGATTACAACACTTGGTATAATTGCCATTATTGTGGTAAATATGGACACATCAGAGAAAAGTGCATGAAGACTCATTTTAGAGGCAAATCTAAAAGCTGGATGAATGGAAGCATGGTTTGTTACAAATGTAACAAGGTCAGTCACTTAAAGAAAGATTGTAGATCACGTTTGCTAAGAAATGATAATCAGGATGAAGGTATCCATGAGGAATTGAAGAATCAGATGGAAAAGACATGGAGGAAGAAAGAAGAAGAAAACTCAAGTGAAGCCAGCACATCTGCGATCACCCAATCCAATGGATCAGGTGATCACACTTCTTTTAATTAAGCTTGAAAGGTATGTTTGGAACTGAGTCTTGCAAAGTCTTATCTTTCATCAGTTCCTAACATAGAAGTGAGGAAAAGTCCACATTTGCATAGATAAAGATGCATTAGGACATATTTGAGAAAAATAGAGAATTTCATTTTTTATGTCGAGCATCAGTGTCTTGACTGAGCTATCAATGTATGCCGAGCACCTACTATGGACGAAATGCTATGTACGCTGAGCTATATTGTAACGGTTATATCGACTGAGCTTGTGAGTTTGCCGAGATAGCTGTAATCTACCAAAACCTATACTGGGCATTTATGAGGCCCTAATTCTATTTTTTGGATTCTATAAAGTAGAAAGTTACTGTTAAATTCATTTCACCAAGCTATTTGAGATTTCAGAGAGCGATTCAGAGTTTGTGAAACCAATTTACGAAAGGCAATTCTGAATCTTCTCAGCATGCCGTCGGCAAAATTCATCTACAGGGTTATTGATGAAAAAGGTACTTTACCGAGAAAATATTTTCTTTTCAAAAATTACAGTTTAAATGCCATCATCTTCATCTGCACTAGTCAAGAAACAAGGGATGGAAGTTTTGAATGTGCAACTCATAAGGAATGAAGTTTGTAAACCGAAGGTATTCAAGATAATGTTGGAAAGTGCTATTAAAGGAGATTTGAATGGATCCCTATCTTCCATTCTGGAGAATGTGTTATTGATGAACGACGTTAGGTCTTGCTATATGTGCAAAATTGGAGAAATCAGTGATTATGAGATCAGGGAAGCATATGACAAACTATGTGTCAATGGAGTGCTGAAGCCGGAACATAAGGTTGTTGTCAATCGAGGGTTAGTGCATGCCCTAAATTTCCCACAAAATTTCAAAGTGGAATGGATAAAGATCATTTTGAGTCGAGTACATGACATGCATTTATGGCTAGAAGATGAACCGGTGAAGATCACAATGGAGATGATACAAAAAGTCACTGGTTACCCTAAAATTGACGGAAAGAGAACAATGAACTGTGCAAGAAAAGAGGATATTCAAGCTAACACCTAGGTAGTTTGGAACAAATGCAGAATGACAATTTCCACCATAACTGATCCAAAAATTGACTTCACTGTTAGATTCATCTCGCACAAGTTTTATCAATCCAGTCAGTTGGACAGTGTCCCTTGTATGGCAGTGGACCAAGCATGGAAGATAATTAAGAAAGGACACACGTATGACCTTGTCGAGCTCCAGCTAACTCAACTTACCGAGAACTTGAACTCCATCCAGATGGCAAAGAATTCTATGTGTAAGTTCGGTTCCCTACTGATCTGTCTATTCCTTTATGTCAAGAAGTGTTTTCCTACACATGGAGATGTAACATGGGATAAGAAGAAACCTATCACTGTTCAAATAAATGATTTTATAAACTAGATTGGTGATGATTTTGAAGGAATAATGGATAATTATTTCATTGAGTTTAAGAAGAAGATGAGAAATAGGACTAGAGTCCTTGTGTCTTTGATTGCGAAATACAGTAAGGATATATGTTTTCTGGTAGACACAAACTTTACTTATGCACAGGTAGTCCTACCTAGGGTTTCATGGTTAATGCCTTTACCCTATGAACTCAACATAGATGAAGCTACTGCTGCAATCACAACCCTCTTAGCTGAATAAATTGATACTAAGGCACCTTACTTTAGAACATTTGAAGAGGCCAAATCCAAGATCTCTTTGGGATTATTGGCTGCCACCACTGAGAGGAAAAGAAAGAAGATAGTCAAAAGTCTAGAAGAGTATGTTAAAGAATCTGAAAAGGATGCACCACTAGAGTTGACCCAAGGATTGGGAGAAGATGAATAGAGTGCAACCAATGGTAGTGAAAAAGAAGAAGAAGAAGAGAACAAACCAGTAATTGCTGAGTCCCCGCCAAAGAAAAGAGTGTTGAAACGTAAAGTGTCAGAGACGCCATCACTAGGGCCTTGAACTAGAAGAACTACTGCTAAGACTCCTAAGATGCCTCCTACATTTGCAAAGTGAAAATCTGCTCAACCCAAGTCAGTGCCGACTAAGGCTATGAAGAAGCTGAGAAGGAAACTTGTTCTAACACAAGATGATGATGAAGAAACCGAAAGTGATGAAGGAATAAAGGGGAAGGTTACACAACATGGTGCACATCAACTCACTCTTGATGAATTATGTCTTAAGATTACTAGCACTGTAGCAATGGATGAGGTGAAAAGATTAAAGTTTGGAAACATGAGCATTGGAGATAAACAAAAAGTTGAGGATGTTATTCTTGAAATGTTATGCATTTTCAAGATGCTGCCAATTGAAATTGAAAATAGGATTCCAAAAGAATTATGCAATAGAGTTGCATAGAAATGGGAGTATGCTCTGCAAACAGAGAAGGAAATAAGGGAGAGTACATTAGCACAAGTTGAATCCACTCTCACCCCTAGAAACATCAAACAGAGAATTGAGCAATACAGAGGCAAGTTTGATCCTAAACTTAGAGCCTATCTAATTCTTCAACACAAGGTTGAAGATGTTTTACAAGAAAGCATTAAAATTTGGAAGGTATTGTTTGAATTGTTACCTGCTCAGGATGAAGGAAAGGATGCTACTACTGCAACAGTTGTTGAACCTGAAACAAAGCAAAATAAAATGGAGACTGATACTCCTAAGGAAGTGAAAAAATAGGATACATCTAAGGTTCACATTGTTGACATACCCGAGGAGAGCCCCATTAAGAATTCATTCTTAACTGAGTATGATTTAAAGAACACGAAAGCAATTGACACACCCCTGCCAGGGAGTAACACTATACTGTTACAAGTCATGGATTATCCAACAATTATAAGCACACAATCTGTTGATGATAATCCTACTCTACCTGAAGTTGCTACTATGGACAAGTTAGTTGGTACAAGCCTTACCAAGGAACCCATCAAGTCGGTACCACTAACTCCATCTCCATTTGCCAAGGAAGAAGACAAAGAAGAAGAAAAAATTCAAAGTCCCCCTATGGAAGAACACATCACAGAAGAACAAGGAATTAAGTTAGATGAACAAGCTGTTAGTCCTCATGCCGAGAATAAGGGGAAAGAAGAAGCAAACATAAAAGGAAAATTCATTGAAGAACAAGAGCCAAAGGAGCAAGAGGCAATAAAAGCTCTTGTACAGATGCCGAGTGGAAGCACCCCACTAAGAGTACAGAAGGAGAAAGATGAGGTAACAATTAATGAAGTCATTGTTATTCCTAAATGGGATACATATAACCTTTCTTATGAGCAACTACAAACAATGAAAGATTTGTTGACAAGGAAAAGCAAGCAAGCAGAACTCCGATGGGAACATCAGCAAAAATAGGTTCTTCATGAAATAAAAGATATATTTAATGAAGTATATGACTTATTAGATGTACATAGTTTCATTCCCATATTGGAACAACTTGTACACATTATTCAGAAAGTCAATTATGAAGTTAGATGTGCAAGTGATAAGTTATTTGAATGGTCAGAATGGAGGTTTGAGACAAAAATGTTGGAGAAGATATCTGCCGAGATAGTAGTGAAATAGGTTGAGCTATCCAATTTGGTAAAGGAGACCAAGGGATTAGTTGTGAATGGACAGTCTCTATTGGCCAAAATATGTAATGTTGAATTGTTCATTGAGGAGAATCAACAATTGCTTGATACTCTCAAGCAAGAGATTAAAGCTACAAGTCAGTCCCTGACCTTGGATGCAGACACCAGTGCTGCACATTATGTCAAAATCATGCAGACCCAAGGTAAGTTAGCTGAGCTGATGGCTAATTATGGAAAGATTCATTCTCGCCTACTCTCTATACAAATTATTTTGACACCTCATTTGGAGGCTATACAAAGAATGTTAGCGAAGGCTAAAGCATTGATCCAGAGTGATCCACATTTGTCCATAGTCGAGAGTCTCATTAGTTTAGCTGCTGATTTAGAAGTGTAGACAGAAGTGTTAAGCATTGCTTCATCTGCTTGGACAAATGCACTTTACATGATCATGGTGCTCCATAAACCTTTTATGGAGAAATTTTGTGAGCTACCCACTGATGAAGAGATTAGTCATGTCAAAAACAAGGGGGAATCATCATGACACGAGTACGGACAAGGACTGAATAGGGACAGGTAACAAAAATTTTGTACTTGTAAGTACAAATGTCATGACAAAGTGTTTTTGCCACTAATGTCAAAGGGGGAGATTGTAGATCTCTATAGTTTTGTTGACCATTAGTGGTTCACACTTAGTCATATATCTTAGAAATGATGGTCGGTCATCACTACGACCGAGTCATTTTGTAAAGGTTGAGTTATATATTGTATACTTACCGAGAAGTAGTACTGCCGAGTAAAGTCATGGTCACTATGTGTTTGTATTATGCCGAGTATAGTTGTTGTCAGGTTACATATATCAATGATTACTGAGTGATAGAGAAGTTTAACCGATGCTGAGTATAGTTAATGCCAAGTGCTAGGAATAACTTTTGCTGAGTTAGCTAGGAATGACATACAAGTTTGGAATGGCACAATGATCGAGGTAAACCATTTTTGGTGATAATGATGTTTTGTATTTTGCCTATTGAGGTAATTACAGAGGTAATTATGCATCTATTTTATTATCATTGATCCCTATGTAATACCTAGAGCCAATCAGAAAATTGTATAGTTTAGGCGGCAATAGAAATAAATCTGAACCATAGATCTTGAAATGGTAAAATGTTTCTGTTATTATATGAGGTCAAGATCTAAAACAAAGAAAAGAGTGTGTGTGTGAATCAGAGAGATATTGAGATCAAATAAGTATGAGAAAATGATCAGAGAAGTATATTCAGAATAGTTAAGTATTCAGACAGAGTCCAGTGACCGAGCTAAGCAATGAAAGGACTGAATCAAGAAAGATCAGATAGAAGAGATCATAAACATATAGTAAAGAGGAGATCTATAATCTGCATATAAGTGCAAACTGAAAGATCAGGTACTGAGACATTTTGACCAGTGTATCAGGGTAAATCTCTTGACCGAGTAGTCTTAACAGACTTTGTGTAAATCTCTTTACCGAGTGCTTACTTTGTTGTAAGTTTATAAATCCTTTAACAAGGTAGACTATATAAGTCTTTTAGCTTTTGATAGAGTAGACCTTTCACAGGGTAGATCATGAATTGATCACATTTTGTAAGCCTTAACAGGAAAAACTTATTACTGTAGTAGTGAAGATTTGTGGGTGTCATCCCCACCCCAGTTTTACCTTTCAAGGGTTTCTGGGTTACCAAAATCATTGTGTTATGAGTGATTTTACTTATGTTGTTTTATATGTTTAGTTGCTTACAATGATCAAGTTTTGTTTATGTTATGCATAAAGTTTTATCAGATCAAAAGGATAAAGTAGACAATATCTGATTCACCCCCCCCCCCTCTTAGTATTACTTTCCCATTTATATTTCCAACAAGTTCAACTCAAGTTAAAATATAGTTCTATAATGTGCATATTTAGATGCCAAAAGGGTAGTTCTTATATTCTCTATTAAATTTTCTTCTACCTTTCGAATGCAATGATTGGAGTGGAAAGGACACTTATTTTTTATATATAGTTGTGTAATTTGCATATTTAGATGTCAAATTTTGTATATTAAACCAACAATTGAATGTAATGTGCATAGTTAGATGCCAAATTTTGTATATAAAAATAATAATCGAATGTAATTTGCATATTTAGATGCCAAATTTTGTATATAAAAACAATAATCGAATGTAATGTGCATATTTAGATGCCAAATTTTGTATATTAAAAATTTGATGCAAAATTGGAAATATAAAAGAGCCCATGAGGTTGATTTGCAAATATTAAAAGCTCACATTTGTATCGTCTTAATGCCATGTAAAGCGCAAAACATGTGTTTCCTTACTATGAATGTTGTATCCTTATATAATTTGTATTATCTTAATTTTATATCCCTATATTTCTATTGTCTTAATTCCATTACATTTGTATCATCAAATGATGTAATAGTTGGAGTCATTAAGTTAAAATTGGTCAAATGTGTCCAAAGTAAAATGATGATTCCCTAGTGAAGGGATAGTGTTCAAGGATTGCATCTTGGCACCAAATGGACTGCACCATTAGCTCTGGTTGGGCGGGTAAACTCTAGGCACAACTCCATTTCAACCACTGAGTCAGCAGAATGTTTCGGACCACGCCGGACCAAAGTGTCCCTAAGGTGCACTAAACATGATTGGGCAATGAACTTTTGAGCCTCGTAACTTGGACCCCATGAGAGGTATCAGAGATCCATGAGATGCTATAGTATGATGTTTTTGAGGCCTACAATAACCTCTCTCCATTCTAGGAGATTCAAATTTTTTTGCATTTGGCACGTGAGTCTCGTTCGATGCCAAAACTTGCAGTGAGGGTCAGTTGAAAGTTGCACCAATGGATTACTTCCAAACTATTCATCTTGGCACTGAATGGACTGTTCCATTAGCACCATTTGGGTGGGTAAATGCTAGGTCAAAACCCCATTTTGACCATTGAGTCAGCAGAATGTTTCGGACCACACTAGACCAAAGTGTCCCCAAGGTGCACTAAGCATGATTGGGCAGTGAACTTTTGAGCCTCATAACTCAGACTCCATGAGAGGTATTGGAGATTCATGAGATTCTACAGGATGGAATTTTCAAGGCCTACAATAACCTCTCTTCTTTCTGGGATATTCAAATTTATTTGAATTTGGCACGTGAGTCTCGCTCGGTGCCAAAACTTGCAATGAGGTTCAGTTGAAAGTTGCACCAATGGATTACTTCTAAACCGTTCATCCTGGCACCAAATTGACTACACCATTAGCTCCACTTGGGTGGGTAAATGCTAGGAACAACCCTATTTCAACCATTGAGTCAACAAAATGTTTCGGACCACGCCGGACCAAAGTGTCCCCAAGGTGCACTAGGCACGATTGGGTAGCGAACTTTCGAGCCTCGTAACTCAGACCCCGTGAGAGGTATCAGAGATCCATGAGATGCTACAAGATAGCATTTCTGAGGCCTACAATAACCTCTCTCTATTCTAGGAGATTCAAATTTGTTTGAATTTGGAACGCCTATCTCGCTCGATGCCAAAACTTGCAGTGAGGGTCAGTTTAAAGTTGCACCAATGGATTACTTCCAAACCGTTCATCCCATCACTAAATGGACTATGCCATTAGGTCCAGTTAGGTGGTTAAATGCTAGGTACAACCCCATTTAGACCACTGAGTCAGTAGAACGTTCTGGACCATGTCAGACCAAAGTGTCCTCAAGGTGCACTAAGCACGATTGGGCAGTGAACTTTTGACCCTCGTAACTCAGACCCTATGAGAGGTATCAAAGATCTATGAGATGCTATAGGATGACATTTCAAATGCCTACAATAACCTCTCTCCATTCTGGGAGATTCAATTTTTTTTGAATTTGGCACATCTATCTCACTCGATGCCAAAACTTGCAGTGAGGGTCAGTTGAGAGTTGCACCAATGGATTACTTCCAAACCATTCATCTCAACACCAACTATGCCATTAGCTCCATTTGGGTGGGTAAATGCTAGGCACAACCCCATTTTGACCACTGAGTCAGTAGAATGTTCTGAACCATGCCGGACCAAAGTGTCCCCAAGGTGCACTAAGCACGATTGGGCAGCGAACTTTTGAGCCTTGTAACTCATACCTCGTGAGAGGTATCAGAGATCCATGAAATGCTACAGGATGAAGTTTTTGAAGCCTACAATAACCTCTCTCCATTCTAGGAGATTCATTTTTTAAAAAAATTTGGCATGCGAGTCTCGCTCGATGCCAAAACTTGCAGTGAGGGTCAGTTAAAAGTTGCACCAATGGATTACTTCCAAACCATTCATCTTGGCACTAAATGGATTGTGTCATTAGCTCCAGTTGGGTGGGTAAACACTAGGAACAACCCCATTTCAACCACTGAGTTATCAGAACATTCTGGACCACACCGGACCAAAGTGTCCCCAAGGTGCACTAAGCACGATTGGGCAGAAAACTTTTGAGCCTCGTAACTCAGACCCCGTGAGAGGTATCAAAGATCTATGAGATGCTACAAGATGAAATTTTTTAGGCCTACAATAACCTCTCCATTCTGGGAGATTCAATTTTTTTTGAATTTGGCACGCGAGTCTCGCAAGATGCTGAAACTTGCAGTGAGGGTCAGTTGAAAGTTGCACCAATGGATTACTTCCAAACCATTCATCCTGGCATCGAATGGACTGTGCCATTAGCTCTGATTGGGTAGGTAAATGCTAGGCACAACCCCATTTCGACCACTGAGTCAGTAGAATGTTCCAGACCACATCAGACCAAAGTGTCCCCAAGGTGCACTAAGCACGATTAGGCAGAAAAATTTTGAGCCTCGTAACTTAGACCCCATGAGAGGTATCAGAGATCTGTGAGATGCTATAGGAAAATGTTTCCAAGGCCTACAATAACCTCTCTCCATTCTGGGAGATTCAAATTTGTTTGAATTTGGCACATGAGTCTCACTTGATGCCAAAACTTGCAGTGAGGGTCAGTTGAAAGTTGCACCAATGGATTACTTCCAAACCGTTCATCCTGGCACCGAATGGACTATGCCATTAGCTCCAGTTGGGCGGGTAAACACTAGGCACAACCCCATTTTGACCACTGAGTTAGCAGAACGTTCGAGACCATGCCGGACCAAAGTGTCGCCAAGGTGCACTAAGTATGATTGGGCAGCGAACTTTCAAGGCTCGTAACTCAGACCCTGTGAGAGGTATCGTATAGTTTTGAGATGCTATAGGATGGCATTTCTAAGGCCTACAATAACCTCTCTTAGTTTTGGGAGAGTCAAATTTGTTTGAATTTTGCACACTAGTCTCGCTCGATGCCAAAACTTGCAGTGAGGGTCAGTTGAAAGTTGCACCAATGGATTACTTCCAAACCGTTCATCCTGGCACCGAATGGACTATGCCATTAGCTCCAGTTGGGCGGGTAAACACTAGGCACAACCCCATTTTAACCACTGAGTTAGCAGAACGTTCGAGACCACGCCGGACCAAAGTGTCGCCAAGGTGCACTAAGTATGATTGGGCAGCGAACTTTCAAGGCTCGTAACTCAAACCCTGTGAGAGGTATCGTATATTTTTGAGATGCTATAGGATGGCATTTCTGAGGCCTACAATAACCTCTCTCAGTTCTGGGAGAGTCAAATTTGTTTGAATTTTGCACACTAGTCTCGCTCGATGCCAAAACTTGCAGTGAGGGTCAGTTGAAAGTTGCACTAAGTACGATTGTTCAGCAAACTATCAAGCCTCATAACTCAGACCTTGTGAGAGGTATCGACAATCCTACAACACCATGTTTCTTAGGCGTTCCTAGTGTATTTGAAGGGGTACAGACAGAGTACTGATATTTTGTCCAAAAGACCAATATGTTTTGATATGGCCAAAAGGGTGTTCGATTATTGCCAAAAGGGTGTTTGATTATGTAATTAGGCTAGTTTGAAGTCTTTTAGCCACTAGGAGTAAAAGGTAAGTCTACAAACCTTCAAACCACCTTAATAGATATCTTTATATACCTCAAATGATGAATTACACATGTGAACACACGTAGCACATAAAGCGTACACATAAATTTTCTTAAGTCATGTAGCACATAATTATAAAGCATACAACATGAATTCACTTAAGTCATGCATGTAGCCCATACACGTGAATTTAGGTTATGAATATTGTACTTGAATATACATGAATATACTTAAGGCATAAATTGTACACGAGAGTACATACACACAAGCATATTTACATACTAACAATGAATAAATGAACACACAATTAACAAATTGGATCGAATATCAGGTTTCATATATATATATCAAACTGAACAATAATTTTGTCCTCATGATTATATGTCGACATATCTAGATACAATGTGGCATACGCCATCTCAAAATATGTCATATGACATCTCAAAATAAGAAGTTCAACTACAAATATTTCTAGGACATCCTATTCTACTAGTGGATCATCAAAATGGAGCCTCTTTGAAGTACTCTTCGGCTCCAATGGATCCTGCATTCAAACACAAAAGTGAAACCTCAAGTTAGATTAAAATTAAGAATCATAGTCAACAATAATAAATAAAATTTAAACTAAAATTGAACTCTCATAGACCTCACCTCTCTGTCTCCTCCTGCGGGCAGGAGACCTAATATATGTCCTTATAGGTAGCGCAAGAATAGTGCCACCAATGACGACTCCCACCTGTATATGTTTATGAACATGAGATTGATCTACGAGTTATAATATTTAATGTTAAAAACTTGGTAGCAAATATATGTTTACAAAATAACTAAATTAACATTAAAACTTACCTCTATTGACCTTTCTTCGAGGATTATTGGCTGAGTCATCAACAATACAAACCCTTACCATTCTGGCTCCCTCAAACTAGGAGTGACCTACAAAAGTCAAACAGATACTTCATATTATCATAACTTGACCATATTATATATACTTGATAGAAAAATGCACACAAATAACTTTAGAAATGTACGTA
This sequence comes from Chamaecyparis obtusa, assembly GCA_027943335.1. Classification (NCBI taxonomy): domain Eukaryota; kingdom Viridiplantae; phylum Streptophyta; class Pinopsida; order Cupressales; family Cupressaceae; genus Chamaecyparis; species Chamaecyparis obtusa. The sequence goes on from BSBK01000882.1 coordinate 97,331, forward strand.
CCATGGGGCTATCACTCCGAATGGATATGCCTGTGACTATATCATGACGATAGGGTCTCACGACATCATCACATGCCACTCTCTATCAAATAAACCATGTAAATTAAAAATGAGTATGCACAATTGACAAGTATACATGTATGCATAAACAAACTAAATTACTTAATTACCTTTCCTTTATCAATAGCTGAGACCCGCACCCCCTCACATTGCCCCTGGTGGTAACTGGTGACACCTGCATCAATATGTCAAAGATGATCATAAAAATTAGAAAATAATGTACCTATACTATTATCATAATTTAAAAAGAAACCAATGAGTACATTAAAACATATGTACCGTGGAAGAGTCAAGACCAAATGATATGGCCGAAAGTGTGGACCCCTCCACCTGTGCCATCTCCTCCTCTGTCATCAACTGAACATAAATGTAACACATAAAAAGACATAAATGAGAAATTATTATAAAGAAATTCTACTAAAAATATGAACAATAAAATTAAAAAATAATGTAAAAAGTGAACAGTTTACCCTTACCGTAATAGTGGGAGTCCATGGCACTGTAGGCTCCTGATGCACATCTCCATGAGCTGCTTTAGTGCCTGTAGTGTGTTGTGTAGAGTCATCTCCATCGAAGCTGAAACTATATGTATCACTATCAGTCAGGGGACCAAGACAAATATTCTTGCATATAACGCAAGTGTGGGCCACACAAACATGTGAGCTCATGGAAGCACTAGAAGCATCAGGATGAGGAGGCAACAATGTTGTGCTCTACATAACCAGCAGATCACTCAACACATGAATGGCTTGAATAGTCTGTGAGCCAGCCTCAACAATAATGTCTAGATGCTGCACTATGGGAGGTGGTGAAATCTCGGGAGGGGGGACATATGTGCGGGATTTCACCCGTTGTGATGATGGCATGTCTTGCGGAGCACCTAAACCTACACCCTGGTTCTGTCTCATACTCCAATAATCCACCTTGTGATCGAGCACAAATTCAACATACAATTTTCTAAGAAAATAAAATGGGACATCCAAATTGTTGTGAGGTGGTCTATCAAAAACCATCCACCAACGGTCCCAAAAGTTGTCACGTATTGCACTATTTGTGCACCATTTAATTGACAACTTGGTTTTTTTAGGGTCTACTTTTAGACCAGTTTTAAGATCCACAAAAATATTAGCTGTCATGTTTTGTTATATTTAGGTTCATGAATTCATCATAATCAAGCCCATCATGAAATTGGGCGTGCATGAAATCGCGCCAAAGAAGTGCAGCATTATGTTGCTCTGTCAGTTTCTCCATGTTTTCAATTATTGTGTTCAATATCGTAAACATGGGGTGCAATGTGGGGATATTGGCATATGCGGTTTCTGATCCTCTAAGTTCATTTAGATTATCTCCTATTAGATCTTCTAAACAATGAGGGTTTGTGATAGGTACGTCTTCTGGAGGTGGGGGATTGTTGGGAGTGGGTCTGGATTGTTTGTGGGATCATTAGGAGGGTTTTTTGATTCCATGTCTGATAGCAATGAAAAAAAAGAAAATAATTACAATGAATTTTAAAAAATAATACAAAAACTCATTGCTACCCTAATTTGTATTTAAAAAACTATGTATTTATATTTAAAAATAACAAAAAATAATTAAAACAATAAAACATAGAAGCTAAACTTACCCGGGAAATTTGGGAATAATCGGATAGGGGATATGGGACCAGATATACGAAACCTAGCTGCGTTCAACATTTTTGTAATGAAAAAATGTTGAACGCGGCTGGGTACAATGATTTATATTCACTGGAAAATATCAGATATCTGATATTATTGGATATCCGATAATATCATATATCTAATAATGCCTTCAGGTTTGGCTTTTGGTTTGGCTAGGTGTACTAACACCTAGGCTTACCAAAAAGTCAACAAATCTATTTGTGCGCTTTTGGACGAGTGAAAATAAGTTTTTTTCACTCGTCCACCTTTTGGCATACCATGATCCTGCACATACCCTTGCAAGAGATAATATTCTAAAAGAGTGTTTGAAGACCTTTAACTAGACCACTCCTAATTGGGTGAAGATCGTAACGGATCTTAGGAAAATCCCCTAACAAGGTCATATTTAACAATGTGTATTGTAATCTTTAACCAGATTGACTTTTAACTGAACGTATTTCAGAAGAGTATTTCTTTAGTGGGTGACAATTCCCACAATATTTTTTCCCAAATTGGGTTTCTACATTAAATATTGGTGTTATATGTGTTGAATGTTTATTGTGAATGTTATTGTTGATTGATAAAGTTAATTTAGTGTTATTGGTTAATATTGAAGTGTGTTTGACCAAGTTGACACTGAGTTGACTAAGAGAAAGTTTTTAAGGTACAAAGAATCAAGTATTACTGATTCACACCCCGCTCTTCATAATTCAATAGTTGGTATCAAAGTTGAGTACTCTAAAGGGATAAGTTTGAAAGACTTGATTAAAAGATCTGAAGATGTATAGGAGAGAAGTACCTAAGCTGAACAAGGAAAGTTTCTCTACATGGAAAATGAGGATAAGGTTATAACTATCTAGAATTGGAGAATCTACACTAAACCTTTTTTATAATGACTACAATCCATCGCCTCCTAGACCTATGACACTTGATCATATGAGAGAAAAGAAGGAACATAACTCGGTAATGATTGAAATTGCTTCTTCACTAACCGATGTTGAATTCCATGACATTAAGGACTATTACTACAAAAGAGATGTGGGATAAACTTACACTTGTTTATGGAGGTGATTTGCATGTAAAAAAAGAAAAGGTTGATAGTCTTGGAGGAAAATTTGATGAGATGTGAATCAAAGATGAAGACAACATTGCACAATATAGTTTCAAAATTAAGGAAGTGGTAAGTGCCATCAGAGGTGCTGGTAGAACAATAACTAGAGAAAAAATGTTAAGAAAAATTCTAGGAACTCTTTCATCCAAGTATGCTATTCAAGTCTCTTCCATTTAGGAAGTGAGATCCATATCGAATAACACTATTACAATTGATTCTTTGATCGGTAAGCTGACTGCATTTGAGCTCAGTCATTGTGATAACAATCTACTGACTATTGAAACATCTTTTAAGTCATCTTTAAGCATTATCAACTCAATAAATGTGGAAGTGACTATGACGGCATCTTGACCGAAGAGAAAGAACAAAAAGAATTAAAAGCATTGCTAGCAAAGAGGCTACCAAGACAAAAAAAAGAAAAAAAAGTATAAAGGTAAACTGCCTATAAAATGTTTTAATTGCAACAAGATTGGCCACATTGCATCTAGGTGTCCTGATAATGACATGAATGATAAGAGTGACAACAAGGAGAACTAATACCGAAGGTTTAGAGATTACAAGGCTAAAAGAAAGAAGTCTTGCTACCTAGCTGAGGAAGGAGTAACTGATGATGAATCAGATGACCCAGAAGATAATGTGGAAGTTGTATATGTTGTTGTGAAGGATGATTCAAAAGAAGAAAAACATGAAGATGAAAAAGCCCTTATCTCTCATGTAAGTAAAATTGACCATTAGATAATTGACAGTGGTTGTTCACATCACATGACTGGTGACATTGATAAGTTTGAAAATTTAGAAGAATATGATGGAGGATTTGTTAGATTTGGGAATGATGCTTCATATTCTATAAAAGGAAGAGGATCCATTATGCTGAATGAGAAGATCATATGTGATGATTCTTATTGGGTTCAAGGACTAAGCTACAATTTATGGAGTTTTGCACAATTGATTAACACTCATCACCGACTAGATTTTCAAAATAGAAAAGTGAAGATCTATGGTGCTGATACAGATTTGATTGGAACTAGTGAACGATATAAAGGTAATTTATTCTACCTTGACACTCATTATTCCTTGTGAAGAAGAAAGGATTAGATCAATTCTATTTTCTTTGGCTAAAGAAAAATTTTGTGACATCTCAGGGTGGCCAATTAGTAAATTTCCTTGGAACAGTCTATCAGATGATGATAGACTGTTCCAAGGAAATTTACTAATTGGCCACCCTGAGATGTCACAAAACTTTTCTTTAGCCAAAGAAAAAAGAATTGATATATTCATATTCTACTTCGCAAGGAATAATGACTGATCGAGAAGCTAGAAAAAAAAAATAGGAGGGTAATTATTATGTATAGGACTCTAGAGAGAGAGAGAGAGAGAAGTAATACCTATGCCAATAATGTTCTTAGTTTTATACAAATAGAAATAGTAAGTGTTGGTGGGTCATACCCTCTCTTGGGGATCAAAACAATGAGAGATATGGCTCTATAAATAAACTGAATTGAATAACATGTATAGTGTTCCCAAGGCAAGGCTTGTCGAAGTTCTGTAGGGGCTCTCTTTAGGAAGTGACTACTGAGATCTTCATGTTTAATTTGGGGCTTTCTATCTTCGATGGTATGTATTTTTTTTGGTTGGTTGGCTCTAAAAACCCTCCTTCATAACCATCCTTTAGCATGTTGAAAGTACAATGTAGGGGGTTGGGTTCAAAGGCATAGTATTATTAGTTTCTAGCATTATTAGTCATTATGCTATTATGGCCTCTTGAGCTTGTGAAGGTCACTTATCGCTCAGACGGAACAACAACTACTATACACTACAGCTGGTTCTTTATCGACGATGATGATGGTGGACCGCTCAACACCCTTAACGGGTATATCGCTTAAGGCGTAAAACCTAACGGACAACCGCAATTGTACCCCCTGCCTCATGGCCTATCGGCCCCAATAAAGAATAATCTTCATACTAACTAGAAGAAGGACTACTCCAGGTGGCCATATGTACTAGGGCAGGAGGGTGCCTTGGGAGACATGGTCACCCAAGGTAGTTGCAAGTTCCCCTATGGTTGGATCGAATCCCACCAGCTCACTCTAAAAACTAGCTTTATTCACTTGTTGTTGCCTATTTTTTCTTTAGTTAGGGCCGTTTGAAATGTAAGAGTGTATCATCTTATAATAAGCATCATTACGCATCTCTCTTGGCTGTCGATGTCATATTTCGACCTATCACAAGGTCGAAGGTTTTTTTTTTGGAAAGGATATAAAAAGTATAAGCAACAAGTCACTAGTGAAGTGATGGTAGAAACTTTCATGGCATGTTTGCATTAATGTCACTCCTCATATTCCCCCTCTTTAGTTTATGTACTCAAGATAATATATATCAACCATAAGTATTTTAGGAATTAAATATGATTATATGTTCTTAATATGGTATAAGTTAAATTCATATATGTAACATATTAAACCATATTTCATATTATATGAATTTATGGGGCCATATTTAATTTAAAATGTTATTTGTTTTAAATGAATCTAGAACTTTTGTCAAAAGGAGCTGTAATGATTACACCAATTGTAACTTATATAAAATGCACTGTAAATTTAATCTTAGACCTACAATTGAATTTTGAAGTAATTTATTAAAAAAATTATCTAACATCAAAAAATATATATTCATTATGGGGATACATCCTCTGACTAGGAGGAAGATTTTTCTAAATATGAGGAGGTTCTTCATTTGTATAATAGGAAATGATCATCGACTACCTCATCTACCCATAAGAAATTTTTTCTCTATGATATCTAATGATTCTAACTAAAACCCTTTGGATGGATTTGTTCATGAGTCTATGGAATTCGTTCTTAATTTCTCATGCTTTATCTTATGTCCCTTCTTTTTCATGGGCCCAAGGAAAGAACATGCCTTAGGATAAGTCTCCTCACCCACCTTAGATTTTGCAACCTCTTGTGGTGTCTTTTTTTCCCATGTCTACACCTATTACAAATAGAGGAAATGAAACCATGTTGCCTAAGTCTAAGGTGTGTCTGCCTTACTATATGTTAGAGTAATCATACTTTATGCTTATTAATTAAATCACTTTGGTTTAATTAATTAAGTCATTTATTACTCTATTTACTTAAGCTATCTTTTAGGTGCATTATAATTAATATATTTATTAATTATAATGTGCAACCTAGCTTTATTTTTTGCTTTATAGCTTTAGGGTTTTCTTGTTCACCTATATGGTTGAACCCTTTGTACATTCTTTTTTAGATAATTCACTTATTGGATCATAATAGAGATTGCTCTTTGCATGTCCATAAGATGTCTCTGGCTTTTTGGCCTCCATGATTTTTCTTGCTTCTGTGCTTTGCTTCTTCCATGTGACAGGGTTATGCATGCAGGTGTTCTTGGGAGATTAGTATTTCACCTAATCTAACATGGTATCAGAGCCATCTTGCTGCTCGTTGTTCGTGTTTTGTTGAAGTGTTTCAGAAGCAGGAGGTTTTCAAGGGTTTCAGAAGTTTTTTTTGTGGATCTGGGGGGGAGCCGAAATTTGGCTCACCTTGGGCAAAAACGGACACCACCATTGTGTCCGAAAAGCCCAAAAACCCCTAAATCCATATAAAACTTGTCCATTTTGGACACAGTGGCATCAGAGGCAAAAAAATTTAGCCTCAGGACTGCACGCATCCCGAGGCGGGCCGTACAGTCTGCACGCATATCAAAAAAAAAAATTAAAAAGCACAGGGGCGCTGCGGCCCCCGCACCGCCCACCCGCCACCGCTTCCCGCCACCTCCCAACCCGCCAACGGCCCCGGCCGCTTCCCGCGGGTACCACCGGCGCCGCAGTGTCACCGTCGGTGACTGCGGTGACCACCAGCGGTTACCCGCGATGTCACCGCTGGTCACTGCGGTGACCGCTGCGGTCACTGCCACGGGTCCCGCCTTACCCGCCGGGTTTTTTTTAAACAGCGGGTGGTAAATTTTTTTTTGCATGGCTTGTTTTCCAAAGTCCAGCTGTGCAGCCTCGGCCTCCAAGGCCATAACTTCTTCATCTGGAGGCTTATTTGGGAGTTTTTTATATCATCGGAAAGCTCTTTCCGAGACGAACGTAATTATGGATGTTTCTTTTCGATTTTTTTGCCTCGGTTTTCGTACCATACCTTCGAAGGCAAGACTACTTTTTTGCCTTCCTGGAGCACCTGATGCTTTTTTTGGCATAACTTGCTCATACGGAGGAGTTAGTGGGCGAACGAGACATCATCGGAAAGATGATTCCGAGACGGTTGTTTTATATGAAGAGATTTTTTCCAGATTCTTCTTCCATTTTTCGCACCAGGCTGTTGAATTCAGAGGTTTTCTTTTTCAGGTGCCTGCTAGAGCACTTGTCACTGTTTTTGCCGTAACTTGAGCATACGATGGCATTTTTTGCCAAACAAGATATCGACGGAAAGCTGGTTCCAAGACCATTCTGTTTTTTTTAGTTTGGTTGTTTTATTTTTCCGTTTGCAGGGGTTTTCTGCCAGTCAAAGTCACGGGTACTTTTTGCATTCCGGACACTATATCTCTCACATTCGGGCTCAGTTTTCAGAAAACTTGGTATTTTCGGAAAGCTTGTTCAGTGTAATTTTCAGTTTCAGAGGTCTTATTTCCAGATTCTATACCAGGTTCTTCCTCCATTGAGTTTTGCTTTTCTGCACTCAGATGGACTACTTGGCTTTTACAGGTCCACGGATCTCCATTCTTGGGATGACTTCTGCTTCTGTTCTCACTGTTCTTCTTTCCTTCTTCTTTTGAGTATTGTATTTATCTCCACTGTTGCATTCTTTTCTGTAAACGCACTGAGATAAAGTGCCCTCTTCTGCATTTCTGGGATCTTTTTCACCTGGTTCAGTTTTAGTATTCGCACTCAGTTATAAAGTGCCATGGGGGGATTCTGATGCATTTGCCACTATAGGCGCATCCACTCTTGTCAAGTGAGCGTACCTTCCATGACATTAGCCCATGTAGACTGTGTCTATGACACCGCCCTTTATCCTGTGTGTGTACTTCTGTTGCACTGTTGGTGTTCCTGATTCTTCTTCTTGCAGATGTTTCTGGCATTGCATTTCAGTGTTGCTGTCACCCCTCTCCCTGTTCAGCATTATGGGGGGGTTCACCTGTTGGCTCTATTGCTTCCTTGGTTTGGTTGAGTGATCTACGTATTCAGTTTTTGTTCCTATGTACTAGGCGGATGCAGTGGCTAGGCACCTATGCATTTCGGTGAGATGGATCATCTACTATATAGACACTCATTCATTCCTATTTTGGAGGTCACCTCTTTGATTGATCAGCTCTTCAGACTTTATCTTCTCTACCTGGTCATGTACTATTTCAGTGGGGGTTCCAGCAGTATTCTTTTGACAGTGTTTGCAGCTTCATGCTTCGGAGATGCTTCATGCTCTTTCTTGTTCCTTTCTTTGGGAAATTCCCTAGATTGGAGGCTTTGTTTCCTTCATCTAGTTTATTTCTTGTACTGGGTACCTGATCAGGCCTTGTTGCCGGGACCCATTTTCTGCTTTTGTAGCTGTGCTAGGTTAGCTTCCCTCTTGAGCTACGCTTAAGGGGGGGTGTTAGAGTAATCATACTTTATGCTTATTAATTAAATCACTTTGGTTTAATTAATTAAGTCATTTATTACTCTATTTACTTAAGCTATCTTTTAGGTGCATTATAATTAATATATTTATTAATTATAATGTGCAACCTAGCTTTATTTTTTGCTTTATAGCTTTAGGGTTTTATTGTTCACCTATATGGTTGAACCCTTTGTACATTCTTTTTTAGATAATTCACTTATTGGATCATAATAGAGATTGCTCTTTGCATGTCCATAAGATGTCTCTGGTTTTTTGGCCTCCATGATTTTTCTTGCTTCTGTGCTTTGCTTCTTCCATGTGACAGGGTTATGCATGCAGGTGTTCTTGGGAGATTAGTATTTCACCTAATCTAACACTATATTCATCAAGTTTTAATGCTACAACCTCATAGTTTGAGAAATTGTACCCTCACACATTCTTCCTTCTTATGGGGTTTCATAATATTCCCATGATCAATAATCCCTATGTTGTTGATGTAGGAGTATCCTAGGGTAGTTGGCAATCTTGTATCACCAAACTATGTTTAAGGTTGGTTTTAGATTTTGGTTGTAGTCTCAGTTGGAGACCTGATATTCTTGGTCTATTTTTGGTAGTTCTTAGTTGGAAGTTTATTTCACTTCACCGATGGTGTTCGGTTATTGGTCATGGTTTTCCTAACTGAATAGATTCGATGAATGAGTTTGGTGCTTTGTTGTTACTCAGTGGTATTCTTCACCAAATGGTTTCTTGGTGTTTTGGCTCACCGACTGGTTGAATGACATTGCTTAGCTTGGAAGACTTATGCATTTAATTTGGGTTGCATTCCTCAAGTTGTGTATTGACCGTTGGATGTGTGTGGACCTAAATCTGGAGTGTTGTATTTGCCTATGATGATTCAGTGACTGTTACAGTTTGACTTGGAGGAAGTTGAGATTTTTTAATGTTTCATGAAGCCGACTGATGTTTTTAATTTAATTCTTGTTGTAAATTCGACTTGTGGCTATGTCATATATAAGGAGGGTGTGGGTAGTTGTTTAGGTATAAGGGAAAGAAGAATAGATTGGTGATCATTCTGGGAGTACCAGAGGTCAATCTTTGAATGTTATAGCAGAGCTAGTGTCTAAGTGTTGGGCTTAGGAGACAAGGATATTTCTTGGTGGCTTGCGAGCACAAGTTTAGATCTTCCTTGGTGTTTCTACCAATTCTTGCGGTTGTGCAGATCTGGGCTAGCTAGGTGATAGTTGGATCCTGTGAGATCTTGATTATATTTTTTGATGTAATTGGCCGTAACTGAGAAGGCCTTCCAACTCCGCATATTACATGTAATGTTCGGTAATTAAGGAATATAAGGTTATTTCTGATAATCTCTTATTGTGTTGTGTATTATCCGTTGTGTTGATGTTGGCTGCAAGGTTTGGATTGTCCATTTTTTTATCCTCCATCCTTGATTGCATCAGTTGTCCTCCTTTTATTATGAGTATGAGACTTATATTTAAGGAAAGAAGGGCCTCTATGATCTAAAATATGCTCACCATTTTAGATAGAATATAAGAGTATAACTCTTAGAAAATTTATAAGTACTCATGGAATAACTAAGCATATTCAATTAAGGAACACACACATGAGGTAATCATGCTAAACACATGATAAACATGTGTCAAACACATATATAAGCATAAATTATGAAGTATACATACAAAATGCATGTACATGAGAAATGTTCACATACAAAATACCCATGGAGTATTCATGTTGAAAACATATTCAAAATAAAGAAATCATATAAATATGCATGAGATAAAAATACATCTATAAAGCATAGAGATATGTAAGGCATGAAGCAATACACATAGGTAATAGGGCATGGATCTTGACTACATGCAAGGCATGAAGTAATGCACATAAGGCATGAAGAACCTACATAAAACATGAATCATTCATATGAATATGTACACAAGGCATGAGTCATGAGGTACATAGAGGAATACAAGTAAAGCATGATTCATACACATAAATACACTTAGGTGTATATGAGAGAGATACTCATGAAGTAGAATTTTTTAAAACACATCAATCTTGAAGCATACATGAGAAAGGTATTCATGGAACATAAACATGCTGAAAACACATTGGTTGTAAAGAAACCTATAAATACACATACTTGATATAAAATTGTATACTAGAAGTATGCCAAACATGGAAAAAACACAAGGTATACATGAGGAAGGTGTAAATACAAAACACCCATGGGGTAAGCATGCTCAAAACATAGTTGCAGATTTGGTGTGTTTGTTTAAGGAAGAAATAAAGGATACTATTAGAGAGATTTGGTGGAGGTGGTCAGTTTGTGGTTGGCCAAAACAGACAAAAGAGGAGAAGAGTGTAGAGGGTATTTAGCAGAGGAGAATGACAAATTTTAGATGCAATTATATAAGGGGGAAGAGGTGAAGAGGGAACACTTGGTGAAGGAGGATGCCAAGTGTTTGAGCTAAGTGCTAGAAGAAGTAGTTCAGAAAAAGTAACTTTTTCTACATCAGCAATGGATTTTTTTGCATGTTTTAAGCAACTTGGAAGAGTATTCATATGACAGCACAAACCTCAACCAAAATTGGTTAATGGGAATCTCAATGTCATGATGGAAATCAAGAACTTAAAAGACCTCATCCATTGATTATGAAAGAGATTCAATGATAACCAGTGAGAAGGGGGAGAGAAAACAAAAAGGCACTGTGGAGAAATAAGAGGCATCACTTCAATTGCTAGCTACATACCCAACATAAAGAGGTGGGGACAACTACCGCAAGAGGAGTGTCAACCCATAAAATTGGTGAAGCTTTGTAAAGAGGGGGGAGATATGTGAAGTGACACAAGAGAGGTCGAGGATGAGAATTGACCAAAGATATGAAGGTGTAGAATAAGAGAAAGAGACTTGCAAAATGGATTGCATTTCAAATTATGAGATAATTGGGGTTGAGTATAGTCTCAAGTTAATAGATTAATTTTTTTTTGGTAATTTTGTCTTATTTTTTGTAGTATTGATTTGTATTAGTATTCAGCAATGAAAGTGTTCAATATTAAGGATAAGATGTATATGGTTTCTCCAATCATCCTCTTGTGAATTTTGTGAGTGTTGAATAGAGGGCCTCTTACATCAAGAACATAACTACTCCATGTGACTATGACCATGACATAACCTTTTTTCAATGAATATGTAACTATGAAACAAACTAGATTAATTGTTGGAACCTATTGGGCTAGATTTTAAATTCACTTGACATTTTGATCTACGAAGGCTTCCTAGAGTGTTTCACCTCATATCTTAACATGCAAGGTTTTCTACTTCTTAGAGAATTTCGTGATCTAAGCTCCTCATATTTTGGTACCCAATTCATGTTGTCATATTTGAGTACTATTTATTAAAAAAATCTATATCATCTACTATAGATCAAGGTAAGAGCTCTTCCTTTAACTCAGAACAACCATTTCTAGGGTTTCCAATGAAATATATCTACAAATCATTCAAACTCATCATACATCACATTGCACTCCAAATCAATTTTATTCTGCAATAAAGAATCCACCATAACTGGATTCAATTTTATGATATTAGATCTTTAGTGCAAGTATTGTCACAAACTTTTCTTTGTACTCTATTTTGTATCTCAATGAGAGACCTTTATTAAACTAGCTACGAACCCATCATTTATTTTACAAACTTCTATAATCTAAGCTTGAAAACTTGATGCTTATGAAACCTAATGATGCTAAGGTGCTATTTTGTATCTCAATGAGAGACCTCTATTAAACTAGCTACGAACCCATCATTTATTTTACAAACTTCTATAATCTAAACTTGAAAACTCGATGCTTAAGAAACCTAATGACACTAAGAAGCACCTTGAAAAACTTGTTATTAATTAATAAAAACTACTTTGACTTCCTTGATGTCCATAATTCCCTTACTTACAATTATATAATTTGAAAAACAGAAAAGATAAAATAAATAGAATGATCAAGACGATGCCAAAGTCTATTATTTGTGATCTATCATGACAATGCAATGCTAAATTAGGATTCATTGTAATCAAATCTAATGATCGTTTAAGGAACAACTAATGTCCCGGGGCTTGTACAGAAATATACAACTCCACGATCCCTGCAATTCGAAATAAACACGTCGCCTTCATAGTTGTATTGCATAAAGTGTCAACTCAGAAAAGTGGTATAAGATCATCTCATACTCGATGATTTTGACGAAATTCTGACTCCTCTTAAAAAGAATCGAATCCTGTAACAAGCCCGAGTGCGCACGTTAGTTTTGATCACGCTGAAAACTCGAAAGTTGTCTTCATATATCATTCCGCAGTCAATAGTGACGCCCATTTCTCCCGTCGACTGACACACAAAGCTTGTTACAGTCCAAACCTAAAGCTACATATACCCAAATGGCTTCCATTTGAATCAACCAGATACCCAAATGGCTTCTCTGCGCATCCTTCTGTTTCCCGCCTCAATTCTCTTCACTTTCTGTCAATTGCCGGCAAACGCTGTATCCCCAAAAGCTCTAGTCGGCCCCATCACAAAGGACGCCAAAGCCCTGCGCTACACTGTCGAAATCCTGCAGAAAACCCCTGCGCAGAAGCAGCATTTAATGCTCGATCTCACCGCCGATTACTCCACACTTATCTGCTCGGCAAAAGCATACAAATCGTCCACCTACTCTCCCATCCCCTGCAGCGAAACCCTCTGCAAGTCATACCAATATTCCGGCTGCAGCATCTGCTTTTCCTCCACGGCCCCCGGCTGCCACAACGCCACCTGCGCAGTTCCGGGAATAACCAGCTATGAGCTGGCACGTGACGTGGCAGCGGTGCGCGCCACAAGGGGTTCGAATCCCGGCGGGTACGTTAAGGCCTCCCGTGTGGTCTTCGCCTGCGGCGACGAAATCGACCTCCGTTATTACCCCAGCAAGGCTACGGGAGTCGCCGGAATGACGGCTTCCGCGCTGGCACTGCCAACTCAGCTTGCGGCATCGCTTGGAATCTCACGGGAGTTCGCCATTTGCCTGCCGTCGACTGCCACGTTCCCCGGCGCGCTCTTCTTCGGCAGCAAGCCTTATGTTTTTCTTCCTCCACCTGGCAGGGATCTGTCCGCGAGGCTCACCACCACGCCCCTGCTGAAGAACAGCTTCTACACAGACGACTACTACATCGGCGTACGTGGAATCCACGTCAACGGTGTCGACGTGGCGTTCAACAAGTCGAGACTCCAGATCGGCACGCACGGATTTGGCGGCGTCAGAATGGACACGCTGGTTCCCTACACGCAGCTCTCCACCGCAATATACAACTCTCTCGTCAACGTCTTCACTGACGTGGCACGTAAAATGAACATCACACGGGCCGCTGCCAGCCTGGAGTTTGACACGTGCTTCAACACTGCTGGCGTCGCATCCACCCGCGTGGGGCCTGCCGTGCCGACTATTGAACTCGTCCTGCAGAATAATGCCACGTGGAGGATCTTCGGTGCCAACTCGATGGTCCAAGTCAGCGATAAAGTGATGTGTTTGGGGTTTGTTGATGTTGGTGAAGAACCTATCACCACTATTGTAATCGGGACATATCAGATGGAGGACAATTTTCTCCACTTTGATCTTGCCACATCATCGCTAGGATTCTCCTCCTCCCTTCTCTTGCAGCATACCACCTGCTCCAACTTTAATTTCACTACCACTGAATGAAAGATGTAATGTAAGTAACTAGCACTTGTATCACTTGTACAGGAAGGAGGTGCAAGAGTTACCTTGATAGAAAATTATAAATAAATTAATATGTTAGATAGTACAATTTAATATGTTTATAGAAGAAGATTAATTTAATGTTGGATAAAGTAATTTTTTAATACAATTTTAATAGAAGTCTCAAAGTTTAAGCTAATGTTTTGTCTTAATACTATCATTTCTTTTTATAAATTTTGGTTCATGTTTTTAGTAGTATGTTTCGTTTGATAAAAGATCTTATATTAATGAATTTGGTCCTTAAATTAAGATGAACTGTATAATATTCACAATATTCAGGGGAATTGTTTTATAGTTTGTGTGTACCTAGAAAGTATATGCTACTTCAGATGACTATTTTTGTTCTTATTTCAACTCTAATTTTCTTTTAAAATATTTTTTACATTTTTTTAAGGTTTTGATTTTCAGTTTGACTTTTTGTGGTTACTAGTTTTTTGTTTTTTTTCTCTTGGTATATGTAATTGCTATTTCTAGCTTAATAAATATCTATTTTGCTCCTGGAGTGTGAAGACACATGCATTATGTGCCCCCACTGTTTGATTCGAGTATAGCCGAGAACCCCCTTAAGATCCCTAGTGATTTTCCCTCTTTGTAAAACAGATCAATTTCTACCACTCAAATCCAAATCTATTGGATTTTCAGCACCAACTCTTACAAATTTCTAAAGTATCCCTAATTTAAGGACCAAACTCTCCAGCTGCAGATAGTAGATCGAATTTAACTTGACAAAATTCGATACAAATCTGAGTAGATCGATCCAATTAAAACTATCTTAAGTGACTTACCTTGAGATCTTTGGAGTTCTTTTTTGTTCTTTTTAAGCTCAATCAAAATATTGATGCAAGCATTTATTGCCCTCCTTGTAGAAAATGGGTTATGCTTGTAGAAAATGGACTCTCAAACTTAGCTTTTCATTGTATAAGATATATTTGTATATTTAACTGGTGTAGGAAACATTCTACATTATAATCACATTGAGAGGGGTTTCTTGGGTTTTTTAGTTGTTTAATTTTTAATTATTTTTTGCATTGGCTCGCAATAGAGAAAAATCTTTGTTTATAGCCTATACATATCTTGCTTCTAAATCTATATTTTTGGTTGCCATTAGGTGTGTTTTTAGTGTGCTATTGTGTATGCATCAATAATGGGGATTTGTTGGTTTTATTAAGTTGTTGGCAATAGAAAGTAATAGGTAGGAGATATTTTCCATAGCAAGTCAAATTGTGATAAAGCTATCAGGATTCAACTATGTAAATATTGAGTCAAACTCATTGACCCATGATTCATGAATAGTGATTCACAAGAACCCATATCTCATGACAATGAATGGAACATTTAGCACTCATTACATCTAGGTGATGCTCACTCAAATGAGTGACCTCTTGGGAAGTCTCGGTAGTTCACCTCTGCAAGCATCACCTAGATGCAATGAGTGCTAAGTGTTCCATTCACTCTCATGAGAGATGGGCTCTTGTGAACTACTACTCATGAATCATAGGTCAATGAGTTTGACTCAAATTTTACATAGTTTGAGTCCTGATAGCAATATCACAATAGAAAGTAATTTTTGCATTTCTCAGACTCCTAGCAAACTTTCTCATTTTGTAAATATTTCACTGCTCAATCTCTTTTCTTACTTGTTATTGGTGCTATTTTTAATTTACTAATTCACGAGTCTTAGTCCATCTAGTGTGTGATTTGAATAAGCTAAAATTGACTACAAGAGATTATAATATTTGCATTATCTGTTTTGTGGAAGATTTAAACTATTGCACACAATTCTGAGGAAATTTCACAGTAAAATATATGGGAAAGAAGGGTCCATACTACCATTGTAGGATTTCTAGTGAGTTTCCATTCTTTTATCTTCTTCATGGTGAGTTTTTTAATTCCTCTTGATGTAAAGAGTCGTTGATATATGGGTGTTGAGGAGTTGGCAAAGTATATGTTCAAATGCAAGTTTTGACAATTTTGCATAAAGGGAATGAATATTGCATATGTGTGGTGGTCAAGATTGGATTGGCTTAAGGCAATCTAATAGGCTGTGCTCATTCTAAGACTTGATTGATTTTGTATGTCTAGGCATATTTTTATGTTTCTATGAAGGATTATGGCAATGTTAAAATCAAGTTTATTGTCACTAGACAATTACCATGAAAACATTCAATATAAAAATAGGAAAAGATATGAGATTATATAACTCATCTACAAAGGGGTGCATGGAAGCATCAAAGAAGGTTTTTAGTCTTGACATCAAGATGCATTTAAAATTCACAGGTGATGCTTTGCAATGCTAGCTAAGTTGGTTTTAGAATTGCATAAAAAAATGGAAGATATCCAATATTAACCTCAGCCTAACGATGGATAAAATTAAGGAAGGGAAATTCTCTAAGAAAGTAAAATTTCCCATAAGAACAAGATCCTATTTTGGCTCATGACACTGGAGTTGTGACTTACACTCACCTTCACTCTTTCATGAAAACTTGTCAGTATCAAATGGGCAAAGGAGTTACTATTGGGCTTTCAACATCATCAGCCGAGTTGTCAAATCAACAAAGACTATGTTTATCTGAGGTTGTCTTGCCTATACGTAACATTAATTATACCCCTACCTTAGCTTTTGCAAATTTGAGAGCTCAACATGTCAAAAGTTAACATGTTGCAATCTATTTTGTAAGGTACATAAATATCATTAATAGCCTTTGCTGAAAATTCCCTTGAGCCGCTACACATGATAAATTGGATGGTAATGCGAATATAACGAAGTATGTCCATAATATGGTTTCCCTGTCTTTCTGTTTATTTAATTTGAAATGAAAAATAATTCTTAATATAATGAGTTGAGCAGTGGCTTAAAGAGTTAAAAAAGTTAAAAGGTTAGTGTGTTTCTCCATTGTGCTCTACCTAACTCTCTTAGTACAAGCATATTTGAAAGAGCTCATACTCGACAAATGAGGAAGAAAAGCATTAATTTGTTTGTGCATTTATAAGTTTATGTTGAATTGGTATAAGATTAAGAAACCGGTAAATGACAAGATGCATAGGAGCATTTATAAGTTTATGTTGAATTGGTATAAGAAGATTAAGAAACTGGCAAATGACAAGATGCAAAAGAGTTGTGAACTGAACTGAAATAAGTGAGCATATAAGGATTGGGATGTTTATTTGAGCTAGATTGAAAGGAGCTTGTAGAAACAAATGCATGGGATCTACAATGATTTAAAGGTAGAAATGGAAAAATCTGATCTTCTAAAAAAATCACAGCATTGGAGTGCCTAGAATCAATTTCAACAAGTAGTTTCTCGATTGCATTGTTACAAGTTTTCGCTTTCTTTTGTTTGTCTTTTTCAAGCATTTGTTTTCTTACTTGTTGAAAGCTGTGTGTTTGTGTTAAGTGGTTTTGCTCAAAGAAGTTCCTAATCTTGTCTACAAGATTTTTTTATGAGTCAGAATCTCTTTTAAATTCTTGATGAATTTAATTTAAGGAATGGATTTATCTATTTTACTAGGGTTATTAATTCTTTTAATTACATTTTGGGCATTCATATTATAGTCATTTCAAACAAACTTGAGTAGGATTTTTAATTTTTATACACATCTTTATTTGAAAGTTTAATAGCTTGTTTTTATGGCTCGAATAACCCTTTTTGTAAACCCTAGTTGAAGTTCTTCATCTGGTTACATTATGGTTGTGATTAAGATGTTTTAGTAGTTTATAATGTGGCATAACAAAATATGTGTTTAGGGTTTTGTAAACCTTGCTAGGGTTATGAGTTCTTGAGTGTTTTTTATGAGTATTATTGTTAAATCTTTTTCTCTTAACAGCCAATGTCTATCCTTCGAACCCTAGTTTGTCTTGGGGTTAAGTATCTTATTCTTATGTTGCTTGGATATACAAATCTTTCTGATAACATAAGAAGATTTTGAAAAAGTATTATGTAGATCATTACCAAATTTGTTAAAGTTCAATTTTTAATTAGTTTTAGAAAGTAGTTGATCATTTCAATTTTGACCAGTATGGAAGTTTCAATTCATTTCAGGAACATAGATCATTATATATGTTATTGTGATAAAAAAAAAGAATGCACAATTCAAAGCAAAGCATACAGAGACATAAGAGTTTACAGAAACATATTTAAGAGATAAGTGTATTGCATTGATTTTACTATATAGAATTGATAAAAGGATACATAGAGTATATTGTTGTATACAGAGTACAATATATACATAATGATATGGTGTATGTATTCTTAGATCAATAAAAACACGTGTTATTAAGAGAAACAAAGTTAGTACTATGTGTTGTGTAAAGACATTGAAAAGAGAAATAGCCAATGAGGCATACAGTCAGTGAGACATTTCAGCTAGTGAGGCATTTGTAAAAAGTGGTTTTAAACATAAGCCAATGAGGCACTTCGAGTGGTTTTATTCCCAAGAGGGTTTCCACAATTCTTGTGCATATCAATTTTATTTATAGTTCATTTCTTTATAGTTTCATTGTATGATCAAAATTTAAAAATAACTTTGAAGTGAAGATTTGTGTACGAACACTAATTCACCCTCAAGAATAAATTTAGTGGAAAATATTTGCCAATGGCAAATATTTCACATCGGTGACTTGAAAAATGATGAATATATTATAATGATCGAGGGTGGTCATGCCACTTAGACTTTATAGATATTCATCAAATGCATGGCCCAATGACCCATATTTTATGCAATCATCTATATAGATCTATCAAGATTTTGCCTATATAATCTATGTTTTTCACAACCCCCTCTCTCTCAGTGTTCATTGTACTCCTATAGTTTTATGGCTTTTTTGGCCTATCCTACATGGTTGCTTGGATAGTGTGTTCTAGTGCTATGATTGTTCCAACTCATGGAACTAGGATTTCAACTTTGGTGCTTCCTTCTATTTGGGTGATGTTTGTTACTTAGTTCCTCCTTATGGGGTGTTATTCTGGTGGTGACTCTTCATTTTCTAGAGAATTCTTTATGGAGTTGGATTTGTCTATTATCTTTACCAACCTTGAGGTCGACCATGATGTTTGTCTATGGTTCAAAGATGGGTATCCTTGGGTTTAGTGGTTATGCAGGTTTCAAATGATTATGACATATATATTGGAGCAGGGTCTAGTTTGAAATTGTTTGGTTGGAATTGGTGACATCTTTGGGGATAGTATCCTTGTGTGGGTTTTACTTGAGAGGGCTCTTCATAATGTGTTCCTACTATTGATGAGGGATCTAGTTTTATTTGGGCAACTCTATTTTATTTTGGGGTCACTATGTTTTCCCCTTTAACCCCTCTTTCTCCTATGGGTCCTATAGAGGTGGCTTCCATTGGTTCTCATTATTTTGGTAGTGGGATTATTGAGGTCATCCTTACTAGGATGGTAGATGGTAATCTTTACTAGAGGTATTTAGGAGCTTTTCTACCCCTTTCCATTCCTATAAACATGCTTGTTTGTAGTGGTTTTAGTTATAAAAGGTTTCAGGGTGCCTTTCAAAACCTTATGCTTCTTTTTAGTTTGGCTCACTCTTTGCTACTCTTTCTATAGTTTAAAGTTCTCTCGAGATTAGTGGGTTTCTAGGTGCCTTCCAAAACTTCTTTTTTTTGAGCTTATTGTGGCCTCTTTCCTTGTTTGACATTGTCTATATTCAAGGTGGTACTTCTGGTGAAAGGTTGCAAGAAACCTTTCCAAACCTACTATTGGTTTTTAGTTTCCTTGGTTGTATTTAGTCCAGTGCAAGGGTTTTTGTTTGGAAGACAATTTGGGGTTCTTTCCTAAACCTCTCTAATCTGAGTATGTGAATATTTTTGTGGGTTAAAGACCCTTGTTCCTATTGGTTTGTTGCTCCAATCGAAAGCTTTTTCTTTTTTAAAAAGAGTCTTCTCTTTTTTTGTTTTTGTGGTCTCGTAGCTTGTGAGTTGGTCCCACTTGTCTGCCTAGATGGTTGTTTTGTATGGGTTCAGGCTTTCTCCTACTTTATCTAATTAGAACAAGTGCTTGTATATAATTCTACTAAGTTTGGCCCACTCCTTGATTCTTATCCCTTTGTATTTTCTCACACTTACACTTATTCTCATACATTCAACCCTATCCCATCCTTATTTGCACTATTTCTACACTCACCATATTATTAGCCTAACTTCCATGTGCATATTCTTGATCTTGATATTTTCTTGTACATTTCTTGTCTTGAGTCAATCTTATAGTGCTTGGGTTTGATCTTGATAACTATGGGATCAAACCCATAGTAACTTTTTATTTATTTATAATCTTGAGTGAGCTCCCATCCCTCCTTATTAGTTGCCCAGAATCTTATCCTCATTTGCATCACTTCTTCTTATGTCTTGCTATTTTAAGACACTTAATTTGCAATTTGGTAGAATAGAACAATAAGGAGAAAATCATTCTTGGAATATTTTTATTTAGAACTTAAAATGAACACATTAACATACAATTCAATAAAATAAAAGGAGGATTAAATCATTCTAAGAATATTTTCTATTTGGACCTTAAACTAAAAACATCTACATCAAAATGAAATTTTCATCTATGTCACTTATAAAAATCTGTATGATGTCTTCAAATATTTGATCCATGTCATAAATCGGTTCTGACAAAGGAGTTGATGACTTTGGAGAACTTGCCCTTATCTAACCAACAACCTCCTTAAATGTATTTTTAAATGCCATCATCTTATGTATGAATTCTAGATCTTAGAATAGACTAGGTTCTAAAAATATTTTGTCTACAAGTTTACATCCATGCATTAGAAGATGAAAGCAAGCTATAATCCTGAACAACTTAAAAATGATCCAAGACAAATTTATTTAATATAATTTAAAGACAAAAAAAAATATAAAAGATACCATTTTATAAACACTAGATTACAAATTTTGCACAACATCAATATTACTCATCATCCTAATTATCTAAAAGTTACCCTATCTATTTGTATGGAGGTGAGTTCTTAAAAAAACTCTATCGACGCATTCAATTTTGATAGGTTGAATTGATTTGTTTATATGATTTTCAATCATGAATATTATTAAAAATGAAAGAGGCCTTGGTGTACATGTATGGATGTATGTGCAGGTATATCAATAATTTTGTATACCCATAAATTAAAATAACTTTTTAAATATTTCTCTCATTCAAATTGAAAATATGTGCATCATAGAATAAATTTATATTCATTTTCTCTTCAATCAAACTAAAAAAATTAACATATTGAAGGTGACATCATTAATGATAATAGCATTCACGATGTTTCTATAGTTGGATGTAGAAATTTAAACATTAGTATATTCAAGGTGACATCATTAATGATAATGACATCTATAACCTTTTTGTAGTTAGATGTAAAAATATTTTAAGCCTCATTAATGATGTTAGTAAAAGTAAGATTCTAAAATTATTTTTTATTTTTGATAGAATAAGCTGACCAAATTATATTACTATCAACTCAAAAATGAAATAAATGGTAGAAAAAAACAGTCTTTATTAATATATTTTAGTATAGATAATTTAAATATATTTATTTAAAAAATATAGAAACATTTTTTAGAGTCTCTATTAATATATTTTTATGATAGTCTCTATTAATACATTATAGTATCAATAAATTAAATTTAATAATTTTGGTAGAATGGATACCCCTGAGTCTTTGGCTCTTAGCTGAAGAGGTTCTCTGAAACCTTCTAAAAAAAATAAAAATTAATTACTTAAAAAATATAGTATTTTTTATTGTTTTAAGATAAATGCATTTTCAAAAGTTTTAATTAACAATTCAATAAATCATTTATTTTATATCTTAAATATATAATTATTTATTCTGTATCTTAATTATATTAATAGTGTTAAAATTTTATGATGTCTATTATGATGTTCACGCTCTGTCTCCATGCCTTCGACCTTATTCACACTTTGCCTTGATTCAATCTATAAATGCACTTGTCATAAGTGTTATTAAACAAAGAGATTTAAGCAATTGTAGAAGTTATGGACATAACAATGTCTACGATGTCTGTTATTCTGGTAGGAGCTGCCACAATTTGTGGTGGCAACAATTCTATTAAAACGCAAAGGAGAATACAGAACCCATCTTCCTCCAGGCCCCAGGGCTATTCCTGTTATTGGCCACTTTCATCTTCTCGTAGATAAAACCAAGCCAATTCATCAGATTCTAAGTTCACTGTCAATAAAGTATGGACCTATAACGCATCTTAAATTTGGAAGCTGCCCTGTTTTGGTGATAAGTTCTTCAGATTTAGCCAAAGAATCTTTCACAGTAAATGATAAGCCTTTTGCATCTCGCCCTCGGCTTGCACAAGGTGACCATTTGAGCTACAATTATTCTATGCTGGGTTGGGCTCCTTATGGTCCCTATTGGCGAAATGCTAGAAAAATTTGTGTACTTGAGCTCCTGTCTTCGAAAAGAATCCAATCATTTGGACCCAAGAGAATGAAAGAAATTAGGAAGGCAGTGAATTCTTTGTTTCAGCAGACACAGTTGCAGAGTATTCTTAACATAAGAAGTGTTCTTTCAAAATTGACTTATAAAGTTCTGATGGCTATGATTATAGATGAGAAGTATTTTGAAGAGGAATCAGGGATTTCAGCAAATTTAGTATCCCATCTGATTGAAGAATCCTTTATTCTACATGGAGTAATTGATATTGGGGATTATATTCCCTGGTTGAAGTGGCTTGATTTGCAAGGGTATGGGAAGGCTATGAAGGAGCTATTTGAGAAGTTAGATTTGTATATGCAGAGGATTGTGGAGAAGCACAGAGAGAAAAGATTAAAAGATGAGGGAGAGGAGATGAAAGACTTTGTTGATGTGCTGATATCTCAGGCAGAAGAGAACGGTGAGGCAATTCCTGATAAAGATGCTTTTGTTAAGGCAACTGTTCTTGTAAGTGCTTATGGCTTTGACAGTTTTTGGATATGTTTGGTTTATAAATTTTCATGTATATGGTGGAGATGCAACTAAGTACTTGGGCAGTCTAGAGATTCAGTTATTGAATTTATGTTAGGACTCCCAGAAGATATCCCTAATGACAGCTATTACTGTTATTTTCATGTATATGGTGGAGATGCTTCTTAGTACTTGGACAGTCTAGAGACTCATTTTTTGTTTCATCTTTTTTGTTTCCTAAGAAGTTTTACTAAATTTTCAACTACTTATGTGTTAATCTTTTCATAGATCCTTTAGGAGTCAAATCTAGGATTTCTCATTTGTTGCTAGTATTTTCTACCACTGAGTTTCTGCCCCTTTTTGTGATTAGTCCATTTTTCATTTAGGAGGTCATTTTCCAGCCACACTGCAGCTGCTGGAGGATTCTAGCTTGGCTTGACTTCGTTGACTTAGGTTCAGATACCATATTAAACTTTTCATGGACCAACGAGGAGTCAAATTTAGAATCTTCAATTTATGATTGTAGTCCTCTACCACTAATCTACCAGCCCTCTTGATGACTAATCTATTTTCGAATTTAGAATCTTCAATTTATTATTGTAGTCCTCTACCACTAATCTACCAGCCCTCTTGATGAGGGCTAATCCATTTTTTATTTGGAACAGACTTTTTTTTAAATCCATAAGATATCTCAATAGAAACTTACCAATTCCACATAGTTGAAACATCCAATTTGATTATAAAATATGAAATTTAGCAATGAAAAATGCATTTATACAGGGATTTTTATGGCATCCGTACCCAAAAGAACACTTCAGTAGTCAATATGTTTGCAAGAAAGTTTTGGTTCTGTCTCTTTTTTCTTGTCATTAGCATTTCTAGCATTGCAGACTATGTTAAGTGCAGGGACTGATACATCTTCAGTTTTCGTGGAGTGGGCATTGTCATTGTTATTACAACATCCAGATGTAATGAGGAAGGCACAAGAGGAGATTGATTCTAAAGTTGGACGGCGAAGGTTGGTGGAGGAGTCAGATATACCCCAGTTAACATACCTGCAAGCAATAGTGAAAGAGACTCTTCGCCTTCATCCACCAGCGGCTTTGCTAATGCCCCACAAATCTATTGAGGATTGCACAGTGGGAGGCTATCATATTCCTGAAGGAACAATGCTGATGGTAAATGCATGGGCAATTCATAGGGACCCAAAAGTGTGGAATAAACCACTGGATTTCATACCAGAGCATTTTATGGAGAAAGGGATAGAGATGGATAATATACAAATGAGAGGGATTGAGTTTGAGATGCTTCCATTTGGGGCAGGGAGAAGAGGGTGTCCTGGTACTGCTTTGGGAATGTGCATGGTGCAAACAACTCTTGCAAGTCTGTTGCAGAGCTTTCAATGGTTTTTTCCAGATGGAAGGGTGATTGACATGAATGAAGGAGTTGGCTTGACAACGCCAAGGGCAGTGCCTTTGGAGGTTATCATCAAGCCTCGTCTTTCCCGTCATCTCTACCATAAATAGGTCTAGAAGACCATAATTGAATAGTTGAACTCTATTTTTTTTCATGATCTTTTGATTGCAGAATACAAATCATATCAGTACAAAGCTTCAGCTTAATGCTAATGATCGCTATAATCCTTCAATGTTTTAGATTAAGAAGATTTCTTGAGGAAATATGTCTCTTTTACTTTTTCTGAAGGAACTTTGGAAAGGCCTTTGAAACCGGTCTTATCAATATTATTGTCATGTAATGTCGTGAGATACGGTGACTATCATGATATCCATGGGTGTTGGGGTTTTTCTTCATCAAACCCCACTGTAAACTAAACGTATTTAGATGGTGCAGAATTTAGAAAAACATTGTACATTCTTTACTTCTAGAAAACTTTTTCTGAGGGAAATAAATATATATGAAGATTTATAGATTTGTCAACTTATGTGAGGGCACACAAATATTTGAAATTGTTTTATTTAAATAAACAAAATTAACGGGGAATCAATATTTGGTAGGTCTTGCAAATCAAAATCTCCACACACATGCATTATTATAGCCTTCGTTAGTCTTAACTATCTTCCATCCATTCGAAGATAAATATATATAACCATATGCTTCTCGTCCATCATGAGGGAAGAAGACTATGAAGCTTTTCCCCAAGGAAATTATTGCTATTTGAGTTCAATTGCTCTTTAATTCTTGGAAGATTCATACAATCATTATATGACAGAATTTACTCTCTTGATCTAACTCTACCCCACATTTTTCAATTGATCTGCCACATGATTTACCTCTCTACCCCACATTTTTCAATTGATCTGCCACATGATTTACCTCTCTATAGAAATGGACCACCACATAGGCATCAAATTTCTCTATTAGTTTCCACATATCTAAGGAAACATATATTAACTTCTAACTAATGACATGTTTAGAGTTGAAGGTATTAATTATGACTTGTGAATCCCCTTCTATATGATTCTTATCAATTAGAAAAGATAGGGCTAGCCCTAAACCTTTATATAAAGCAAGAGCCTCTGATATATTATTTATGTCTATAGGAAGTTTTGATGCCAAAGTTATGATACATTGACCCTTATTATTTTTGATGATACATTCTACCCCTAATAATCTTGGATTTTCCCTAGATGCCCCATCAAAATTTAGCTTTGAAAACTCTAATTGATGAGGTTTCCAATCTTTCCTAACTGATATAAGTGGTACATTTTGTAAAAGACTTTCTTCGAAATGAAGATAAATTTGCGGCTAAACATTTAAAACTAGGGAATCTATAGAAGTGAACATAGAACTGAGATGTTTTGATCTTGTTGCATATGATTTAGCACATTCTAAAACGGAGGCCTCTATATGTTGAATAACTTGTTGAACTGAGTGAACTGTTGTTTCCTAAAAATTATCTTATTATGCTATCACTATAAGTTCCAAATAATAATTGAGGGAGAAACCCTCCAAATGACAACAAAGAAAGATTCTTTGTGTAGAATGGACCACCCTTCAAGCGAGTTAGGTAGAGTATTAGGCATGAGGGATGACCAATTCAGTTTTTGAAGAA
The DNA here is from genome assembly GCA_027943335.1 of Chamaecyparis obtusa. Lineage (NCBI taxonomy): Eukaryota > Viridiplantae > Streptophyta > Pinopsida > Cupressales > Cupressaceae > Chamaecyparis > Chamaecyparis obtusa. The sequence goes on from BSBK01000882.1 coordinate 123,579, forward strand.
GCCAACTCTAGCAAGTTTGTGAAAATTGGCATTGTAGTAATAAATGATCATTTCTCTCAACTTGAGAATTACGTAAAACACAATTAAACTCTTGTGTAATCTCCATCTAAACTTAGAGTTAAGATCTTATTATTAACAACTAACCATGTGAAAGCTCATGATTTGGGAAGAATTACCTCATGCCAACAAAAAGAGTAGGCTCAAGGGTTATTTCTAATTCCACCTTAATGATAAGTAACCCTATTTAATTGAGCATTGACATGCTTTATTTGGAATCTATATCAAAAATTTAGAATCATTACTCAAGAATAGTTGTCTTTCCAAAATTAGAATTTCATTACTTAAGAACAGTTGTCTTTCCTTCAAATTACTAGAAAAGAGTTTTTTATTTTTATTTTGAGGAAAGTTTAAGTGATTGAAATCCTTCCATTGATAATTTAGAAGGCCACTTATGTGAGACACAATGATGTAATTTTTTACTTGTGAACCCCAAATCTACTATAACACTTGTTTTTGTTATAGAAGCTCTATGTTTAGATTTAGTGGAGGGGCTCCATTCCATGAATCTCCTTAAAATTTGTCTTTATCACTTGCTTTGATGACCCGTGATGAATAAGGTAGAATTACTTGTCTACATTTAATAATATTTTTATTTTGAGGAAAGTCTAAGTGAGCAATGATGTAATTTTTTACTTGTGAACCCCAAATCTACTATAACACTTGTTTTTCTTACATAAGCTTTATGTTTAGATTTAGTGGAGTGGCTCCATTCCATGAATCTCCTTAAAATTTGACTTTATCACTTGCTTTGATGACCTGTGAAGAATAAGGTAGAATTACTAGTCTACACTTAATAATATTTTTATTTTGAGGAAAGTCTAAGTGACTGAAATCCTTCCATTGATAATTTAGAAGGCCACTTGTGTGAGACACTTATGTAATTTTTGACTTGTGAACCCCAAATCTACTATAACACTTGTTTTTCTTACAGAAGCTCTATGTTTAGATTTAGTGGAGGGGCTCCATTCCATGAATCTCCTTAAAATTTGTCTTTATCACTTGCTTTGATGACCCATGAAGAATAAAGAAGAATTACTTGTCTACACTTAATAATAAAGTTCCACATATTGGACCCTTTGGAAGGATTTGCAATTGTGAAAATTCTCTAGCTGATCTTAATGTAAATACTTAGCTCTTATAATGTGAGCTCATTTTGATGCCAGCTTACTGTATATATTCCATACCAAATTGGTTACCAATTGTGAAAATTCTCTAGCTGATCTTAATCTAAATACTTAGCTCTTATAATGTGAGCTCATTTTGATGCCAGCTTACTGTATATATTCCATACCAAATTTGCTCCCAAACTAAGATTCCCATCATCTAAATCATGAATACATGATCCTCCCTCCCATTTAGATCTACAAATGTTTCCCAAGAGACTAAAGGTATTTTATTGCCACCGAGATATTCTATCCATGTTTGAAGGAATATTGCCACTGAATAAATTGTCACTGATTAGCAATTGTGTCATTTGGGGGAGCAAATTGACGGGATGTGCCCTGTCAATGCATTCCTGACATATCTAGTACTTGCAGTTGCATCAATATTGAAGTATTTGAATATAAGGTTCTGATTTAGAGAGCACAATTGTAAACTAGCTTCCTATATAGCCAAGAAGGAATTTCTCCCATAAGACCGGTGTTAACTAATTCTAGTGTAAGAAGTGAGAATTGTGTTGAAATCCAAGGTGAAAACCCATCGTTAATCATACATGACACTAAACTTTCTGTGTTTAAATTAAAGGATGGTATTCAAGTTTTGCTAATATTTAGCACACATCTGAATAAATACAATAACTTTAGGCTTGCAAGGTTTTGAAAGAAAGTTTTTGAAATTAACTGGTTATGGTAACATGGTTTAGTGTCAGGGATATAACAACCAAAGAAGCTGGAAGAGATGAAGAAGAGATAGTTTCATTGAAACAGTTGCCATCAACATACAAGTAAATGAGAGATGAAAGCTGAGTAAATGAAGCGGAAATGAATCCAGTTAGTTGGGTGTAGAGGGATGGCCATTTGTGATGGAGGGGAAGACAGAAATGCATATGATAATCTTTGGGTGGGTTATTTTTAACAGCGAGCTCGTCAACAATCATTTTTTTATGTTCATTTTTAAAATTCAATAATTATCTATGTCGCCATCATTCTTAACGCCCCTGCTCATCAACGCAATCAATGTTTTTTGTTTTTAAATTCAATGGTTATGTAGTGAAAACGATTTGTGAATTAATTATGAACAATTTGTATTGATAAGTGATTTGTAAACGTTGGAAGTCATTACCGTGCACTTTCTGGGATAAAACGGCAGATAACCACTTTGTGATTGTCCTACCCAAACAAAAAAAATAAGATAGCCGTCCAAACAGTGCTTCATAGTTATTGAAAAAAATTTGGATTCCTTTTATCCGTTTGGATTCACTCGTTTGTTTTCTTTACAGAAGATAGAATAATTGAACTAGAATGAATAAAAATGTTCTAACATTTGATGATTTGCATCGCATCATTTGGTAAAGATAAGACGTCCTTGTGATAATGATGCATCAGTTCTAGAACATACTCCGATCTTCTCGAGCTTTTCCTTTTCATCCTTGATGAATAATATCTAGATATTTTATTTTTTCTATTGTCCCCTACCCGTGCAATTAGTGATAAGCAACATCTTATTGACCACAAGACGTCCATAACTTTGGATCCTCCAAATTCCATTGCCTATTGGGGTTCTATGTCTTGACCTGTTTGTTGTTTTGTTTGATATTTTCTTCCAAACAACACTTTCAAAAGAATTGACCTTAGGAACACCTCAATCTAAGATAGATACAGATTGTATTAACCAATGTATGGATTATAACTTTTCCACTCTATGTAGGATTTCTGGCCAAAGAAGAGGTCATTCCTCTAACATTTGTTCAAAAAAACCCTTGTTGCTGCATTACCTCATCTACACTTCCCTATCTTTTGTATCTTGTCACACGTAATGTGCCAATTAGACTCAAGAACCTTACAGGTCAGATAATGCACGAGACTTTAAATCAAATGAAGCAGGTTATGGCAAAGCATGTAAGAGCATATAGTTGTTTTTCCATGCGAGTCTACACCAAGAGTTCCCCGATGGGCTTTCCATGTCCCACAACGCTGACATTTTAAATGTTTTTAGTGAAAAAGGTGGTGGAAAATGAGATGGTATTTAGCAAGAATCTTTTTTTTTAATAGTATAAGAGACAATGGCCATTGTACCTTGTAGTCAAGGATAAATATCTCCAAGCCAGTAGTGATTATTGAATTGGATCGATTACTAATCTTAGAATTGGATTTTTCACCTTCTGGAGACTGTGTAATGCAGAGAATTACATATTATCTCAAATCATCAAAACAGTGGAGAAATGGATCCATGAAATCATAGGTATATTATTCCATTACAATTCCTCTTCCTTTCTCCAATTATGAAGCTTATATTCCCTTATATAGAAAAGTCTCATATCTTATCGAGAAATTTTCACAAATCTTAAGAAATCCAAAACCACTCTGATTCTTGTGCGAATTCCCTAATCATATGCTAAAAACAAAACACATTACACTGATTTATCTCATTACATGGCATTGAGGAGGTTATGAACAACTAACTCACCTCACACGTATATAAATCTAGAAACTCCTACAAACTTATCATAGTTAAATACTAAATTTAAGAAAATCATTTCCTTTTAATAATTTTTTTTATACTCCCTAATAAGTTCTAATCACAAATGATTAATATGATCTTATTCTCCTGTATCACTGTACTTCTTTCTTTAGGTCTGACATGCCATTGTCCATTTTCTTCATGGCACCCAGTTGAACTAGCAAAGAGGTCTTTCTACATACCAGATGAGGTATTCATGAAAGGAATGTGTTGTAGCAATTGATCTTGTTCGTAGGGCAAGATCCTGTAAAGGTCTCAACTTCTCAGCTGATATTGTAGTCGGCTTCTTAGCAAGCTCCCCTTGAGCTATATCTATAGAGTGATCAAGGAAATAAACCTCAAATGGTTGTAAATGCCTATTGATAATAGACCCGATCAAGGAGAAAGTAATGCTTCATTGACCACAATCTAGCCATAAGATCAAATTTATGAGTAATTAGGTTTAAAAGCTCTGCACTTGCAAGGTTGTATTGCTGTGTTTATGCAAAGTTGTATGCTGCGTTGGAGCCTGAATTTGTCAGTTTTACATTTTGTAAGTAGCGGACCTTAACACTATGGCAATACCCTCTCAAATGTTAAAACATTTAAATTTTTTCTAGTTGTCAAAATTGTTTTTCTTCAATTCAAGAGAAACTTAGGAATACTCTGATTGAGGCTATAACATTGTCTCTACTATTTAACATTGGGCTGATTGGGGTCCTTACTGAAAACCTCCATTTGCAAGGTCTTGAAAAATTCACCATATGGATCATCAATCACTCCTTCATAGACCAGTGAAAGCTTCTCAAGGACCTTGCAGCATTGTCACCGGTCATAAATGTAAAGGTAAAGCTACTCGGCATATCCTTTGTAGTCGAACATACAACTATTTCCCAAGCTCATTTCATGCTGATGAAAGCCAATCTCTTCTCTGATTCTAAATTTAATGGCTGTCTGGTTTTGCAAGAGATTCAAAATCGCAGACCCTGATTAATTTTGTGTAGAATCTTTTTGTACCACTATATTTAAAACCTAAATTGGTGTTCTATCTATGCCACCATAATTTCTTGCTAGTTTTGTAGAACTTTTCTCAATGTAGCAGAAAATGCATAATTCAGCAATCCATGTTTGAAGTGTCATCTTTGTTAGTTTTGATTAGTTAGGACAGCTGTTTGTCCATATGCTATTATTTAGCAAGTAATTGTTTTACTAACAAATTGGTTAGAGTTGGGACAAATATTTGTTAAATAATTGACCACTTGTAGAAGCAACTAGAAACCAACTTGGTTAGGGTTGTTAAGTTGTTTTTAATCTTAGCCGTCGATTGTGAATCGATCTTGGCCATTGGTTTACCAACGAGAGTAGTATAAAAGGAGGTCTAGGGGCATTTGGAAAACACATCTTGGAGAGCATTTGCATTGTTAGCAAATGTGTTTGCAGTGATAGCAAATAGTCTTGCAGTATTAGCAAGAGGCGCAGTGATAGCGCTGGGGATAGTAGTGGAGGAATATCAGCAGGAGGAATTGGGAGATTGTCGGGGTTCTTTCAGCGAGAGGCAAGGAATTTTGTATCTCTTAATTTGCTAAAGTTAATATATTTCTCATCTGCAGTATTGGTTTTCCCTTTGGAGTTTTTCTAGGGAGAATTGTCCGAAAATATTGTGTTGATTGTGTTGCGTATTTCTTTCTGTGTTTTTTTATTAGTGAAGTTGCGGTTGTGTTATTTTTCAATATTAGCTATGAATTTATTTGTGACAGTTAAATAATCTTTATAAGATAGAGATTAATAATCAGTGACCGCAATAGAATTTTCACATGTTGTCAGAGCTAAGTTGAGGGTAGAAAAGGTTTACCCTAGGAAGGAAAGAAATTAAGGGTTTATAAAACCTAGTTTGACCTCTTTTGAGTTATTTCTTTTATTTCTTTGAGATGGCCGTAGTTGGTTTGAGAGATTAGGACAGATTGGATGGTGCCTCGAATTTTGGTGTCTGGAAAGCTAGAATTTCTTTATTGCTGGAAGAGACTAGTATCAAGGAGTATGTTACGAGTGTTGTAACTGTACCCTCAAATGCAAAACAGGTCACAGCATACAAGAAGGACGATGCCAAGCCGAGAAGGATAATCCTTGATGGTGTCAAGGATCATATTGTTCCACATATTATGGAGTTAGATACTGCGAAGAAGATGTGGGACACCACTCTGAATCTATACTAGAATGCTACCACCAACTGAAAGCTGATTCTCAGAGAAAAGTTGAAGAATACCCAGATGAACAAGGGAGAAGATGTCACAAGTTACCTCACCAGGCTTAGACTTGTCAAGGACGAGTTAGCAGCTATTGGAGATAGCCCCAGTGATGATAAGCTACTAAGAATAGCCCTAAATGGGTTTACTAAACAATGGGATGTCTTTGTTCAAGTTGTCAGTGGACGAGACACCTTACCGAGTTGGGATCGACTATGGAGTGATTTCACTTAGGAGGAGTTTAGACTAAGTCTTGTCAATGGAACCAACAACAAGAGTCAGAAAAGTGAGGTGGAACAAGAAAATGTTGCCCTAGCCGGAAAGGGAAAATCGAAGAAGGGGTCTAGCAAAGGATCAAGCTCACAAGGTGAGAAGAAGAAGAAGGACCTATCTAAGGTCAAGTGCTTTGGTTGTCACGAGTTTGGCCACTATGTCAGTGATATCCCAGAAAGGAAGAAGAATGAAAATAAGGGAAAGAAGCAGGTGGCAGCTTTAGCAAGTGCAGATGAGCTCTCTAGTAGATTGGAAGATGAGTTCACACTCATAGCTTGTATGGTTAGCTCAACCTCACAAAGTGTTTGGTATATAGATAGTGGGGTGTCATTTCATATGACAGGAGTTAGAGAGTACTTCTCCAGTTACAAAGAGGAAGACACCAATACCTAGATTTCTATGGGAAACTTGTCCAAGCTCAACTCAATTGGGAAAGGGACTATTTAGTTTCAGAGGGAGAATGGGAAGATTATTCCCCTTCATGATGTGTTGCATGTGCCAGGATTAGGTATGAATTTGATTTCTTTATCTGTTCTTCAGGATAAAGAGTATAATGTACTTTTTAGAGATCCACACATGTGTTGATCAGTCACAAAGATTGGAAATCACCTGTATCTATTGGAGTTAGGAGCGGTCGCCTTTATAGGCTGTAGTTTGACACTCCTAAGGCACTCACGAGAAAAAATAATCCTAGCGATCTTGGAGAGCTATGGCATAGGAGGATGGGCCATATACATCACAAAGCACTTAAATTGCTTCATGAGACAGTGACAGGTGTTCCTGAGGTGAGCATAGAGCACAACGATGTATGTAAGGGATGTGTGTTGGGGAAGTTTGCAAAAGAATCTTTTCCAAGGAGTGACACTATATCTAAGGGTGTTCTTGATCTAGTACATTTAGATGTAGGTGGACCAATGTTGACAAAGTCTCTTAGAGGATATGAGTAATATGTTACTTTTATTGATGATTTCTCTAGGAAGACCTGGATATACTTCTTAAAGACCAAGGATGAGGTTTTTAGTCACTTCCAAGAGTTCAAGTCTCTTGTGGAGAACTCAACATGAAGGAAGATTAAGGTTCTTTGGTCAGGTAATGGAGGCGATTACAAAGAGAATGAATTCCAGGAGTTCTGTACTAAGGAAGGAATCAAGAGAGAGTGGACTGTTCCTTACAATCCATAGCAGAATGGAGTTGTTGAGAGGAAGAACTGGTCTATATTAAAGGTAGCAAGGGCTATGCTATATGACCAGGATATGCCCTACTACTTATAGGAAGATACATGTAGTACAACAACGTACATACAAAATAGGGTTCCACATAAGGTACTAGGTAAAATGACACCAAAAGAGGCTTTCACAGGGAAGAAGCCAGATGTTAGTCACTTCAGGATATTTGGAAGTTTGGCATGTTGCCATATTCTAGGTGATATATGTACAAAGTTAGATTAGACTACAAAGAGGGGGTACTTTGTTGGGTACAATGAAACCTCAAAGGCATATCGGATATTTATTCTAGGGACTAAGAGGATTATAGTTAGACGTGATGTCAAGTTCATGGAGGACAAGGCATTCAAGAGATCTAGAGATTTGCCTATAGAAGATTAGAGTGAGCAGCCAACAGAAGCTCCAAGGGTAGCTCAATCGAGTCAAGGGCATCAAAGCTCAAGTACAATTATTAGTACTAGCATAGGCTCAGGTGGTGAGTGTTTGGAGAGTATGGAGCAACTGGTGCAACAAGATATGCATCTAGAAGATATGGAGGTTGATATTTCATCCTCTATAGTTGGCAGTAGGAATCATGAGGTTCAACAAATGGATACCTAGGAATTAGTGGGAACTCCTAGGAGGAGTACGAGACAAAGGAGACAACCAGCCAAGTTCAATGACTATGTGGCTTTAGTTAGTCAATTGGTAGATAGTGAGCCTTCCATTTATCAGGAGGCTGCACAACATCAGGTGTGGTGAGATGTGATGGTTGAGGAATATACCTCAATAATACAGAATGATGTGTGGGAGGTAGTGCCTAGACCAACAGATAGGGTAGTGGTTGGATCACATTGGATCTACAAGATCAAGCATAGTGCAGATGGTAGCATCAAGAAATACAAGGCAAGGTTCGTGGCAAAGGGGTTCTCTGAGAAGGAGGGAATAGACTGCGAGGAGACGTTTGCTCTAGTGGCTAGGTATACTTCTATATGAGTTGTGATCTCATTTGCAGCATAGATGGGATGGCAGATCCATCAAATGGATGTCAAGACAACATTCCTCAATGGTGAGTTGAAGGAGGAGGTATACATAGAGCAACCATAAGGCTTTGTAGCACACAGTAAAGAGACCCACATGTGCAGATTGAAGAGAGCTTTATACGGACTCAAGCAGGCTCCCAAAGCGTGGTATGAGCACATTGATACTTACAGGAAATGGGCTTTGTGAAGAGTGAGGCAGATGCTAACCTCGACTACTTGGTGGTTGGGGATGAGGTTCTCATTTTTGTTCTATATGTGGATGACTTGTTTCTAACAGGTTCACTAGGGCTCATAGAGGAGTGCAAGAGGGATCTTGCAGCAGAGTTCGAGATGAAGGATTTGGGACTTATGCACTACTTTCTAGGCATGGAGGTGTGGCAGACAGATGGAGAAATTTTCCTTGGGCAAGCGAAATATTGCATTGAAATCTTGAAGAGATTCGAGATGGAGGATTGCAAAGCCATGTCTACACCCATGATCACGAATTGGAGGAAGGTAGATACATCTAAGGAGAAGGATGTAGATCTCAGCTTATACAAGTAGTTGATTGGTTCGCTCATGTATTTGGTCAACACTAGGCCAGCTATAGCCTTTTCAATTAACTCTCTTAGTCAGTTCATGGTAGAGCCAAAGAGAGTGCATTGGAAAACAACAAAGCATGTGCTGTGTGGTACAATTGAGTACAGGATCAGATATGTTTGAGGTGAAGGTATCAGGTCGATAGGCTATATTGATGCAGATTGGGCAAGTAGTACAATAGATAAGAGAAGCACTTCAAGGTCTTGTTTCAGTTTGGGATTGGGAGTTGTCTCTTGGTTTAGCAGGAAGCAGAAGTCTGTAGCTTTGAGTTCTACAGAAGTAGAATACATAGCAGCTAGCATGGCAACATGTGAAGCTATATGGCTTCGGAAGTTGCTAGTAGCCTTATTTGGTCAGAGAGTTGAGACTAATGTGATACATTGTGACAATCAAAGTTGCATCAAGTTGTTTGAGAATCCAGTGTTTCATGATAGGTCTAAACATATAGACATCATGTATCACGTCATCAGGGATTGTGTACAATGGGGGGTTGTTCAACTACAATACATACCTATAGAGGAGTAGGTAGTAGACATTCTAACAAAGGCATTGGGGAAGGTGAAATTCATCTTCTTCAAAGATAAGTTGGGTGTCATGCAAAATAGCTTCCTCGCTAAGATGGAGTGTTAGTTTTGATTAGCTTGGACAATTGTTCATCCATATACTATTATTTAGCAAGTAATTGTTTTACTAACAAATTAGTTAGAGTTGGGACAAATATTTGTTAAATAATTGACCACTTTTAGAAGCAACTAGAAACCAACTTGGTTAGGGTTGTTAAGTTGTTTTTAATCTCAGTTGTCGATTGTGAATCGATCTTGGTTGTTGGTTTACCAACGAGAGTAGTATAAAAGGAGGTTTAGGGGAATTTGGAAAACACATCTTGGAGAGCATTTGAAGTGTTAGAAAATGTGTTTGCAGTGATAGAAAATAGTCTTGCAGTATTAGCAAGAGGCGTAGTGATAGCGCTGGGGATAGCAGTGGAGGAATATTAGCAGGAGGAATTGGGAGATTGTCGGGGTTTTGCCAGTGAGAGGCAAGGAATTTTGTATCTCTTAATTTGTTGAAGTTAATATATTTCTCATCTGCAGTACTAGTTTTCCCTTCGGGGTTTTTCTAGGGACAATTGTCTGAAAATATTGTGTTGATTGTGTTGCGTATTTCTTTCTGTGTTTTTTTATTAGTGAAGTTGCAGTTGTGTTATTTTTCAATATTAGCTATGAATTTATTTTCAGCAGTTAAATAATCTTTATAAGATAGGAGATTAATAATCAGTGACTGCAATAGAATTTTCACAATCTTGACTCAATAAATGAACATATCACAATATAGTTTTCACACAAAGGTAGTATTCGCTTAGCTAATTTTTTTTATACCAGTCCATAAATGCATCAACCTGAAACATGATACCGCCACCCTTTTCCCTTTCTCTTTTCATCCTAATATTCATTGAATCGATAGCGATCATTGCAGATGGCAACTCATCAATCACCAAGAGTAATGAATTGTCAGAGTAAAAACTCGAATGACACTGTTAACATCCCTATTTTTTTATGTACCAATATTGCAACTTTTATTACCTGTGCGATGTTCAGTAACTTTGGTATCCAGAAAAATTAGACCTACCAAAAATGGCCTTTCAATATATATCCCAATCTAGAGTTGCAAGATAAGAAATACCTTCCATAAAAGACTTGACATCCCAACATGTAAAGATGCAGGTATTCTCACCAATCTAGATATGCAATAAACATGGAAACTTGAAGAATGAAGCTGACATCTCTAAAAAATGCTCATGTCTCCTTGCCCATGAAAGATGATGATGCCACAATCTACTTATGTACATGCAAAAACAAACAAGAAAGTAACAAGATGGAACTATGCATAAATTGATACAGAGCAAGATCCAAAGATGAAGATGATATGACAATAGAAATGTGATAACTATCATCAAAGAGGAGAGTTAACCCCTCAAAATATGTCCTCTAATTCTGAGAAGTGAGACTCCAAAAATAATGAAAAAAATGTTTGTCAAATGAGAATCGCAATGATGAAGATAAATAGATACCTTATGCGATAAAGCACTAACAATGTATCCTTCAATCAAGTCTTAAAGATAATTATGCTCCTACTAATCAGGAATGATGGGAGTCTCAAATGGCTCTAGAGAAGGATCCAATGGAAGGGAAGGAAAATCAGTTGTCTCTAAAGAAGAATCAGGAACCAATAAAGTAACCTCTACTGAAGTGGCACAAAATTTTCAAAGAGTCATGATCATGGGGTACCTTGTCTGAGGAATGGGAAAATATAATAGAATTATCTAGGAAGGGTCAAGTATCAGGATCTCCATTTAGCTCCCAAATTCAAGTCCAAAGAGGATGAAGGAAATCAACAATAGAATCCAAGATGTTGAATCATCAATATATAATGTAATAATTCTTAACACTTGACCCCTATTGCATTTATAAATAAATACTTTGATGAGGTGTGCTAGGGAGAGGAACAAGATTATACAAATATGGAAATAAATGAAGCCCACTAAGATGGGTAATGATGCAATCTCATCATTTCCTAGTGTTCCCAATCTTCAATATAATGAAATAAAAATGATGTGTAGAATTCATAGCATTCTAGTACAATTCTTCCAAAATGTAAGGATAGAACCAAACTCTTCAAATATGATAAGCATAAAAGGAAATCTTATCAAATGAGAATGATTGGAGGCGAAGATTATAAGAGGGATTGATGATGATTGACTGGCATTAGAAGGTGACAATGCAAAATCTCTCCAACCTATGATTTCATTACAAACTCTACACCATATATTTTGCAGCATTGAAAGAAATATCTCGATCAAAAAATCAATGCAAAATGAGGGTTAACTAACTTCTTTGATGTGGTGGTAGACCAAGTGGTTTGAAAGAAATGATGTTTCTAATTCAAATGTGTAAAAGAAGCAAGGATCTGTGGAGAAAATAATAGAATATTGCATAGGAGAAAAGACAATTGTACAAGAGTTATTAGCTTTTGGTCCACATCTATAGGATTAAAATGCATATGAAACAACAATAGTTTCAATTGTTGATCTTGTTGACTAAGATTGAGCCATACTCCAAATTATCCACAAAAGCATTGCAGTGAAAGCCAAGTACAATTTCCTTGGGAATACATGACAAAAATCAATTTATGGGTGAAAAAAGGTAGAGTATATAGGTTGTGACACCTTCTATATAATACTTCAAACAACTTACTTCTAACCCAATTTTTGGATAGGTTACTTTGGTATTGGTTGGTTGGTTGCGAGCTTAATAGTTAACATAATATAAATTGGTCCAATTGACTAAGTTATCAATTCAATAGTTTATTGATTCCTTAAAAAAATAATTTGATTTGTCTCCTAAAAATTATATGTTATCAAACCTAAAATCTAATTTAGAGTACACTCTCATCATCTTTTTTCTTCTAATTATCCTACATAAAAATAAAATACCATAAATATTTATTATATACAAATATAATTCGTATTTATAAAACTAAGCCACACCTTTTTAAGATCCATTTGACATACGCTATCACATTCTACTCTCCTAAATACCTTGGTAGGGACGATAGTTCAAACATGTACATGATCTCTTGTTAAAATATATGCTCACATTATTCTTTAATACTTGTGGAAATAAAAGAACATTGTATTATTATTTTGATATAGGTTTGTAAAGTTGAGCCATAATGACTTTCTAATATCTAAAAATTTATAGAAATCAATTCTCAAATTGTTATAATATATAAATATATTGTATACTTTTGAGGGAAAGAGTATTGAATAGAATGATAAGTCAATGAAAAATGGGAATCTACGAATGTACACACTAAAAGTTTGAAAATTTTGAACATCTAATCTTTTTTAAGGGAAAAGAAAAATATTTTACTTTTCATGAACAAAAATATAACAATCTCCTAATGCCTTGTGATCGTGTAAAGGTCAACACCCTTGTTATATTGCTGATTTTAATAAAAAACATAATAACAATTTACATATTATTTGTGCTTCTTAGAACCAAATTTCTTATAGTACATTATGATTTTCACAAATATTTTTCCTTTCACTTTAATATACAAAATGGTTAATTTTAGAATTTCCAAATCTTTCCTTCCTTCACAGAAGTAAGTACAGACTTTCTAGAAGAAAATTCCTATACACAATGTTATATAGTAATAACAATTGAAGGATGTTAGAACAATGGGTGGGAGTGTTCGATGGGAGGCGATTTTGAACTCTATGGTTTCTAATGTTCAGAGATCTATGCGTGCAGGGGTGGTTGAGAACAAGGGGTATGAAGACGATGAGGATGGAGATGAAGATGGATAGTGGCTTCTATTTTGGGGCATTTGGCCATGATGGTGTCATGGTTTTTTCTATGATGGAGGATGGAGCTAGCTTGGAGAGGCTTTCATTTGGTGTGGCTTGGCAGGCTTCTTTCACTGTGCTTGGGAGTGCCTTTTCCTTTGATGGGTTTGGTTGGGGCTCATGATGTGGGATCTCAACTCCCACGCTGGGTGGTTGTTGATGTTGACATCGTTGGGGAGATCTTGTCATATCTACTCTAGCTAGAGAGGCTCTATTTTTCCAGTGTTGGATTAGAGGTGTTGGCACCATCTTCTCTCTGTGGTGGCTTATACTTTGGGAAAGAGGGGGTTTCTCTGGGCTCTTTTCTTGACCTTCATCGGCTTCTTTGGTGGTCTCTAGTTCTTTTTTGGGCTCTTGAGGCTGTGCCTGATGGCGTGATAGTGTTGGTTGGGAAGAGGTGGGAATATTTGAGATCTCCCATCTCTTCTCCCTCATGCTGCTGTGATGCCTCTGCATTCTTTTCATCTTATTGGTTTTTCTCAAAGACTTTTGCTTGGTGCTCGGATAGTTGTATTCTTGTTGGCTTTCTCTTGAATGGCACAGATTTGTGAACCGTGACATCCATTTGTTGAAGTTCCCCTTTGTGTCTTATGCGGATTTTTCTTTCTCTTGAAGCTTTCTTGGCTCTACTTTCACGGCTCTCCTATTTTGTCTCTTAAGAAGATGCTTTTTTTGTGACGGCTTGTGGTGGCTCTCCCTATGTGTTTCTTTCCTTGTTCTTTTATGGATTTTTTGTGTCTTTGGGTAAAATGGATGCTGGCAGTTTTAAAGGGATCATTTTGGTCTGGTGTGGTTTTTGGTTAGTGGTGTGGTTTGGGGTTGGTGGTGCCCTATTTGGAGCCATGAAATTTTCTTATTTTCCTATTTCATGGGCTTTGTTTCTTATTCCCTTGAGGTTTCTCTATGAGGCTCCTATTGAGCTGGAGGGATCTTCTATTAAGGTGGAGATCTTCTTTGGGGAAGAGAAAGTTGGTTACTCTATGTTGTTGATTATGATTGTTGGTAGTCTGATTGTGGGTTTCTTCTAGGGAGTGGACAATCCTCAAGCGTACTCCTTAGTTGTCCCTAATGAGGTGGTGTTCTTCCCTATTGAGGTGGGAAAAAGTGTTGCAGCTGAGATGGTGATTCTTGGTGGGATATTTCATGCTATTTTTTTTTGGTCTGGTTGTGGATTCCACTCTAAAACCCTCTCTTTTGGTTCAGGGTTCTTGTTTTAACCCCAGTTTCTTATCTCAGGTTTGTTTCAGTTGGTATTTTACTATGTCACTGATCGAGGGTGATTGTAAAGGTTGGGGGAACCTGTCAAAACCCCACTTTAGGTACTGTGGTTTGGAGAGCCCTACAAAACTCCATGGTCTCAGCTAGTTTTCTGATGAAAAACTTTATAAGCTAAATTAGTTTTATGGTTTTGGAAGCCATTGTAAAACCCAAGGTACTAGTTTGGGGAGCATGTCAAAACCCCATCGATTTTTATACTAGGGTGTCTAGACCTTTGAGATGAGGCTTTGGTCTCGCGCTCTATTTTCTAGGTAGCTAGCCCATTGCTGGATTTTATTTATATGTTGTTGATTTTCTATTGGTTTTGGGTTGCTTCTTATAAATATTTTACCTTTTTCAATGTTTCTTCTTTGTGGAGTTCCAAATCCCCTTCATAATTTGTTTGTAAAGGATTTTGGGGCCCCTTCAAAACCTGTTTATCCACTAATCAAAAACAATTAAGGGCTGTCATTATTTAATTTAAATCTACAATAAATAATCTACAAGTGAAAAATTGAACAACCAATAAGAATTTATCTAAAAAATTAAGAAACAATTTACTTTTAAATATTTATTTTATAATATTTTAAATTATGATTAATACTTCAAAAGAGAAAAGTGAATTCAATTTTACCTTTGAAATTTTAATGAGTTGTATATACACCCTTCATAATGTCAAATTCTTCATCCATGGAAAAACAAAATCATCAAGATTCTATCAACTTTATTCAATTATATTATTCTCCAACTCACTCTTATTAGAGTGAATACATTAACCCTCTAAAAGTTTGTCCATATGGCAATCACATCACTAATGTAGACAAAAGATATTCAATGCTTTGATTTTATGTATAGAGTAAAATTGAAGGAAAATGAGAAAATTATGACCAAGAATGATCTTTGGGTAGAGACATCCTCATAGATTTGGATTTCCTTAATAAAAGAATTCTCTAAATATCTCAATTATTGGATTTCCTTGTGTTGTATTTTCTAAATTAGTGTTGTTTGATAAAATCAATGGAGAAAAACAAATTGGAGATTCAAACTCAACAAGGATGTCTTGAAAAATAATTTCTTGAAAAGTATAACATTTGTAGGATATTCATTTGTCTAAAACTGTTTAGAATGGTATTTTTTTTTTTTTACTATTTAGAATGGTCATATTTGTTTTTTAAAGCTTTAGAGGGAACAACCCCATCATATTCTTAATATTTGAAGAAATTGATATATTTTTTGGGAGATTTATTGATGTGGGAGTGGAAGTAATATATGAATAGTGTTGATTTATTCCTTTTCAATTCATATCCAATTAATTCAAATAAAAAATCCATCTCAATAAGGATCTTATGTAGAGCCAACTAAAAAATCATCTTTTTTTAAAAATATTATTATTGCTTGTAATAAAGTAATTATGTGTTCAATTGAAATTGATAAATGATTGGAAGAAATGAGAACTAGTTAGAACTGCACTAAATTGTCTATCTCTGTTGGAGAACTACCATTAAAAATGTTCTCCTTCGTCACCAAGAAAATTTGCTAGTATTTCACCTCCAAATAAGTTGTTTCCAATATCAAGAGCTTGAAGATTTGAATAAATTTCTAGTGAGGAAGGGAATGATCCTTTCAAGTTATCTCAATGAATAACCCATGGTAGTCCATAGTAATTTTTAGTGGCTAATATTCACCAATTGGCTAATTTTGGAAATTTGAGAATCCAAATTTGGCTAATAATTCAAGATTTAAGGCAACCTAAATCGCCACACTTTTACAAAATTTGATTTAGAAAGATTTAAATTACAAAATAATTTATTTTATAGAAAACTGGAACTTGAAAATTCACCACAATATTCGATACATGATTAGATTTGATTCGCTAGAATTTAATAATTTATTTTAGAAATTTAAATTAATTCTCCAATAATATATCATGATTATTAGTTACTGTAGGGATCTATCACCAACTTTTAGTTTCCATTATTGACTTAAAGTATAATCTAGTGACCCTCATTATATTCTATGAGGTAAAAAATGTTACTATTTGGTTTGCAATGCTTATGGGAGCTAAAATTTCTTTTAGATTGTTGATCTCAATATAAATTAATGGTCTTGAAGAAATCTTGGGCCCCATTAGTATTAAAAAATATCAATACATTTGTCTTGCACAATACAATGAGGTTATTAGATTATATTTTAAATAAATGGTAGCAACTAATTATTATAGAGTCTATTCCTTAAACCCATCAAAGATTTCCAAATTAAGCCTGATAATTTTCTATAAGAATTCTATTTTTTAAAATAGAAATATTCACCATGGTGATTAATTTATTTATTTTTATTGTTTGAGATTCACCAATATTTTCTAAAAAAAAATTATTATTAAAAAATAATCACCAATAAAAATACTTTAAAAAATAAAATTGAGAGATTCACCAAAATATTTTTTTTTTCTTTTTTTCAAGAAAATGAAAGATTCGCCAAGATTTTATATCTTTTTTAAGAGGGGGGTTTCTTAAAGTTATTCCTACATGATACTACCTATTACTTTGTTTATTCTTAGTGATCTGAGACAAATAATTTCGCACACACTCTTAGATATCACACCTTGAATGAATCAAACGTACCTAAAGTATTAAATCAATAGAAATAACATGGTTGGTATGATTCATGTAATTGCTAGTCCTAACGGAGTGTAATTGAAAAATTATGAGATTTGTGAGAGAATCACCACAATATACTGAGTAGTTCGAAAGATATTAATGTTTTGTTTTGAAAAATTTCTCCAACAAGGCTTAATAATAAAATTTGAATACCTTATAGGTCTAGAAAGGTTCAAAATCTAAACACATAGATCTTTAGATGTATGTGTCATTCTAGAACTCTTCACAATATTTTCAATGATAATTATATAAGAAAATCAGACACCCAGGCCAAAAGCTATGGCTTCCAAAATTTGTGCCATCAAGACTCAAGTTTTGATACAAAAATAAAGAGAGAGAAAAATCATTAAGGTAGGAAATTGAACCAATGAACCATTGGGCAACAAAAGATAAAAGTTCCGCTTTCTAGTATCTTCTAAGGTAGATATTGGTGATACATATACATGGATGAAGTAGGGCTTTGGGGCTTAGTTTCAAAGGGGTAGTTTGTGTCTTTGTCTTACAGATTATTATAATAAAAATGCCCATGAGGCTGTAGCATGTAATTTTTATGAATATTATAATTCCATTTCATTGAAGACAATAGAAAGCATTTATGTTCTTGCAATTATTTGGTTCTTTCAATTTTCTATTTATTTCTCTATTTTATTATTTGTGTTTGGGTTGGTAAGGGGAGTACCCCTCATCAATAATGATGAACATGGTGTTAACATCTTTCATAGTATATCTCATCTCATTGATAACAATGTCAATCCTATTAGAGATTATTTCAAAGAATTAGGTTTCATTCCACCTACCACTAGTGTTGAGACCACCATTCTTATTCCTACCTCAATACCTAGTGTGTCTACTTATGCTCCACCTATCATAACCACTTTAATTCAAAACACCAATCCTATACATGTTAGCATTCCTAATCCTATTATTCCTCCTTCTTCAAGTGTTCCATCTATGTCCTTGCCTTTATCCATTCCCACTTACAATAGTCTTCCATTTTCAAATTCTATCATTCCTTCCATTTCCCACAATGGTCCAAATCTTTCACACATATAGCCTACCACTCTTTCTAGCGAATATATTATTAATAGCTTGGATTCAACCATTTCATCCTTGCAACAAAAAATTATTCTATGACTCAATCCAAGTTTAACATTCCTACTTGTGACATTGCTAGTCCTTTTTCCTTAGACATCATTAGTGTTGTCATTCCTCAATACATAAAAATTCCTCATTTAGAGACTTACAATGGTAAGGGTGATCCTTTGAATCAGTTTAAAACCTTTCAAACATTGTGTAGTGATTCCTCTCATGATCATAGATTCATGGATAAATTTCTTACTAGAACCTTTTGAGCTAAATCCTTGCAATGTCATTGTTATTTGCCTCCTTATTCATTGACTCATTTCAGAAACTTGCTAATTCTTTTATTCAATAGTTTCAAAACAATATTGGTCCTAAAATTTATTTGACTGATTTGATGCATTATAACAAGGTGTTAAAGAAAAGTGTCTAATTTCATTGGTATACTTAAGAATTAGCAGGCTCAAATTTCTTATCATGTGCCTGATATTGATATACAATCTATTTTCATTTATAATTTGCATAAATACATTAGGGATAAGATATAGTTGTATAAATTTTCTTCTTTTACTCAATTATATGTAGTGCTTCACAATTATTGGCTTCAAGTGAGTCAGTTTGAGAGAACTCCTCCAATGACTTTGATTGATAAGAATGATGCTAGATTTCAATTCTATCAAAAGTTTTAAAAAGCCAATAGATTCATCAAAATCAATATTTGATCAAACCATGTTGATGACAAGTGGAAGAAACATCCAAAGGTGTGGTTCCTTTTTCATTTTTTTTCTAGACCATCCCATAATTTTACATCTCTTTCTAAATCTTTGCATAATTTGATTTTGAAGTTTATTAATGCTAATGTGATACAACTTCTTCCCATTGAACCAATTGATGCATCCATACCTTTGCATAAATCTTGTGATCACAAAGCATTTTTATAATACCACCGTCAACCTGACCATGATACTAAGAAGTGTTTCCATTTGAAATATGTTATACAAGACCTCATTGATTCTAATGTTATACCTCCTAAGGGTGTTAATGATCAAGGAAAAAATTCCATAGCCCAAACTTACAAATGTATACCAATCCTTTACCTTCTCATTCGACCTATATATTTCAGTCTACTCAATCTTTACCTTATTCTTCCACCCATGTTTTTGATAATGACATTGAGCATACTAGAGCCAACAATGTTATCAACCTTATTGATCAATCCAAACCTAAACCCAAAACTGAACTTGAGATTTTCATTACATTTGATCCTAAAGAGATGATTAAAGCACCAGATGGTCCTCTTTACATTGTAGAAAAGGTTACTAGTCTTCTTTCTTGTAGGATCCTTATAGATCCCACTTGCATGATGAATGTTATAACTAAACAAGATCCTTAAATTAGACAATTGTAGGAAAATTTCTATGAAAAATATGATGTGATGATATAAAATTGTAATGGTTTCACCTATCCTACCCATGATTTCATTACTTTTTCTTGTAGAAGTTTTTGTTAAAACTGTAGACTTCGCCTTTTCTTTCATCTCAAATTTTTATTAATTTCAAATTAGACTTGGTCTTCCTTAGCTCACCTCCATGAAAATCGTAGTCTCTCCTATCTAGAAGTGTTTGAAATTTCCATGTGATGGATAAATAATCATAATTAATTAAAGTTTCTATCAACCTTTACCACCTTGAGGTAACTTTGACCTTAACTTATTTTTTCCTTCTATGACCTAGCCAATTCAACCTTGCAAATAAAATCTTTTCAATCCTATTAGAAATTTAAAATCAAAAAGATTTATTAGTTAGCAATCCTAAGGATGTTCCATCCCCTTGTCCTAGACCCATAATTCTTCCTTATCCTTCCACACATCCTCTATATTCCTCTATTATACCTCCTATATCCTACAAACATTCCATTGATGACATCTCTCAACCTATCTGGTACCTTTAGTTCTTCCTCCTAAAGAAGAAAAAGGATCTTGTGTTGATTGATCCTAAACCAAACCAAATCTCAAGAAAAAAAAAAAAAAGCATTGTGATCATGATTTCCATTTTAAATATTGTGTTGGAGCCCATGAGCATTCTTCCCAAAATATTTCCTCCTTTAAGACATCTACTCATTCATTGATTCTCTTTGACCAACCTATACATAACCAAATGGAGGAAGTTAATTTGAAAAAATATGAAATTGAACAAACATGATAATTCTATTCATATTTTTAGATTTTATTAAAATTAGTTGGGATGAAGAATATATTGGAATATTTTTTAGCATGTCAGAGTTTGGTACTTGGGTGTGCTGACATTAATGTTTTGTCCTTGGTGTCAACATACTAATTGTTGTTTTAGATAGTGTGTTCAGTATGTTTAATGAAAAGGATTTTAGTTGATTGGGTTATATGTTTAATATCTTGAGTTATGATCATGAGGTATTGTTCAAAGGTGTCTGTAGATGATCTATAGAGGTTCACAAAAGTTTGCATGATAGTTTGAGTAAGCTATGATCGATTTGTTGTTTGTTGATGTCATAGTGTTCCTGTGTACAACAGATGATGTTAGAAAGTAAAGTCCACCAAGATAACTAAGAGGGGGGGGGGGGTGAATCAGTTATCAGATAATTATAACTTTTATCATCTTCAACAACATTAAACCATAATGTTGTGTTCTTGGATTATCGCATGTTCGCATAGGCCATCTTCATGCTACGTGATCATGCGACTCGATAGGGGATTGATTGATTATGACTGCAGATGAAATAAGCTACCCAGATGTTTGACCCGAGGGTTGCAACATGAATGGAAAATGGTGAGATGGGAGGGAAAAACCAAAATTTTTAATGGCTTCCATGAAGAGAGGAGAAACCAGAGATGGGAGGGAAAATCAAATGGTCCAAACTTCAGCAGAACTTTCAATGGCTTCCACGGAGAGAGGAGAGATCAGAGATGGGAGGGAAAACATCTCTTTGACAGGCAACAAAAAGTAGAGCAGAGAATGGGAAGGCCATGTCTTTGGGAGGGAAAATGGAATGCAGCTCAAGATAGATGAGACACCTTCCAGACAAAACATCCTCACCAAAAAAACAAATTCCAACCGTTCAAGCATAACAAAATAGAGTTTTTGTTGCATGGGGCATCTCATAATAAGATCCCTCAGTCTCGCACCATCGAAACCAAACGGTCATTCTTCAAACTTTCAAAAAGTGGAATCGGCCCTGTATCAAGGAGGGAAAATACTCTGAATCCCAATTTGATTCCCATATTCCCTATATCATCACAGGGCATTCCGATCAACCCTCCTCTACCAAAAAAAGCCTGGATGGACACTTATTGGTAGATTCATCAAAGAAGACTTGCCCTATTAGGAAATATGAGTCGGAATCCTCAGAGCATGGGGGTCTCAAAGAAATGACTTCAAATTTGGAAACCAATCAACAAGGAAGATACGTGCAAGGAAACCAACATAGATGTGTTGGGCTAGGAGGGAGAAGGTGATAGGGTTGATTCAACACACAAAGCATTGGAGAAACCAATATCAACAAGGGGAAAAGTTCCTTCAGTCACCTTCCTAGAGGAATTCCTAGCTGAGAGGAAGGCACACCTCTTTCATCATGCAATCATCTACAAATTTTGGGAAATCAACATGGAATATGGTGTATTTCACACCTAGGTAGAAGAAAACTAGATGAACTTTCTCCAGATCCATGTACTAGATAATGAAATAGGATATTTCCTGGTCACCTTCCAAGACAAAATGTCTCGAGATAAGGTGTTCCGGAACAAAAAATGGTTTTTCAAATCGCAAGGTCTTCATATGCAACATTGGACACCCAACTTCAATAGCAAAGATAATGTCATCAGGTTCATTCCTAGATGGATCACACTTCAAAATTTTCCTATGGAATACAGAGAAAAAGAGACCATTCATATCTTGGCTAACAAGATAGGAATCTATCTCGATGACTATATGGAATGCTCTTCTGATTCTGTGAAGATTTGTTTTCTTGCAAACCTAGAATGTGAATTCCCCGCTTCACTCAAAATCATCTCAAACAGGGCACTTGGATCCAACTCATTACCCAAGGAGTTGAGAATCCCCCTATATTTGTGCAAAGACACCAGGAATCAGAGGTGAACAAAACAACCACGGAGTCTTAGTCAGGATCGGTAGGAGATCAGGATGCCATTAACAATCTTCCATTATCTCATCAAAACTCGGAGGTGGTCAAATCAAGTGGGGACTTTAACTTAGGAGTTTTAGTATTTCATCCAGACCAGCCACTAAACCACAGTGTTATTGATGTTCATCATAACAAGGGAGATTCATCGAATTTGGGGTCTTTTATCCAGATGCTGGGATGGGCCATTTTCAGGTATGTCAAACAAACTCAACATTCTAATCTTGCAATAACTTATCCAGTTAAGGCTTCCAATAGCATCCAGGCTACTTCCTCAAAATCTATCTCCCTTCCACATAACTCTCCCTTGATTCTGGGTTGTCGTCATTTCCCGAAACCATTTTCCCTTTTTCCTCTGCAAAAAACTTTCTCTCCCAAGCCTCTCAAGTTCAATCCTTCAATTCTTCAACAAATCATTGCTCAATGGATATCAGAAGTCCAACTAGATTTGATAGAGAAAATAGAAGATCAAGTAATGCTCGAGGAAGAATCTTCAAATAGAGAACTTCAACCAATGGGGTTGCTACTAGAGGAGCCAAAGTCCACAATTGTATTGGAAAAGGAAAATCTAAGTGCAAAAGTTGTAGCAGGGGAAGAGGATATTCTAAAGATTAAGCTGTGTGACCTTAAAGCCACAACCAAAACAAAAGACTTCTCCACAACATCATCATCACCAATCTTTCAAGGGGATACTCTCCAATCCCCTGTTTCACCTTCTTCTCCTTACTTGGGGTGTAGAACATCCTCCAAACTTAGACTTAAAGAACAAAAAGAGATGACTAGGTTGTCAGCCTCTCAAATAGAGAAAACCCTATCCTTAACCAGAGTTAAAGGAGGACTTATCAATCTCAAACTAGTAGCAGCAAAGGGGGAACACCATAAAAATATTAATTCTCAATTGGATAGAGGTGTACCTCCCCAATTGACTGAGGAATCTCAAATCTCAACAAAACTTCAAGAAGTCTATGACATCTTTGGTGCTGCATCATGTGAACAATCAACCAGGGATTCTTAGAAGTTAACATATGTGGAAAGCCTACTAGATGAGAATCATATTGAGGATGAAGAAAGCCTATTAGACATCTCAGAGCCATCCCATGAGTACTCAGAGGAAGATTCCCAACAGGATTTTTCACCAAAAGGTAATAACCTAGGATTAATGCAATCTATTCAAGATTGTCACATGGATTGTGGAAAGCACAAGAATCAGAGGAGAGGAAGAAAATCTAATGCATCACTCAAGAAGGAAGTAGGAGAGGAACTAGATCAAGCCAAAATAACATCATATATTAATGCAGGGAAGGGGAAGTTCCTTCCTAAGTTGCAATGAGAATCATCTCCTAGAATGTTAGGGGCCTTAATGCCCCTAACAAATAGCGTTTGGTCAAATGCTGCATCATTTCCTCCAAAGAAAAAGTAGTTTTATTTCAAGAAACAAAGATGGACAAAGAGAAATTGTAAATCTTCACCAAGTATCTAGGAGATTGGAAGGCTTACAGTGTTGATGCAATAGGATCCTCAGCGGGATTATCAGTTCTATGGAATTTAAGGTTTTCCTCTTTCATACCAATGGTTCACGGATCAAATTGGATAGCTGGCAACTTAGTGAGTACTAGGTCTAATTTAAATATCCATACAATGAATGTGTATGGCCCCATCTCACATAAGAAGAAGGTAGAATTATGGGAAGAAATATCTTCCTACTTTGATCAATGGCTAGAGGACAACTTTATAGTGGGGGGAGACTTTAATGCTATAGTTCACGCATCAAAGAAACTGGGGGGATCTATCAGAACCTCACAATCATAGAATGATTTTAGAGATTGGTTGCAAAAAGAAATTCTAATGGAGGTGGAGCTGCAAAATGGATCCTTCACATGGACAAACCGTAGAATGGGCATATGTAACATTTTAGAAAAGTTGGATCGGTTCCTATTCAAAGGAGATCTTACAGAATTCCCTTTTGATTTGAAAGCCTCTATCACTCCAATCTTAGGATCTAATCACTTCCCTATCCAACTTAACATTCTTGAGGCAAACAAACCCCTTGGCTGCCCTTTCAAATTTGAAAATATGTGGCTTAAAGAGGAGAATTTCTTGGAGCTTATAAAGGAATGCTAGATGGATTGTAATTTTGAGGGCTCCAAGTTATTTTTCTTTGTTTCTAAACTGAAATATATCAAGCAAAACCTTCTCATTTGGAATAGAACTCATTTCAAGGACATTTTTGCATCAAAATTGAAGATTGAACAAAAATTGGAGGATCTGAATCTAAACATAATGCAATTAGGAATGGATCATGAAAGATATCTAGAAGAGAAATCCCTCTTAAGGGATTGGGAAGATATCCTAGCCAAAGAAGAGATATATTGGAAACAAAAGTCTAGAGAGACTTGGCTAGCCAAAGGAGACAAGAATACAAAATTTTTCCACTGAAGCACAAAATAGAGGAGAGGTAGAAATAGGATTTATCAAATCAAGGACGTTGCTGGAACTATATTGGAGGATCAAAATGAGATTATCAAAGAAATAATCAAATATCATTCTCAGCTTCTCAACTCCTCAATCTCATCCCCCGGGGGGATTCAATAGGGCCTTTTAGAAAACATCCCAAGTATCATCACAGAAGCTGATAATTAGATGCTATCTAAACCCTTTCAAGAAGAGGAAATATGGAATCCTATTTCTCAAATGGCTCCAGACAAAGCACCAAGTCTGAATGGATTTCCTTCAAGCTTCTTCCTTCACTGCTGGAGTATCTTGGGCAAAGAACTCACTGCTGCTCTTGAGGCTGCAAGAGCTTCAGGTAGATTTCTAACTAAAATCAATAATACTTTCATAGTGTTAATACCTAAAAAGGAAAATGTTATTAATTTGGATGAATTCAGACCTATTTCTCTTTGCAACACAATTTATAAAATCCTCTCTAAAGCTCTAGCAAATAGGTTAAAAAAGGTCCTATTCAAACTAATTGGGGAGGAACAGACCGGATTTGTTTTGGGCATATCAATTCTAGATGGGATAATCATTGCTCAAGAAGCTATACATTCAATTCAGCATAATAAAGAACCAAGTATGATCATAAAATTGGACATCAAGAAGGCTTTTGACAAGGTTAATTGGAGATTTCTAGCTAAATGTATGGAGAGATTTGGGTTCTCTAAAGCATAGATCAATTTGATATTCTATTACATCTCAACTCCTAAATTCTCTATTTTAGTGAATGGATCTCCTCAAGGCTTCTTTGAAGGCTCCAACGGCATCAGACAAGGAGATCCATTATCGCCATTCCTATTCATAATTATGGCTAAGGCACTAGGAAGAAGCATTATCAGACTGCAGGACCAAAACCTCATCAATGGTATTTCAATATCTTCAACCATCTGACCTATCACCCATCAACAATTTGCAGACGATATTCTTCTTATGGGAATGGGTTGTATTCAGGAAGCTAAGTAGATTTCTAAGGTGTTAGAACAATATGGGCTAGCCTCAGGTCAACTAGTCAACAGAGAGAAATCAGTGGTATTTTTCTTCCACATTAAAAAGAAACTCCAACAGCAAATTGTTAAGACTTTGGCATTAAAATCAGGTTCTCTCCCATGTCCATATCTAGGCATTCCAATTGACAAATATCTTAGAACATCATCAGTTTGGAAACCTGTCAATGAAAAGATGGACAGAAAGATGGATAATTGGAAAACTAAATGGCTATCTTGGGCTAGGAGATTAGTTATGATTAAAGAAACATTATCAGTAATACCAATCTACTTAATGTCTTGTCTTTCTCTTACCACAAAGGGGTATATGGAAATGGTGAAGAAACTAAGGAAGTTCTTCTAGCAGGGCATAGACACTAAAAGAAAATTTGCACTAATCTCATGGGATAAAATTTGCAAACTGAAATCTTCAGGTAGCACTGGCATCAAAAACCAATTATGGTAGAACCAAGCTCTTGGTGCAAAGCTATACTAGAAGATAGTGAAAAATGAGGATTTTAAATGGGTTAGAACTCTCAAAGCAAAATATTTGGGCAACGATAATGAGGAAGACATTGTCTGAATCAAAGAGCTCCCCAAAGGATCAAGAATATGGAACTTTATAGCTAAGTATAGACACATAATAAAAAGCAACATATCATGGAATATCAAAGATGGAATGGTAGCAAGATTTTGGGAAGACTCTTGGGGTGGGTATCCATCCATTAATTCACTGCTAGGTCCTAACCAGATCAGTCATATCTACAGTTCAGCATGGGGACCATATCTCAGTGATCATATCACTCCTTCACCTTTGGCTGATATAGATGGCTCCTAGGATTGGAAAGACTTCACATCACTACAATTAGATGCAAGGGAGGTTGAGAAACTCAAATCATTGATTAAAGATCAGTCCTTCCTCTTCAAACAGGGAAAAGATGAAATAGTTTGGAATGGGGCAAGATCAGGATCATATAGTGTTAAAGATGGATATAATCTCATAGCAAGATCAATCATGCCTAAAAAAAAAGAGATCCCAACACAATTATGTTGGAACGAGGTTGGACTTCCAAAAGCCAGGATATTTATGTGGACTGCATCACAGGGAAAAATTTTAACTGCAGATAAATTTATCAAGATGGGATTTCAGGGCCCATCTAGATGCATCATGTGTCTTAATAATGAAGAGGATGCAAATCATCTATTATTATCCTATCCCTTTGCTAAAGAATGTCGATACTGGCTCTACGCAAAACTAGGTTGGTCTTCAACCCCCTCTAATAATTTACTTCAACTTTTGATATCTTGGCCACGAATTATGGGAGATAGCTTATTCAGCAACCTATGGTCGATCTCTCCATCAATTCTCATTTGGGAGATCTGGAAAGAAAGAAATAGAAGACTATTCCAGGATAAAACTCTAAAATTTGAATCAATAATTAATAAAGTGGAGGCAGCCATAGTAGAAGTAATGAACTCCAGGATCCAGACCCAATCAACACAACATAAATTCTTCACCAGCTAGGATGATTAGATGTCAAAAAGTTGGTTTGGGATAAAAACTCCAATCACCATAGGTAGAGGACCAAGAAGAAATCAGGAATTAAGGAAGGCATGTGTTTGGAAACCTCCCCCAATTGGATGGTACAAACTAAATTTTTATGGAGCTAGCAAAGGAAACCTAGGGCCCTCAGGTGTGAGATGCATAATACGCTCCTCATCAGGGAATGTGATTTCCAAACAAGCCATACCATTGCCCAAAGACACAAATAACATGGCAAAATTTAAGGCACTACTAAATGGCCTGATCCTAGCACAAGAAGTAGGAATATCAAAACTTGAAATTGAAGGAGATTCGTTGATTACCATCAACGCAATCAAGGTTAGCTCAACTCCAAATTGGCGGTTAATGGTAGTTTTAGAGGTCATTTTACAACTCATGGATAAATTTGATTCAAAAACCATCAACCAAACTTTTAGAGAAGGAAACACTGAAGCGGATGAACTAGCGGACTTGGCAGCTAGAGGATCAAATTTGAAAAGTATATCCGACGTCAATGAAGCTCATCAAGTCTAGTCATGAAAATACTTTGGTTTGTTCAGACCCTAATGGTTTCTTGCCTCGTAAGTTGATAGAACGACTCCTTGAGGTGATAAGATGGGCATCTTTCCTCATAGCGTGTATATGAGCTCAGAGCATTAAATGAAATCCAGATCGAGGACAAGAGGAGTAGCCACTTATTGATTAACGAGCATGGATGGGATGTTTTCCATTGGTCAAACTCAAATAGTATGCTTTAGTGTTAGTGGACTCTAATAGGACAAAATTGGCAGAGTAAGGAAAAGGAATTGGTTCTTCGAAACAAATGGATATATTGTGCATTTTGGCAAAATAACCAGCAAATCTTTGTGAAGGATTTAGCGGATAGTTTCTCGAGGCCACTTGCCAAAATTGGATGGCTTGTCAAGAATGACGGCGTCAAGATAGGAGATGTCTGAATCAAGAGATCATTAATAGCATTTATCAGTTAAGTGGTTGTATACTCACATCCCTTTTAGAAACAACATTCAACCTGCAAACAATTGCGAAAACAACTTAACCAGCTGATTCTCACTGCAAGTATGGACTCCCCTATCAAATTATATGCTTCCGAGGAATAGATTGCCTTCAATACACCCATATTTTTTGAAAACTTGAGGAGGTCTATGTATTTCACCAAACACTGGTTTTTCATGATGTTAAGCAAATTTTGGGCACTAATTTCCTCATGACAAATCATAGATACAGGGTAAATACGGACATTTGTTTCAGTTTTCTAGCATGCCTACTTATAGGAGGAGCTAGTAAAATCACTATAGAGGAGATATGTACAAGAATATTTCATGCTAAGTTCAGGGGTGGTTTGCATAGGGTAGTCATAGGGATAGATGATGATCTACATACCTACTTCCCATGGGATTTTCCATTGGTAATGCAGGCTGGCTCACAATTCTCAGATTTTGGCCTAGGAAGAAAGATAAACTTTTATGGTGGACCTATCAGATGCATGCACATTCTAACAGGATGGGAATGGGAATACCAGCCTCCTCGGCTTTCTTTCATGAAATGAGGCATAAATTTTTGCAAAAATTTTTGGGGATTGAGGATGGTTCAGAATCGCCTCCTCATAATGATGATCTTGATGAAAGCCTGGAATGGGTGGACAAATACAAATATGATAACAAGATTGATGGAATGGGAAATCCTGACTCCTTAGAGATGGAGGATGAAGAGGCAAAGGGAGACCCAGATGAAGAGGAGATGGCAGATTCACAAGAAAGTAGAGACTTGGAGGAGGATGCAGATATGGAGGATGCCAGGGACCATGAGCTAGATGAAGAAAGCTCTCAGCATTCACAAGAAGAGAACGAGCCTATGAACCAAGACTCTCAAGGGGAACTGGGTTCTTCTGCAAGCACATAATAGAATTCCTCCTCCTCCTCTACGGAAATGGATTCTTCATCAGGTTCAACATTAAATGGGTGCTATTTACTTGGTTTTTTGGTAGCATTTTGGTAACTTTTTGGAAATCAGCTAGAAAATAGGGGTAGAATTAGAAGTTTTACATTAGCAGTCAGCCGATTACTATTGTCTATAATTTCTAGCACTTTTCTTTGAACACTGGGCCTGTAGAAATGGTCTTAAAACTGATGATAATTCTGTTAATATTTGCTTTTACATATAAATATAAAAACCTCAGCTTCAGCCCTTCATCGATCAAAAAAAAAAACAACAACATTAAACCATATAAGCAATATAATTATCTGTTGGAAATATAAGTGGGAAAGTAATACTGAGAGGGGGGCTGAATCAGATATTACCTACTTTTATCCTTTGATCTGATAAAAATTTATGCATAACATAAACAAAACTTGATCATAGTAAGTAACAAAACATATAAAGCAAGATGCATGAAATTACTCATAACACCAAGATTTTGGTAACCCAGAAACCCTTGAAAGGTAAAACTGGGGTGGGGATGACACCCACAAATCTTCACTACAATAGTAATAAGTTTTGCTTGTTAAGGCTTACAAAATGTGATCAAATCATGATCTACCCTATGAAAGGTTTGCCCTGTCAAAAGCTAAAAGACTTGTATAGTCTACCTTGTTAAAGGATTTATAAACTTACAATAAAGTAAGCACTCGGTAAAGCGATTTACAAAAAGTCTACTAAGACTACTCAGTTAAGAGATTTACCCTGATACACTGGTTAAAATGTCTCAGTACCTGATCTTTTAGTTTGCACTAGTATGCAGATTACAGATCTCCTCTTTTCTTTATATTTTGATCTCTTCTATCTTATGTTTCTTGATTTTGTCCTTTCACTGCTTAGCTCGACCACTAAACTCTATCTGAATACTTCGCTATTCTGAATATACTTCTTTGATCATTTTCTCATACTAATTCAATCTTATCTCTCTAATTCACACACTTATCTCTGATCTAGATCTTGCCCTTATATAACAATAAAAACATTTTATTGTTTCAAGATCTACGGATCAGATTTATTTCTATTGCCGCCTTAACTATACAATTTTTTGATTGGCTCTAGGTTTTACATAGGGATCAATGATAACAATATAGATGCATAATTACCTCAATAGACAAAATACAAAACATTATTATCACCAAAAATGGTTTACCTCGATCATTGTGCCATTCCAAACTTGTATGTCAATTCTGGCTAACTCGGCAAAAAGTTATTCCTGGCACTCGACATCAACTGTACTTAGCATCAGTTGAACTTCTCTATCACTCGGTAATCATTGATATATGTAACTTGGCAATAATTATACTCTTGGCATATTACAAACATATAGTGACCATGAATTTACTCGACAGTACTACTACTTGGTAAGTATACAATACAAAAGTTGGCCTTTATAAAATGACTTGGTCATAGTGATGACCAACCATCATTGCCTAGGTAAATGACTAAGTGTGAAACACTAATGGTCAACAAAGACTATAGAGATCTACAATCTCCCCCTTTGACATTAGTGGCAAAAACACTTTGTCATGACATTGATAAACATAATTTACAAGAATATGTTTGTACTAGCCTAATACTCCCCTTGAGATATATATACATATTCAAAATTTTATTTCTTGTCCTTGTTCTTCCCTTGCCCGAACTTGTGTCATGATGATTCCCCCTTGTTTTTGACATGACTAATCTCTTCATCAGTAGGTAGTTCACAAATTTTCTCCAAAAAAGGTTTATGCAGCATTGTGATCATGTAGAGTGCATCAGTCCAAGCAGTTGAAGCAAGGTTCAAAAATTCTATCTGCACTTCTAAATCAGCAGCTAAATTGATAAGGCTCTCGGCTATGGATAGATGTGGATCACTCTAGATCAATGTTTTAGCCTTTGCTAATTTTCTCTATATAGCCTCTAGATGTGGTGTTAACACAGTTTGAATAGAGAGTAGGTGAGAATGAATCTTGCCATCATTAGCCATCAGCTCGGCTAACTTACCTTATGTCTGCATGATTTTCACATAATATGCAACACTGGTGTCTGCATCCAAGGTTAGGGACTGACTTGTAGCTTTGATTTCTTGCTTGAGAGTCTCAAGCAATTGTTGATTTTCCTCTGTGAACAGTTCAACATTACATATCTTGGCCAGTAGAGACTGTACGTTCACAACTAATCCCTCAGTCTCCTTTACTAATTTGGATAGCTCAACCTATTTTACTACAATCTCGACAGATATCTTATCTAGCATTTTGGTTTCAAACCTTCTTTCTGACCATTCAAATAACTTATCACTTGCACAACTAACTTCATTATTTACTTTTTGAACAATGTGTACAAGTTGTTTTAATATAGGAGCAGAACTATTTACATCTGATAAGTCATATACTTCATTAAATATATCTTTAATTTCATGAAGAACCTATTTTTTCTGATGCTTTCTTTGAAGTTTTGCTTGTCTACTCTTTCTTGTCAACAAATTTTTCATGATCTACAGTTGCGCATAAGAAAGATTATCTGTATCTCATTTTGGAATAACAATTACTTCATCAATTGTGACCTCATTTTTCTCCTGTTGTCCTCTCAGTGGAGTGCTTCCATGTGACATTTGTACAAGAGCTTTTATTGCCTCTTGTTCCTTTGGTTCTTGTTCTTCAGTGAGTTTTCCTTTTATGTTTTCTTCTCCTTTCTCCTTCTCCTCGGCATGAGGGCTAACAACTTGTTTATCTAATTTGCTTCTTTGTTCTTCTGTGCTATGTTCTTCCTTAGGAGGACTTTGAATATTGTCTATTGTATTAACTTCTACCTCGATAGATTGAGTTAGTGGTACCGACTTGATGGGTTCCTCGGTAGGACTTGTACCAACTAATTGATCAACAGTAGCAACACCAAGTAGAGTAGGATTATCATCGGTAGATTGTATGCTCATAATGGTGGGATAATCCATGACTTGTAATAGTACAGTGTTGCTACCAGGCAAGGGTGTGTCAGTTACTTTCATGTTCTTTAAATCATCCTCAGTTAAGAATGAATTCTTAATAGGACTCCTCTGGTATGTCAACAATGTGAACCTCAAATGTATCATGTGATTTCACTTCCTTAGGAGTATCAGTCTCCATTTTATTTTTCTTGATGTCAGGTTCAACAACTATTGAAGTGGTAGCATCTTTTCCTTCATTCTTTCCTTCATCCTTTTCTTCATCCTGTTCTTCATCAGGAGCAGGTAACAAACCATACAATACCTTCCAAATTTTTAAACTTTCTTGTACAACATCTTCAACCTTATGTTGAAGAATGTGATAGGCTCTAATTTTAGGATCAAACTTGCCTCTATATTGCTCAATTGTCTATTTGATGTATGCAGGGGTGAGAGTGGATTCAACTTGTGCTCATGTACTCTCCCTGATTTCCTTCTTGGCTTCTTCATAACCTTGGTCGACACTACCTTGGGTTGAGTGGATTTTTGCTTTGAAAATGGAGGAGTCTTCTTAGGAGTCTCGGTAGTAGCTCTTCTAGTCTGAGGCCTTAGTGATGGTGTCACTGACACTTTTCGTTTCAACACTCTTCTCTTTGGTGGGGACTCAACAATTACTGGTTTCTTCTCTTCCTCTTCTTCTTTCTCACTACTACTAGTTGCACTTGGTTCATCTTCTCCCAATCCTTGGGTCAACTCTCATGGTGCATCCTTCTTAGATTCTTTAACATACTCTTCCAGATTTCTTACTATTTTCTTTCGTTTCCTTTCAGTGGTGGCAGCCAATAATCCCAAAGAAATCTTGGATTTGGCCTCTTCAAATGTTCCAAAGTAGGGTGCCCTTGTATCAATTTCCTTAGCTAAGAGGGCTATGATTGTTGCAGTAGCTTCATCTATATTGAGTTCATAGGGTAATGGCATTAACTATGAAACCCTAGGTAGGACTGTCTGTGCATAGGTAAAGTCCATGTCTACTAGAAAACATATATCTTTGTTGTATTTCTCAATCAAAGACACAAGGATTCTAGACCTATTCCTCATCTTCTTCTTAAACTCAATGAAATAATTATCCATAATCCCTTCAAAATCATCACCAATCTAGTTTATAAAATCATTAATTTGAAATGTAATGGGCTTCTTCTTATCCCATGTGACATCACCATGTGTAGGAAAACACTTCTTACCATAAAAGAATATACAAATTAGTAGGGAACCAAACTTACACATAGAGTTCTTCGCCATCCAGATGGAGTTCAAATTCTTAGCAAGTTGAGTTAGTTGGAGCTCGGCAAGGTCATATGTGTGCCCTTTCTTAATAATTTTCCATGCCTGGTCCACTGCCATATAGGGGACGCTGTCCAATTGACTGGATTGATAAAACTTGTGTGAGATGACTCTAACAGCGAAGTCAATTTCCGGATTGGTAATGGTGAAAATTTTCATGCCGCGTTTGTTCCAAATTGCCTGGGTGTTTTCTTGAATATCCTCTTTTCCAACACATTTCATCATTCTCTTCTTGTCAATTGTAGGGTAACCAATGACCTTGTGTATCATTTCCTTTGTGATCTTCATTGGTCCATCTTCCAACCATAACTACATGTTGTGTACTCGACCCAAAATGATCTTGATCCATTCCACTTTGAAAGTTTGCAAAAAATTTAGGGCATGCACTAACCCTTGATCGGCAACAACCTTATGTTCCAGCTTCAGCACTCCATTGACAAATAGTTTGTCATATGCTTCCTTGATCTCATAATCACCAATTTCTCCAATTTTGCACATATAGCAAGACATAACATCATTCATCAATAACACATTCTCCGGAATAGAAGATAGGGCTCCATTCAAATATCTTCTAACAACACTTTCTGACATTGTCTTGAAAACCCTCAGTTTGCAAACTTCATTCCTTACAAGTTGCACATTGAAAACTTCCATCCCTTGTTTCTTGACTGGTGTAGATGAAGATGATGTCATTTTGAACTGTAATTTTTGAAAAGAAAATATTTGCTTGGTAAAGTACCTTTTTTGTCAATAACCCTGTAGATGAATTTTGCCGACAACATGCTGAGAGAATTCAAAATCACTTCGCTTAATCTGGGTGCTCAAACTCTAAATCACTCTCTAAAATCTCGAATAGCCTGGTGAAATGAAATTAACGGCAACTTTCCACTTTATAGAATCCAAAAAAATAGGATTAGGGCCTCATAAATGCTTTGTACAGATTTAGGTAGATCACAACTGTCTCAGCAAACTCACAAGCTCAGTCGATATAACCATTGTAATACAACTTGGTGTACATAGCATTTCAGCCAAAGTAGGTGCTCAACATGCATTGATAGCTCAGTCGTTGACACTGATGCTCAACATCAAAAGTGTAATTTTATATTTTGCTCACATATGTCCTAGTGCATCTTTATCTATGTTGATGTGGACTTTTGCTCGGTTCTATGTTAGGAACTGATGAAAGATAAGGATTTGCAAGACTCAGTTCCGAACATGCCTTTCAAGCTTAATTAGAAGAAGTGTGATCACCTAATCCATTAGATTGGGTGATTGTTGATGTGTTAGCTTCGCTTGAGTTTTCTTTTTCTTTCTTCCTCCATGTCTTTTCCATCTGACTCTTTAGTTTCTCATGAATACCTCCATTTTGATTTTCATTGCTCAGCATAGGTGAATTGTATCTTTCTTTAAATGATTGACCTTGTTACATTTGTAACAAACCATGCTTCCATTCATCCAGCTTTTGGATTTACCTCTAAAGTGAGGCTTCATGCAATTTGCTCTGATGTGTCCATACTTGCCACAATAATGGCAATTATACCAAGTGTTGTAATCCCAATTGTAATAGTTGTGCTTTGTGACTGGCTTTGTTTGCTCATTTTATGACCACCTTGGTCTTGATCTACATTCAAATGCTTTATGCCCATATTTTTGACAATTGAAACAACTTCCTTGAAACTTGGGTGAGGTGGATGAATTACTAGCTTTGAATCTAAATTCATGTGCTTGATGTCCATGCTTCTTGCAGTTAAAACATTGTCCATTAAACTTAGGCTTAGAATCAGACTTACCATGTTTGCTTCTGCATATGTTGGTTGTATGTCCTAGCTTTCCACAGTGATGACATGTGGGCTTGGTGTTATTTGGTTTAGCCATCTTCTATTCTCCATTCATTGATGATTCTCCTTCTTTAGTAGATGAATGTTCATTCAGTCCAAGTCATGATCTATCACTAGATCTTCTAGGTGATCTTAATAGCTCTTCAAAATATTTTGTAGCTTCATTGGGTTTGTTCATCCTTTCATTGATCTCTTTTTTAGTTCTCAAATCATGTTTCAACTGATCATTCTCAGACCTTAGTTGATTGATTTCCATATCTTTTCTACCCAATTCCTGATTAACCATCAGTAGCTGATTTACCATGTCTAGTTGATTATTAGTCAATATTTTCATGTCACTTGTTCTTTCATCTAGTCTGATTGCAATTTGTCTTTTGTCTTCCTCAGCCATTGTCTTATCATCTTCAACTTTCTTTTTCTGTTCCACTAATTCACAAAGTCTGACAGATTGAATTTCTTGTTCTCTCCTTAGAGTTCTGATGTCATCATTTAGTATGGTATTTTTCTCTAGTAGTTCTTTTATAGCTTTATCACTCTTGACAGAGTTACCATTGTCAAATAGTCTAGAGATTTCTTCCTCTTTGTACTGTGGCTCATTCTATTGAATTGCAATCTCTCTTCTCTTGCTCAAAGATTTCTTCAATTCTCCTCTGGCTACTTCCAGTTGCTACAATGCTAGCTGTACTTTAATCTTTTGATTCTCTATGATCTTTCCCAGTTTGTAAGCTTCCATTTTAATATCTTTTTCCTCAAGTGGTTAGACTTCCTTAAGAGAAACCTTGCTGCTCTAATACCAAATGTTGGAAATATAAGTGGGAAAGTAATACTGAGAGGGGGGGGGGGGGTGATTCAGATATTACCTACTTTTATCCTTTGATCTGATAAAACTTTATGCATAACATAAACAAAACTTGATCATAGTAAGCAACAAAACATATAAAGCAGCATGCATGAAATTACTCATAACACCAAGATTTTGGTAACCTAGAAACCCTTGAAAGGTAAAACTGGGATGGGGATGACACCCACAAATCTTCACTACTGCAGTAATAAGTTTTGCTTGTTAAGGCTTACAAAATGTGATCAAATCATGATCTACCCTGTGAAAGGTCTACCCTGTCAAAAGCTAAAAGACTTGTATAGTCTACCTTGTTAAAGGATTTATAAACTTACAATAAATTAAGCACTCGATAAAGAGATTTATAAAAAGTCTGCTAAGACTACTTAGTTAAGAGATTTACCCTAATACACTAGTCAAAATTTCTTAGTACCTAATCTTTCAGTTTGCACTAGTATGCAGATTACAGGTCTCCTCTTTTCTTTATATTTTGATCTCCTCTATCTGATCTTTCTTGATTCTATCGTTTCATTGCTTAGCTTATCCACTGAAATCTGTCTAAATACTTTGCTATTCTGAATATACTTCTCTGATCATTTTCTCATACTAATTCAATCTTATCTCTCTAATTCACACACTTATCTCTGATCTAGATCTTTCCCTTATATAACAACAAAAACATTTTACTGTTTCAAGATCTACAGATCAGATTTATTTCTATTGCAGCCTTAACTATACAATTTTATGATTGGCTCTAGGTTTTACATAGGGATCAATGATAACAATATAGATGCGTAATTACCTCCTTAATTACCTCAATAGACAAAATACAAAACATTATTATCACCAAAAATGGTTTACCTCAATCATTATGTCATTCGAAACTTGTATGTCAATTCTGGCTAACTCAGCAAAAAGTTATTCCTGGCACTCGACATCAACTGTACTCGACATCAGTTGACCTTCTTTGTCACTTAGTAATCATTGATATATGTAACTCAAAAATAACTATACTCTTAGCATATTACAAACATATAGTGACCATGACTTTACTCGGTAGTACTACTACTCGGTAAGTATACAATACAAAACTCGGCCTTTACAAAATGACTCGGTTGTAGTGATGACCGACCATCATTGCCTAGGTAAATGACTAAGTGTGAAACACTAATGGTCAACAAAGACTATAGAGATCTACATTACCAACCATAGAAAGATATTCATACACAATAACACAAGATATGTTGACTAGGGAATCTCTTGATCAAAGAGTAAACCCCGATGGGAATGATGCCCACAAAAGATGTACTAATATGAATATTCCTTGTGAGAGGATGGACTCTATTAGGAGTCTTATGAAATAAATTTAGTACATATGAATCCCTGTTAGGTGATTTTGAATCCCTGTTAAAAGATTCTAACCTGGTTAAGAGTTATGGAAGACAGAAGGACCCACTGCCCAAATAGCTTCAGGGTAAGATCACTAAACACACTGTCCAAATAATCTTTGCATTACTCTATAGAATAATATGTTACCTCTTCTCTGACTATACCAAACCACACTCATTGTTACATCAGATCTCAATTTCAGATCTCTGTACTTTGCATGTCTTCCTTCACAAATTCACTTTCATACTTAGCTCTTTTCTTCACTTCATGCATACATCATCACAACCACTGCTACCATATCATAATTAAACACTTTCACATTAAAAATACATTACAACTACATTAGAACAAAGAAATACATTCCTTCCTTTATACCACCCTTAAATAATTACGAATGAGTCGGCATACAATTACAAAATAAAAGTTTCCACACGCTACACCAAAATTACACAAAAACTAACGGCTTCCAAATACAATAAATCTTCACTCATGTGACCTCAAATTTTGTGCTATCATCCACATCACTATCAATGTGTCTTCAACTTTTTAACTATGCAAAATTATATTTCATCTCGATTAGGAGATATCATCCGATTTCCACAAATCGCTACTCAGGAACACTGCCTGAATACTGCTTCCACCAAAATGATCATAACTTCCATGAATCAATGAATTAATATTTGTGATCTTAACCATAGACATATGACATATCAAAGAGTATAAACTCAACATCATATAGCTCCAACTGTAATAACCCACATGTGCTAATCCAAACTTTGTCTGCTTCTTTGCAAGTCTTTGGTAAATCACTGTGTTGACATCAATGACAATCATAGTCATGAATGCAACAACAACTACTATGTAATGTCTACCAAACATTTAGCATTCATTCCTAAAAATCTCCCCCATTGGTATTGATGGCAACATAGATTAAGAACATCCGATGTTCCAAAAAACCAATACTGCAACACTACTTCTTCAAATCCTCTTCTTCAATCAAATCTTGGTTCATTATCATGTTCAGTTCTCTTCAACAAATGTCTCAGATTGTTTTTCATGCATACTTATCTCCCCCATTGACATCAATGACATAAATTCCATCACTATGTCAACAACAACTCAATGTCACAAGACATTTTTCAGAATATATATTTACTAGAGTCCTCATGACTTAGCTCAGATACACATACTCCCCCATAGAGGAAGTACCAATATCCAGTCCAAAAGAAATATAAGGCTCATATACTACTAGATGGATGCAACCAACTGCATCACTTCTCAAAAGTAGGTTGGGGCATAACCCCAAGCATACCTCTCAGATACTCAAATGTATCCTTAGGCAAAGGCTTTGTGAATATATCTGTTATCTGCACCTTTTTACTTATGTACTCAAGTCTGACTTCTTTCTTAGCAACTTTCTCTCTTACAACATGATACTTAATCTCTATATTCTTTGTCTTATAATGTAATACAAGATTCTTAGACATACTAACTATACTAGTGTTGTCACAATGTATAACAACAGGCTCAACAAATTTTATTCCAATATCCTTCAGCATCTGTTTCATCCAAATTATCTGGTTACAATTGTTTGCTGCTGCTACATATTCTACTTCTGTTGTGCTTTGTGAGATACAATTCTGCTTCTTTCTTAGCTAAGAAACTAATCTTCCTCCAAGGAAAAATGCTCCACCACTGGTGCTT
Source organism: Chamaecyparis obtusa (assembly GCA_027943335.1). NCBI lineage: Eukaryota > Viridiplantae > Streptophyta > Pinopsida > Cupressales > Cupressaceae > Chamaecyparis > Chamaecyparis obtusa. The sequence continues at coordinate 163,243 of BSBK01000882.1, forward strand.
TTCTTATCATCAACACTGCCTCCCCAATCAGCATCTGTATATGCACATAGGGTAAAATCATCAGATTTTTCATACCATAGTCCATAGTCCATTGTGCCTCTTAAATATCTTAGTATCCTCTTTACTACTACATAATGTGATTCTCTAGGTTCAGTTTGAAATCTTGCTACAATTCTAACTGAATGTTCTATATCAGATCTTGTACGAGTCAAATACTACAATCCTCCAATCCTAGATTTGTATTTCTTCTGTTCTACTGTAGGAGTCTCATCTGTGCTAGATAACTTATGTCTGGTCACCATAGGTGTTCCAACTGGTTTACAATCCTCCATTCCAAATCTTTTCAACAAGTTATTCAAGTACTTTTCCTGACTTACAAAGATACCATCATTGTTTTGTGTTATCTATAATCCCAAAAAGTATTTCATCTCACCAATCATACTCATTTCAAATTTAGTCTTCATTTCATCAGCAAATTTGTCACTAGCTTCATCTTCTCCTCCAAAGATAATGTCATCAACAAAAATAACTATAACTAACAAACCATTTTCAATTTCTTTTGTGTATAGATTGCTATCAGCTATTCCTTTTATAAATCCCAATTTTAAAAAATACTTATCCAGTCTTGCATACCAAGTTCTAGGTGCTTGTTTAATTCCATATAAAGCTTTCTTCAATTTACATACTATGTCTCCTTCTTGAGTTAAAGTAAAACCTTCAGGCTGCTCAATATAGACTTCTTCTTCCAATTTTCCATTTAGAAATGTTGACTTTACATCCATTTGATAACTTTGAATTTCTTGTAAGCTGCATATACCAAAAACATTCTTACTCCTTCAATTCTTGCAACAGGTGCAAAAGTTTCTTCATAGTCAATTCCTTCTTGTTGTGAGTAACCCTTACATACCAATCTTTCTTTATTTCTTACTACTTCTCCTTGTTCATTCATCTTGTTTCTGAATACCCATTTAGTTCCAATAACATTCTTGTCTTTAGGTCTAGGGACCAATTCCCTTGTCTTGTTCATTTCAATTTGATCTAGTTCTTCTTTCATAGCATTAGTCCAACTTTCATCTTCACAAGCTTCATTAGTAGTCTTAGGTTCAATTTGAGAAATCAAACATAACTATTCTTGTGCCTTATTTCGAGTAAGAACTCCTATTTTGATGCTCCCAATAATCTATTCAAAAGGATGATTCCTTAACAAACTCTTGCTAGGTGTCACTTTCTCATATCTTTCTTCAGATGTAGGTTCTTCAATAACTTCACTGTGGCTTTCATTCAACAAATCACTGTCAGTTTCATAAAACAATTCAGTATTTCCAGTGTTAGGTTTAGGATGAGCTTCTTCATCAGATTCATAATCAAGCATTCTTTCTTGAATTTTGAACTTTTCATCAACTTTAACATTTTCGCTTTCAACAATAGTCTTAGTTCTTTTATTGAAACATCTATATACTTTTCTTTTCAAAGAATATCCAAGAAATATACCTTCATCACTTCTAGGATCAAACTTTCCAATATCATCATCTCTCTTTATATAACATTTTCTTCCAAAAATTCTAAAATACTTAACTGAGGGTGCATGTCCAAACCATAATTCATAAGGTGTCTTGTTTGTGTCTACTCTGATTTGTACTCTGTTCATTGTATACACTATTGTGTTCACTGCTTCTCTCTAGAATATCTTTGCCAAATCATTTTGAAACAACATAGCTCTTGCTGCTTCAGTCACTGATCTATTCCTTCTTTTTGCAATGCCATTTTGTTCAGGTGTTCTAGGGTCTGAATACTATCTTTTGATGCCATTTTCTTCACAAAAGTTTTTAAACTCTCTAGAAGTAAATTCTCCACCTCTATCAGATCTCAAACATTCAATCTTCATTCCAAATTCATTCTCAACTTTATTCTTAACAATCTTAAACTTATCAAATGCTTCAGATTTTTCTTTAAGAAATGTAATCCACATCATTCTTGTAAAATCATCAACAAGAATCATAAAATACCTTTCTCCATAGAATCCTCTAGTCCTAGTAGGACCGCTCAAATCTGTATGAACAATCTCCAGCTTCTCTATAGATGTAAACTTCTTACTAGGAAAATAACTTCTCTTTTGTTTAGCCATTACACATTCTTTGCAAATCATGTTAGTAGGCTTCATAATTTTAGGTAAATCTCTTACTGCAAGTGTAGTACTTACTTTCACAATGTTATCAAAGTTTATATGACAAAATCTTCTATGCCATAACCAACTGTCATCAATTTTAGTAATCAAACATGTCATCTTAGTAGGATTCAACTAAAATACATTACCTCTAGTTCTAGATCCAGTTTCAATTAGATTTCCATCTTTATCCTTTATCACACAAGTTTTCCCAGTAAACCAAACTTGATATCCCTTATCAACTAACTATCCACCACTCAAAAGATTATGTTTCAATCCATCCATAAAATAAACATCATCAATATTAGTCTTTCCATCAAGAGTAATAGATCCTATACCTTTAATCAAACAAGGTGCATTGTTTCCAAATCTAACAACTCCTCCATCATATTCATTCAACTTTATGAACTTTTTCATCTCTCCAGTCATATGATGTGAACAACCACTATCTATAATCCAATCATCTTTCTTTTCAACTTGAGAAACTAAGGCTTTTTCTTCCTTAACATCAGTTTCAGGACTTTCTTCTTTAATTTCTACAAATCCTATGTCATCATTATTTTCAGTATCACTTTCACTTAAAGTTCTTTCTATACTAGCTTCAAGATCTTCATCATTAGCATAATAACATTCCTTAGATTTTCTAGGTTTGAAATTTCTTCTGTACTTTTTAACTCTCTTAGGACATTTAGATGCAAAATGACCATATTCTTAACAAGTCCAACATTTAAATATTTTATTACCATCTAGTTCTCTTTTCACAAGCAAGGCAATACCTTCTTCAATCTTCTTGTCTTCTTCATTTCTGGACCTACTACTGCCAGCATAATCTCCGCTCACACTGATGGTTCTTGAAAAAGTAGGGAAAACACTAAGAGCACTGAATGTTGTCTCCATTCTAGGTAAGTCTCCTGATAATCTCAAATTCATTTCTACTGCTTCCAATATTCCAAGAAGAGTTTCTCTTATAAAGTTTGTTGTACAAGGTATCACTTGTTCAATCATTTGTGTTGTCTGCTTAAATATAGGAGTCAACATCCTCATAATTTTCCATATCACTTCATTCTCTATCTTTGTTCCTCCACAAGATTTTATACCTATTATGATCTCTGACATTCTAACAATATAACTTCTAATAGATTCATCTTCCAACATTCTTATATCTTCAAATGCACATATCCAATTATGTAATCTAACTCTTTTTGCATGTTCATCACCTTCAAAAGTAGAGTGTAAAGCATTCCAAATTTCATGAGATTTTTTCAAATATTTTACCTGACTGTACTCATTCTTCGGTAGTGCTATCAAAAGTGCTTCTCTTGCAAGTAGGTTACACATGAATAGATCTCTCTCTTTCGTAGTACATGATTCAAGATTGTCCTCTTCAATGATAGTCTTATTATTCTTTGTAATCAACCAATAACCCTGTCCTAAACATAATAGGTATGTCTTCATATTTTCTTTCCAGCTGTCAAAATTTACTCCATCAAACTTAGGGCTTTCTTTCCTAAAATTCACCATGGATCTCCTTAAGCTGTTAAATTTCTTTTTCAAGGACCTGCTACTCTGATACCAATTGTTAGAAAGTAAAGTCTACCAAGATAACTGAGAGGGGGGGTGAATCATTTATCAGATAATTATAACTTTTATCATCTTCAAGAACATTAAACGATATAAGCAATATAATTACCAACCATAGAAAGATATTCATACACAATAATACAATAACACAAGATATGTTGACTAGGGAACCTCTTGATCAAAGAGTAAACCCCGGTGGGAATGATGCCCACAAAAGATGTACTAATATGAATATTCCTTGTGAGAGGATGGACTCTGTTAGGAGTCTTATGAAATACATTTAGTACATATGAATCCCTGTTAGGAGATTTTGAATCCCTGTTAAAAGATTCTAACCCGGTTAAGAGTTATGGAAGACAAAAGGACCCACTCTCCAAAAAACTTCAAGGTAAGATCATTGAACACACTATCCAAATAATCTTTACATTACTCAACAGAATAATATGTTACCTCTTCTCTAACTGTACCAAACCACACTCACTGTTACATCATATCTCAATTTCAGATCTCTGTACTTTGCATGTCTTCCTTCACAAATTTGCTTTCATACTTAGCTCTTTTCTTCAATTCATTTATACAACATCACGACCACTGCTACCATATCATAATTACACACTTTCACATTAAAAATACATTACAACAAGGAAATACATTCTTTCCTTTATACCACACTCAAATAATTACAAATGAGTCGGCATTCAATTACAAAATAAAAGTTTCCACACGCTACACCAAAATTACAGAAAAACTGTCGGCTTCCAAATACAATAAATCTTCACTTGTGTGACCTCAAAGTTTGTGCTATCATCCACATCACTATCAATGTGTGTTCAACTTCCCTTTGGCTGCGCAAAACTAGATTCCATCCCGATTAGGTGATATCATCTAATTTCCACAAACTGCTACTTAGGAACACTGCCTGAATACTACTTCCACCAAAATGATCATAACTTCCATGAATCAATAAATTACTATCTGTGATCTTAACCATAGCCATATGACATATCAAAGAGTATAACCTCAACATCACATATCTCTAGCTGCAATAACCCACGTGCGCTAATCCAAACTCTATCTGCTTCTCTACAAGTCTTCGGTAAATCATTGTGTTGACATCAATGACAATCATAGTCATGAATGCAAAAACAAATGCTACAGAATGTTTGCCAAACATTTAGCATTCATTCCTAAAAGATGATTATTTGGTTTAGTATGTCTTGAATTTTATGTTTAAATGGTTGTGAAGCTGGTGGTTACATGGCGCCTTATCATTGTGTTTTCAGCTAGTGTTTTTCATGATTCAGAGTACAACAAGATACCTTTTTTATGAAATATTTTGGTATTTTAGTATTCTTGATGATTAGAGGTAAAGATAAGTTTTGATTTTGTATTGAAGATAATGCGAAGAATCTGAATGGTATTAATGCTTCTTGTTGGTGTTCTTGTATCATGTGATGATCATTTTGTTGGTCCACATTGATTGAGGAGATTGGATTTGTTTCTTTGGTAGCGTATTGACATTTGTTCATTTAGGTTTGACTTGATTAGGTAATGTGTTTTGATTGTTGATGCTATCCTAGTGACACACAATTGTGTTCAAGGTTGAAGATTTGGGTCCTATCTAAGTTTTGGCCAACTTTATTTGAATCACATTAGAGATTGAGGATAATGTTTATATCTTTTATTGTAATAGGTATTAGCTAACCTAGTGGTTGATTATTCTTTGTAATCGGTATAAATGAGAAATAATTTTATAATTGTAAAGAAGAGAGAGGAGAGTGTGTGTGTTTTTATTTTGCACTTAAGGAAGAGTGTGTACTTCATTGGAACTATTTTTGCATAGGAGATGTTATTTTTTAGTTCCATTTTAATGGACTATATGTCCACCCTTTTGTAATTGAAGATAGATTAGTGAGCCCGACTAAGGTCCAAATTTGTGACTGTATTTTGAGCAGTGTCCTCTAGGAAGTGAGCCTATAGATTGGTGTGTGTGAGTGATTTACACCTGCATGAAATAACAAGATTTAAAGAGAATTTACACTATTCAAAGCAAACTAATCTAAATAATGCACAAATTAATCTAAATATCTCATGGTTCTCTAAATTGAAGTAGTAAGTGAGGCTCTCAGCTGCAAATCCTCACTAGTGACACTCTAATTATGAGAATTGAACTAAGAATGATATGCAAACTAGATCTAATTATCAAATTCTAGCTCTATTTGATAAGAAAATCTCTAAAATAATCAACAATTAAGCTAATTATCAATGAAAATGCTAAGTGAGTGGTGTGGATGCAAATTGCAAGAGCTTTGCTGCAATTCAAAGATATGGAGTGGATGATTAATGCCTCAAAATGCCTTCTATTTATAATATTTTCCCAAGGGTAGGGGGTAGAGTGAGATAACCATGGTTATGCTTGGGTAAGGTCAATTGGCTTTGCTTTGTCCCTAAATTGGGGGACAAACATTTAAATGGTTTCAAAAGGCTGGACCATTTCAACAAAAGTGAGTGATTTGTTTCCATTTTGTCTCCTTTTTTGCTTTGTTGAGGGAAATTAGTATTTATTAATTAATTAAAGTAATTAAATTTAGCCATGAAGGGTAAGAGGTTCATTTTGATTTTTGCTTTCAACAACTATGTCATTAATCGAATTTAATCAATTTCTTAGTGTTTTTCCCCTTTTCAAGCTTTATTTAATCATTTAATCATTTAATTGAATTTTCCTTTGATTTGAATTGCCTTTATTCCATTTATGCTATTTTGATGATTTGATTGCACCTTTTGATTGAATTAAGCCTTTGCCAATTTTCCATGTCTACAAATGCCCCTCTTTGAGTCGATGTGCGAAGAACACCGATTCAAAGATTCTCTTAGTATGATGGTCTGATTCTGTTCTGGTTCTGATATGCCTCTGATCGTTCTGATTGATGTACTTCCTAATGATGATGATGTACCTCTGATGCCTCTGATGATGGTGCTGATATGATTCTGATGCCTCTGATATGATATGAGTCCTGATATGGGTCCTGGTTTGATGATAGGTCCTGGGTTCACTGATAAAGGTCCTTGGTTAATTGATAAAGGTCCTGGGTTGATTGATTGCTGATACATTGATAGGTTTGATATGATATGGTAAACTGATCTGATACTGATTTGCCTCCTGATATGAAACTGATATGATATGATAAATTGATATGATACGATATGATATGATATGCCCCACTGATAAATGTATTTGATGCGATGCCAATTTGATACTCTGATGCCCCCTCAGAAATAAAACATATTGAGTCCTTGATTTGAAAGATTTTAATTGATTGGTCCAATATGTTTTCATTTCTGAAAAAAATATTGATGATATGCCATGACTCACAATTTTGCATATCCAAGATAGATAGGTCTGTTGTAGTTAAGCAAAACAAGTGATTAGGATAACAGGATAATGGTACCAATGAATGTGATTTGTCAATCTGATAGGATAGTTCTGATAGGATAACTGATCAGTGTGAAAACCGATATGATTTGATACTGCTGCTTCATTCTCAGGACACAGAGACATGAACAAATGGTACTGGGTGTGATTGCTTGATACTTTGATAGGATTGATTGACGTAAGATGACTCACTAATATAAAATACTGATATGATTCCCTTGATTTGTGAAACAGGCACATTTCCGTAAATGATATATATATGGACCTTAGCTTCTTGGATATTTGGATTTAAGTCATGGTTTGACCCAGCTAGAGTACATGTTATTGAGATGATTGATTATGGAGCTCTTTCAGTTTGTTGATATTGTATCATGATATTTCAGTTATTGATTAGGACTTGGATGTATCACTTTGATGACATTGTATCTTTGATTAGACAAAGTTCATGGATCTTTGATATTATGGACACTTATGATTTATGGACTTTCCTTGATTCTTGATTGAATGACCCATTTTATGATTGATCAAGATTTCAATTGAATGAACCCCCTTTTCTCTTGGAAAAATACTACAAACAAATGCACATGCAATTAATCTAACATGATAATGCAATTAACCTTCCATGATAATGCAATGCAATGCAGCTAAGTGTCACTAGCTTTTAGCAAATAAATGCCTTGAGGATAAATTTTCATCATTGAGCACTTTGGGACCGGAAAGCAAGTACAATCACCACTGCCCATTGACACGATGATATGAATACCACTTTTTATCGAATTTGGTAACCTCCTTTTTGAACTAGTACAACCCACACTAGTCGAATAAACCAACTATGAGAGTATGAATACCAGTTTCAACGAATTCAATGTTGCATAAACAAGCAAAGGTCAACCTTCCACCTTATATGAAAGTCCTCGATGGTTCTTTGATGACCATGTCGTTAGATGAATTCACATAAGTTGTTGGATATCCCTCAAGATAGTCACTCAAAGACAAGAAAAATATCATGTCTCCATCATCGCCAATCTAGTCGAAACATCATCGATTAGCTAAAAAGATGTGATAAAATCAATGTAAGTAAAGATCATCAAAAGAAAGCTTCAAGTGTTTTGCATTGTTTCATGATTTTCAAAAAGTATTTCCAAGTATTCTGATCTTTAAAGTGTTTTGTCAATTTTTAATCCCGAATAATAAAGTCAATGAAGGCTCATGGATCAAGTTGTGGTAATTGAATTCTTGGTTAGTGAACAATGATATCCATCAAAGGTTCACGAAAATCTTCTTCTCTCTTTTGAAACTCTGATAATTCCCTCTCTGATGTGACTGAAAATTGTACTATTGAATCCACTGATTCATATCAAATGCCCCTGATTGGATAGGAAAAATGTTGGACTTGGACAAACTTCCAAAATATTACCGAAGCTCGGTTTATGCAAGATGCAACTCAAAAGCACTTCATGCTGTCCTTTTTACTCGCTCTCAAACAAGATCACATTGGTTTTCCCCCAATGTCTTAGCAAGATATAGGACATGAAAGATGGATTTTCAAGCTGATGGATTAGAGATGGAAAGGCTATGATGGAAGAAGTATACGAATGTGACCCATAGGACTATCTCCTCAAGAGTACCCAAGCTAAGGAAAAAAAATGATATAGCAATGTGAAGCATGTTTTTAGATAAGCCATGGAAGCCAATGATATAGTGTTAGATAGTGTATAGGATAACAATTTGCTGCCATGAAAAGGAGTGATCCAAAAGAGTGGACATGTCAAGAAGTTTTTGATAACAATTTTTTTTTTTTAAGTTCATCTTGATCAAGACCAAGGGTCAATTTGGGTAAGATGTGGATAAGATAACACAATCAAGATAAAGGAGTGATGGAGGCTATGAAGGGATGTTTTGGGATTATGAAAAAGCTGATGGAATGATGAAGATGAATTTGGGATAAGCAAGATCATGACAGGGTAACATGGATGCAACAAGTACATAAGCTGATGGCAAGGATAACAGATGTTAAGATACTCAATGCTCATGGATGTGTTCAACCTTGTCAAGATGAAGGTGATAGATGGAAATATGGATGAAAGTGAGGTAAATGATAGGAAGATGGAAGATGGCATGGATGAAACTTACCCCCAAGTGTAGAGTGCAAGAAGGAAGAATTACGTATGACGCCTGTTTGCCAGGTTTTCATCATGGTACTTGTCTAAGGCGCCACAAGAAGTGGTTTTCACCCTAGATTTATTTCTTTTTATTTTTGCTACCAAGGTGCCTATTGCTAGGTTTTCACCAAGGCACTTTTTCTCTTTTTTCATTTTTTTCTTTTTTTCTTTGTTTTTTTCTTTTTTTGTATTTTTCAATATTTTCCCAACATTGGAATCTTTGGACAATGCTCCTCTAAAAGATATGCTATAATAAACCATGGGTATGACTAGGATGCTCAAAGATATTGATAAGAGGGATGGAAGTACAGAAAGTATGCATTGGAAAATGAATGTGAGGATAAGAAAAAGGTATGTTGAAGATGGAAATGTTGGCAAGATCAACTTTGACACACACTTTGAAGAGTGGTGGAATGATGGAGGAACAATAGATGATGGAGGTAAGGATCTTTTTGAGGTAGTGGATTTTGGGATGTAAGAAGATGAAGGATGTTTGGAAGGAGATGGAATGGAAGCCTTTGGAAGCTTGAATGTCAATTTTGATTCTTCTTTTGTGTGCAAGTCTTTCAACAATGACTTGGGAGTCCACATATTCTTTGATTTTTCTTTCTTTTGGATGCTTTTGAATGCATTTCTTCAATGAGGGATTTAGGAACCCACATTTTATTTTTTTCTTTTTGCTTTGTGGACCTTTGCGGCCTTTTGGATATTTCATTTTTCTTTTTATTCACATGTCGATTAGATGGGACATTGTGATTTTTATGCACATATGGATTCTTGGATTTATGATTTTTATGTTGCACATCAACATTGCTTCCAAAAGACTTAGGAATTGTGGATGAATAGGAATAATATGGATGGTTCATATGGATTGGTGTTTGGACATTCTTCAAGTATGTGTGTCTTTGTTGATCTTGATACATGGTAGGGTAAGTGAACGGATAGCTAGGGATGATAGGAACGGTTGATGGGGGAATATATGGACCTAGTATGGATGGAAGGAATGAAGACTTTTGTTTTGGGACATAGGCACCCAAAATGGATTTGGAGGATAGTGGAGGTATGTGGTTGTATTTGAATGGAGGGATATAAGGTGTGAAAGGGATATCAATATCTTTGGAAGGAGCTCCATCGTCAACGTTCTCATCTTTAAGATTTATCTGTATACTAATAGGCTCATGAGTAGCTTTGATAGGAACACATTTGATAGGATCAACTGAAGCTTGAAGGGATTTATTATCTTGCAATGGATTTGGAAGAATGATGGTTTCTTGAGGTGAACATGGAGGAATATGACAAGGAAATGATGGGATACTTTGATCTTGACAAGGATCTTCAAGTTGTGTAGCGAAGGTATTTTTCTCTTGATTTTCAATATGCTCATTGGAAATTGTGGAAGGGATATCTTGATCTTGCTTGGGAAGTGGAGAAAATATGGAACTTGGAAGGGTACTATCTTGAAAGACATGAAAGGATGCAAGGGGATCATCACAAGGTTCAAGGGATATGGGACCTTCATCAAATATGGGAGGAGATTGTGTATAATCTTGATCTTGATCTTTATCACTATTTATCTCTTTTCTCTTTGGATTATCTTCTTGACATGGAGCCACTTCTAAGGATAAGGTAGATGTTTGGATATGTGTGGGGAATGTTTGGAAGAATGGTGTAGGATCCTCTTGAATAGGTATAATAGGCATTGAGGCACATGAAGCTTTGGGTTCTAAGATCTTTGAAGCATGGAAACAATCTATAGCAAGATGTGAGTTAGCTTGGGTTTCTTTTAGAGGTAGCCCTTGAGGGTAGACATAGTTAATGGGAAAAGTGTCATCATTAGGCTCATTCTTTGATGGAGGAATTTTGGATAATTGTGGAGCTTTGGGAGATGAAGAAAAGATGAAAGGAATGCTAGCTATGGGAGGGTCTTTGCTAGATAGAGGTTCATAATATGGATGAAGGATGAAAGGTGTACAAGTCATCCAGGGAGAAACCTTGTTAGGAGATGGACAAAGGATGAATGGATTACTCTTGCTATATGGAGGTTTTTGAATTAGATCTTGCTTGAGAGCGGTATTTTTCACTCCATACTCTTTATTCTCTTGATCACAAATAGGTTGATTATGCAATTTCCTTTGATCCAAGATAAGTTTATCACTCTTAAATGCTTCCTTTTGTGAGGAGGATGAAGATATGGATGGCCCATCATCATAAAGGAATGGCCAAATTGATCTTAATGATGGCTCTTTAGATAAAGTATCTTTTTGCTTTTCTTCATCCTTTCTTAAAGTTGATGTGTCATAATTACGAGGAAGCTTAGCTCCTGCTTGAACTAACTCCATGAAATATGCTTCTTTATCCTTCTCCAAGACTAATTTCATTATTTCCATAAACATGGGATCTTGAATTGCTTCTGAAACTTCTTCTTCAGACACCTCATCATTTTGATTCCAATGGACATTCTGATATGAGGACAATGAAGATATGGATGGCCTATCATTATAAAGAAAAGAACACATTGATCTTAATGATCGCCTTTTAGATAAAGTATCTTTTTGTTTTTCCTCATCCTTTCTTAAAGTTGACATGTCATAATTGTGTGGAAGCTTAGCTCCTGATTGAGCTAAAGTTAGGAAATATGCTTCTTTATCCCAGTTCAAAATTTGTTCCATTATTTCTATAAACATGGGATCTTGGGATGCTCTCACAACATCATCTTTAGACACCTCATCACTTTGAAAAGAATAGCTTGATATTAATAATGGCCTTCTATATGATGTATCTCTTTGGTTTTCCTCATTCTTTCTCAAGGTTGATGTGTCATAATTATAAGGAAGTTTAGCTCCTGCTTGAGCTAAAGCTAGAAAATATGTGTCTTTATCCCACTTCAAAAGTAATTCCATTATTTCCAGAAACATGGGACTTTGGGATGCTTCAACAACATCATCTTCAGACATCTCATCGCTTTGATTCCTATGGAGATCTTGATCTTGACTTTGATAATTATGCTCCATAATAGGGTTGATTTGTTTCCCAAATAAACTTCCTTCATGAATTTCAATCTGGTTGGGTTGGTTTGGAATGGGTAAATGGTATTGATCAATTTTTTAAGATTTAAAAATTTTAATTGTATTTTGATCAAGTACTTTAGAACTTCTTGTTTGAAAAGTTGAAGACAATCTCAACACACACATCAATAATTCACCATATCCCTAGATCATTCTAATGTGTATATTCTCGAATGTTTCCACGGGTTTGATCACAAGAAAGACTTCCAAGCAAGCTACCTAGCACAAATTTGGCTTTTAAATGGCTCTAATAGGTAGTTTTGCTATTTTACCGTTATGTAGTAAGTTTTCCGTTCAAAATAGATCTTAGCTTTTCATCCCCCAACTATGTTAAGGGGCTTCCCACATGCACCGAAGCACGATTTTGCGCAATCTGTTAAGACTACTAGAGGAAGTTCGAAAGAGCTAAAATCCTTTTTGTCGTGCACCCCATTAAGGATACACGCATTTCATTTTATAGTGGGTCGGATTCTCACGGAAAAAGCAAGTGTATCCCACTTTGGGCTATCCCTCTCACTGGCCCTTTTAAGGCAATCTCGGGAGGCGAGCCCACTAAGTTTTAAACATGTTCATTTGAAAGCATGAAAAGTGGATTTGGTAGAGCAAGTTTGGGAATTTGATTCACTCAAAGAGTGAAGAGCATATCCCTATTGCTTTTCCCTTATCCCAAACACTCACAATCAATTTGGTTCTTTTTCAACCCCGTGACAAAGGGGTTCTTAGAATTGAAATGTTTGTTCTTTTCCTTTTATGATTAAACTATGTTTTGAACTTTGAAAATGCCACAAGCTAAGGGAATGTGCAAGCTTGATGAGAAAAATACCTTAATCGATGCTAGCAAAGGCTAGGCGCATTTTTAAGTAGTAGTTTTTCTCGTTTTCTCTCCAAATCCTTCTCTTACCTTAGCAAAACGTTCCCTCCACCAACAAGTTAGTCAACACAAATTCATACAAAGTGAGGGGAAACCAAAATCAAAAGGCTTAAAATGATCAAATTGATTATGCTCTTGATTTATTTTGAACTCAAATATTTGCAAATTAAATCCAAAAGGTGCAAGGTATACTCTAATAGGACGTCCTTTTTTGTTTCTTTTTTGCATGCAAAAAAGAAAAAATAAAATTTTGAGCACTTTTTTGTGACAGAGCATGTACCTGAGACAAAAAAAAATGACAGTGAAGTTAGCATACAGTCCTTATTTTGACAAAATAGAGAAAATACAGTCAGGCGACATCATCCAGACTACAGGTGAGATTAAATTTAACAAAGGCGTGACTAATTTAACCACGAGCGTCACCAAAAGGGGCTCAAGCAAGATTAAAATAGACAAGCGTGATATTAAATTTTGCAAACGTGTGAAATCTTTAATACATGCGACAACAGTAATTACTCTGATACAATATCAATGCTAAACCAGGCGACATTGTCCATGCTAAAGGCAAGATCTAATTTAATAAAGACGTAATTACTTTAACCGTAAGCGTCACCAAAAGGGGCTCAAGCGAGATTAAAGTAATTATGTGCGATATCAAATTAAATGAACGTGTGAACTCTTTATTGCAAGCGACAAATTAATTCAGAGAAGCGACATTTAATTAATCCAAAGTGACATTTAAAATACGCAAAGCAAGAAATTAAAGGAGAAATGCAGTAAACTCCCTTTACACCAGGCGTAAACTTATTCCTCGACCGCGGCTTTTAATTCTGTCCAGGCGACATCTAAATGACCAAAGGCATCAGCTGCTTGTCCGTGACGCGAGAATTTAATTTCCGCAGGCATGATTTCTTTCTCCAGAAGCGTGATTCTGCAGGCTGAGAAGCGTGATCGTTCAGACTCCAGGCGACATTTAAATTTTTGAAAGTGACATCTCTTTGCTTTAGGCGTGATTTCTTTACCGGCAGGCGTGATTTCTTTCCTGTAACCTGCAAACAGTGAGCAAAATCATGCAATTCTAGCCTAAATTTTGCAAATAATGTGAAAATTATGATGAATTTGAGGCCTAGGGCCCCACGGTGGGTGCCATTTGTGAGTGAGTGATTTACACCTTCATGAAATAACAAGATTTAAAGAGAATTTACACTATTCAAAGCAAACTAATCTAAATAATGCACAAATTATTCTAAATATCTCATGGTTCTCTAAATTGAAGTAGTAAGTGAGGCTCTCAGCTGCAAATCCTCACTAGTGACACTCTAATTATGAGAATTGAACTAAGAATGATATGAAAACTAGATCTAATTATCAAATTCTAGCTCTATTTGATAAGAAAATCTCTAAAATGATCAACAATTAAGCTAATTATCAATGAAAATGCTAAGTGAGTGGTGTGGATGCAAATTGCAAGAGCTTTGCTGCAATTCAAAGATATGGAGTGGATGATTAATGCCTCAAAATGCCTTCTATTTATAATATTTTCCCAAGGGTAGGGGGTAGAGTGAGATAACCATGGTTATGCTTGGGTAAGGTCAATTGGCTTTGCTTTGTCCCTAAATTGGGGGACAAACATTTAAATGGTTTCAAAAGGCTGGACCATTTCAACAAAAGTGAGTGATTTATGTCCATTTTGTCTCCTTTTTTGCTTTGTTGAGGGAAATTAGTATTTATTAATTAATTAAAGTAATTAAATTTAGCCATGAAGGGTAAGAGGTTCATTTTGATTTTTGCTTTCAACAACTATGTCATTAATCGAATTTAATCAATTTCTTAGTGTTTTTCCCCTTTTCAAGCTTTATTTAATCATTTAATCATTTAATTGAATTTTCCTTTGATTTGAATTGCCTTTGTTCCATTTATGCTATTTTGATGATTTGATTGCACCTTTTGATTGAATTAAGCCTTTGCCAATTTTCCATGTCTACAATTGGCTTGTAAGAATGTGGTTTCAAGTTCATCCTTTGTTCTCTATTTTTCTCTTAATCAGGCAGTAATTGTAATAGAGTACATTCATCTAGTGGGTTTAACTCCCATCTAGGTTTTTCCTTAACCAAGTTTACTCAAGAACAAATCTTGGCGTTCTATGTTATATGTTGTGGATCTTGCATTATTGTTTATCTTTCAAATCTAGGTGGATAAAATGGAATTAAATTATTAGGTCACTACAACATTTGGGGTCGAATTTTGATGCCACTACAATTTGTGTTTGTTTTTTGTGGTTTTTTTGCAAGTTCCCTTGACGGTGTCGTAATAGCAATGATATAATCATAATTGTGACACCCATTTGGTTATAAACAAAAAAAAAGTGTCATTTGTAATTTGTGAATTCGAAGAGTTGTCACGAAGATGACACTGTACTTTTTCATGGTGCAAAGAGAGCATTCAAGTTTGGCATGTGTGAAGAGGCCGATACCATGTGGGAAGAGGGAACTAGCACTTGAGGTAGGTATTCAAGCTTTGTCTTCTCATTAAATCAATTTCAATGGCATTGTTTACATCTTAGCATTGTTAATATGGCATTGTTTACATCTTAGCATTGTTAATAGTGGCATTGTTTACATCTTAGCATTTGGAATGCTCAATGACTCGCGAGCTTTGAGAGCTAGGGAATCATTGCTATTACCTTCAAGGCATTGTGTGAAGTGTTTGATCTCTCTTTATTTATTTTTCTATTGATATTCACTATGTGCGTACTCCCCATTTATGATCATTTGATGAGGAAATATCTTGATGGCTTGCGGGCTGCAAGCTAGGGCATGATACATTGTTCAAGAGCTCACTATTTAATACTGGCATTGTTTAAATCTTTTCATTTGGAATGCTTGATGACCTGTGAGCTTTGAGAGCTAGGGCATCGTTGCTATTACCTTCAAGGCATTGTGTGAAGTGTTTGATCTCTCTTTATTTTTTTTTCTATTGATATTCACTATGTGCGTACTCCCCGTTTATGATCATTTCACGAGGAAATGTTTTGATGGCTCGTGGGCTGCAAACTAGGGCATGATACATTGTTCATGAGCTCACTGTTTAATACTAGCATTTTTCACATCTTTTCATTTGGAATGCTTGATGATTTGTGAGCTTTGAGAGCTAGGGCATCATTTCTATTACCTTCAAGGCATTGTGTGAAGTGTTTGATCTCTCTTTATTTGTTTTGGTGTTGATATTCACTATGTGGTACTCCCTGTTTATGATCATTTCATGAGGAAATGTCTTGATGGCTTGCGGGCTGCAAGCTAGGGCATCATACATTGTTCATGAGCTCACTGTTTAATATCTAGCCAGGCCATGTAAATGGTACCAGGCCAACCCAATCAGCCCAAAAAAATGTGTCATGTTTATCTTTATCAAATACACTCATTCACCATTTTGTTTTTGTTCTTCACAAAAATATTGCATCAAAAGTAATTGTAAACAATGATTCAAAGAAAAAAAAACAACTACAATAGATCAGATCCTAAAAGTATACAGTCAACTACAATAGCTCACAGTCTCAATGAAATAAATAGTGTATAAAACAATATATGGTGCACAACAACAACAAGCATACAATGACAACAATAACATTGCATGATAAAATTCAATACTCTTAGTTTTTATTCAAATCTATTCAAAACTCCTATCAGCTCATTGTCCAATAGTTAAACTAACCTATGACTTCAAAGGAGGAATTATGAAATATAGTAGTAGGTAGTTATCTCTTCTATAATGATGGATGAGTCAAAGGTAATGATCAATATAAAAAACAAAGCACTGACCAATTAAATAGGGACGTGAGGTGCTCAAACAGTGAGATCATAAAACAATATATTTAGTCTTAATAAAATCTTATAAACCAACATATATTGTGTGAAGTGTTTGATCTCTCTTTATTTGTTTTGGTGTTGATATTCACTATGTGGTACACCCCGTTTATGATCATTTCATGAGGAAATATCTTGATGGCCCATGAGCTACAAGCTAGGGCATCATACATTGTTCATGAGCTCACTGCTTAATATTGGCATTATTTACATGTTTTCATTTGGAATGCTTGATGACCCGCAAGATTTGAGAGCTAGGGCATCATTTCTATTACCTTCAAGGCATTGTGTGAAGTGTTTGATCTCTCTTTATTTGTTTTGTTGTTGATATTCACTATGTGGTACTCCTCGTTTATGATCATTTAATGAGGAAATATCTTGATGGCTTGCGGGCTGCAAGCTAGGGCATCGTGCATTGTTTATGAGCTCACTGTTTGAGCACCTCATGTCCCTATTTGGTTGGCTGGTAATCAAATAGTGAGCTCATAAAAAATGCATAATGCCTGAGCTCAAATTCAAAATAGTAAGTGTATTATTTTATTAAGACTAAATATATTATTTTATTAAGATTTTATTAAGACAAAGTATTTTGGGCTAGTTTTATGTTGTTTTATAAGATTTTATTAAGACTAAATATATGATGTAAACTCATAATTATACTTGATATATATATATACTTCAAAGGAGGAATTATGAAATATAGTTGTTGGTAGTTATCTCTTCTATAATGATGGAGTGAAAGGTAATTAGCAATGAGGTTGTTTCTATTAGATTATACATTAACACACTTACGATTTTGAATTTGAGCTCAGGCATCATGCAATGTTATTGTTGTCATTGCATGCTTGTTGTTGTTGTGCACCATATATTGTTTTATACACTATTTATTTCATTGAGACTTTGAGCTTGGTTTTTCTTTCTAAAGTGTATTGCTTGACTATGCACATGCATAATTGTAGATGAGGATCAATAATAGGATGGCATTCATTGCTTAGATATTTTTTATCTAATCCCCATCTCTCTTTTCTTTGCAAGTTCTGGATCACACAGGGGCACACTAGATTCATACCCGGGTCGAAAATTCATCACTTCAGGTAATGTCTGTCACCCTTATTATTTATATTCATCCTCTTATGTATGCCTGCACTCTTGCATTTTCTTCTAAAAATTATTTTCCTTTTATAGTATATAAAAGTTATTTTTCATATATATATATATACATGTAATCTTTAGATGCAAAAATTTCTTTTCCTTTACATGTATCTTTGCATGAAATGAACACAAATTAAACAAGATCATCTAATAATGCAAACTAGGGTACTTGATGTTACATAGACCTTGCTATAACTTTTTCCTAGGCCCTCCTAGTATCAAAGAGGCTAATCTCCTAGCCTTAAGGGTGCTATCCTAGTCCCCTTCTAAGAAGTTTCAAACTCCTCCTTTCTCCATTCATTCTATGACACCAAATATATGATAAAGTTTACTATTCTAGAACCTCTATGTTCCTTCTAAAAAGTTTTGTCTACTGTCTGGCCTAAAAAGGATACTAGGTTTAGTAGGCCTAATTGACCTTTTTCTGCTAATAACTCCAAAATTCTCTGAGCAAAGCATCCAACTAATTATGGATTCAAATACCCTTTTGGGAGGGCTTTAAGATTTTGTCAGTCTCCTTTTCCCATACTTTTCATATAGGGCCTGCTGAAAATGGGGCTATAAATTACGGTTTGGCAACTCACTGTCTATAATAGTGAGGGTTTAGTATTTTTCCTTGTATCCACAATCCCCCAAGCTCTCTCTGCATTGGAGATTCTTGATCATGCATCTAACCTCCCCTTCAAATCATTTGATTGAGGCTTTGAGTGTCCTCAATCACTCCATTTGCTCTGCAATAGCACACTGACCCCTAACCAAACACTGATAGCTTACCTAGGGCATCAGTTTATAGATACATCATGAAATTTCTAGGGCCCCTCCTTTGCACAACATATATTATAGGGAGTCTAGACACAAATCCCATAGACCGGTATAGATTGTATGGTAGGAGAGTGCTCTAGCACTCCATTATTCAAAGCTTTGTCAATAGTAACCTGAGACAAACCAAAATAAAGAAAACTATGAAGACTAACTCAAAGATGAAATGAAATGCTAAATAACTATCCTAGGAATGTTTGGAGAATATTTTCTCAAAAAAATTGGTCTACTTATCAAACTTGGAGGATAAATTGATCTGGGCTCTGGGGATAGATGGGAAATTCACCATCAAGGAAGTACAAGCTTATCCAATAGAGGGATACTATCATAAAACCATCCCATGCTTACACTTTCTACTGGAATCATATGACTCTACCTAAGGCTGGTTGCTTTGCATGGATAACATTGAAGAATAGGGCACTAACCAGTGATCAGTTACACAGACTCAACATAGCACAACCATTCAACTGTCTATTATTTGATAGTCAATAGGAAGACATAAATCACTTATTTCTAAATTGCCATTTTGCACAGGATTGCTGGCTTTTTGTCCTTGGGAAAATACATAATTCCACCCCACTTCCATACAAATTATGGGACTTATTTGAGTCTTGGCCAGAATTGTACTCCACATCCCTATTTTTTGCTATTTGGAAGTGCATACCAGCGTTAGTAGTGTGGGAAATATGGTGGGACAGAAATAAAATAATTTTTCATAGAAATTCTTCGACAATTCAAGTAGTTACATCAGAGCTGGAAAGATCTATATCTGAATTAGTAAATGCTAGTCACAGTAAACTTAGACATAACCTAGTCATGACATCTTGGGACTCCTCTATACTACGTGAATGGAAAAAAATACATGTACCTTTTGGTTGGTGTCACCAATCAACATCTAATAAGGTGCATAATAGAGCTTTAGTCAAATGGATACCACCATCTATAGGGGTTGTTAAAATAAATTTTGATGGCTCTTCAAGAGGAAACCGAAGGAATTCAGGAGTAGGAGTATGCATTCATGTTCACCAAGGCTCATTGTTAGCAATTAAATGTTGTCCACTCCCATATGAAACAAATAATATGGCAGAGGCCCAGGCATTATTTGTAGGTTTAATACTGGCTAAAATTGGAGGATTCCAACATATTCATATAGAAGGTGATTTGATGATTATAATTACAACATGTATTAATTGAGTATCACACAATTGGAGACTCACATACATTCTACAACAAATTTAGCAATTATTAGACTCATTTCAAGAAGTACACATTTCTCATACACTACAGGAAGGAAATGAGTTAGTAGATCATCTCGCAAATAAAGGGTGTGATGGACATGAGGAAATGTCATTTAATCTAGATGATATCACAAAATAGGATGCCAAACTTCATAACATACTTAGTTTGGACAAGACGGCATATGATGGCTCTTGCTCAAATGTGTGGATGTGAGGCTATTCAATGTGCAAACTGGCAATAAGGTTTATTACTTGGTGGGTGTAAGTGAAAACACATCATGTGTTCACATGGATTAAGTATCGTGTATGGGTTGAAGTATGAATTCATGATGCAAAAATGAATGTGTAATCTATTTGAATCATAATCCTGCATTCGTATGCCACCATTGCTAATTTACAGATCACCCAAAGTACATTGCATCTGTAGTTTCATAAGTCGGTATATAGATGATATGTGCGACTTATCTGACACACACTTTGTTTTTATTATGAGCCCTATACCACTTCTACTCCAAGAATAGATTATGGGAGATTTTCCATTAATGGCATGAATTTTGAATGCTCACCTGCTACCTTCAAATACCCTAGATCCTAGTAAGGTTATGCGGTTTTTGAGTTTCTTACAGAGCAAGATTATTGTTTTGATACCTATGTCTTAATTTTCAAATGGAGTTTCCTTGTTGTGTTTCATGTGGATATCTCCATGCTGATCTCCTGCCTAGGAATTATAGGGTCTACATATCCCCACTTGCCTCTGAGCTCCTGTTCCCAAATAGAATTGATGGCCTGGAGCTTGAACAAGTGTTTGTCTGCAATTCCATGCTTCATTATAGGGCAGTTCGTCAGGTTATTGGTGAAAATGTGTTGTCACCAAGGACAAAAGTAGTGGTATTTCATTTGCATCTGGTGTCAATCTTCCTATCCAACTTAAAGGACCTACTGTAATCGGTTGACTTGGTGGTTTATATTACCAACAAAATTGTTTGGCCTCAGTTTATCTCAGACACTCGACTCATGGAGGCACTTCAAAAGTATGAGATTTGGTCAAGTAAAGCACTGATTGGTGGTTTATTTTCTCACCATGACCTTATGGTAAGCCATGAGCATCTGATGTCATATGACTATTTTAAATGGGCCATGGAGAAAAAGAGTTATCAAATTATTAGCAACAATCTATTGATTGTGAGCTCGATTCTTAGGAAGGATCTCACGGACAAAATCAAAAGATTAGCACATGCGGTGTTGGACCTATTGCTCTCAATTCTTCCTCTGGTTCAACCTCCACCATTGAACACATCTTGCAATGTGCTACTCCCTGGTACTTCAAAATAGGTACTTGATTTGAATGTCCCACTTTCACCTGTTCAGTCTTCTACCATTCCCTCTACAACACTGATCTCACTTGATGGCTGGGAAGCGGTGAATGTTTTGGCTTTGCCAGTTGGCTGGGAGCATGCATGGGACTACGTGTAGTGATCATCCTCTCCCATCGATGAATGTTATTTTTATGCAATTGAATGTTTATGTTGTATTACAAAGGCACATATGATATGTCTTTTGGGGTTTTTTGCTTCTAGTTGGCCTCTATTGCCTCTACCCAATTAATGGGTTTTTGAGCTAGTGTAACATCCTTCATGGATGTGTGGATTTAATGAGAAAAACCATTTGTAAAAAGTGTTATATTTCCCTTGCATGTATATGACTATGATTTCAGGGTTTCTTCCTGATTCTTCCACGGATGAGTCCTTGAATCAATTTATATTAATATAAATATGGTGGCTAGTCCACATTGGCTTAAAAAAAAAAAAACTATCCTAGGTATTCAAAAAAATTAACAATCATCACATGCAAACATTACAGTTGGATATTCAATCCATTTCTTATCTCTTTCAAAACAAAAATGTATATCTCTATCAAAGGAAAACTAGTTACACAGTCTGTTAGAAATAGGAAATACTAAGAGGGGGGGGTGAATCAGTATTTCACAAAATTCTACTTTTTCCCACTTATGGATATAACAGATTACTTTAAAGCATAAGAAACTGAATAGCATACATAACAGTAAATGTAAAGAACTCATAACACATGATATGTTCTTGAGGAAACCCTGGCCAAGGGAAAACCCCAGTGAGGATGGTACCCACAAAGATCCACTAATCAAAAGATATCCTGTTAAGGATATTGACCCTATTAGGAGCCTGTTACAATCATATAGTGTATCAGTCCTGGTTAAGGGACTATAGGCCTTGTTAGAAGCCTCAACCCTATTAGGAGTTGTAGATACAAAACCTGATTACCAGATGAGCCCACTTCCAAAACAAGTAATACAAATGTTTACTAATTACAATATGGTACTGCTTACAACTTTTCATCAACAACTTTCGCTGCTATCACAATATACAACTATCACAAGTTACATGTTACACTTCAAGTATGTTCGGTACATCTTTATTTATACAAGATACAAACATAATATCTTTCTCCTATTGGCTTGCATATCTTTATCCAAGAGTAAACATCTAGGATTTCATCTCTTTATAATATTAAGTCATTATTTTGACAAGCAAAATAATCCCTTAATTCATTTACTAGTTTTGCCTACAAAACTTCTTTGTCAGCTTAACTCTATCATTGGTAAAATAATCATAACTTTGTCCATACTCTTTTGTGCACTGAGATGGAGTATCCTTAGATACCTTAGAGTCTACGTTCAACTATGAAAACTCTGATCATGCTCCAGTGAACGTTGCCAAAACAAACTGTATCGGGTGCTCTGTCAAAAACATTGTTTCATACTTAGACAATTTTAGTCTGCGATCTTCCATACTTACTTTCTAGCTTATGTGATCTTCATAGGGAATATATGTTGCCATAATGACAACATTCATGTACATACCTTAGCCAAATTGCCACCAATCTCCCCCTTTGTCATTGGTGGCAACATATGAGAAAATTGGCTAAGTGTACAAGTCAAAATCTCAAAATTTGTATCAAAATTGTGGCCATAGTATAAAATAAGTATACTATCCTTATATCTCCTCAAAATATACACATAATCTATAATACTTCATAATACTCCATAGAACTCCCCCTACAAGTATCCTTCCTTATCATATATAGACAATTTTCTAAGTATCTCTCCCCCTTTGACAACAATGACAAAATAAAGGGTGGAAAGGGATATACAAAATTGTGTCAAAACTTTTACCTTACTGTCTTATTGCAAAGCCGGTAGGCTTGCAACACAATCTGCAAAATTTGTCTTCCAAGTCTCAAAATCTTTCTCCCATGCCTTCTTAATTGATTATGCTACATTGAGAAAAGTACTCAATCCATATGTTGCAATTTGACAAGCTTGAAAAGACTCAAAATTGAACTTCTGAAATGTTGTCTTAGTAGTAAGACATTCTTCTAGCTGCTCTTCTATTATAGTCAACTTGATTGAGACATGCTCTCTCAAGATGTTTATCCTGATAATTTTCTTGTTCTTCTCATCATTCAAAGTTCTTATCTCATCACATAATTTTCTGATCTTTTTCTCAACTACATTGATCTTTATGTTTAGGTTGGCCATTGAGTTTGTCTCTGCTACAATTTCATCTTGCTTCTCTTTTATCTTCTTCTCTTCCTCAATTAAAATATTTTTAGATTTTGTACATTGAATGTACAAACACTTTCTAGTCTCAAAATGTTTCCTTAAGTTCTTAATGTGTCTGTCAAGGTTGTCAATGTCATTTTTGATATTCTAACTTATATTCTGCAACATCTCAGCTTCATAAGCTACCTAAGCCTTAACCTTAGCAATATCAGTCAAATTAGTGAACTCAACATCAAAAGAATTTATTACCATCTTTGCTCTTTCAAGTGGGTCTGAATCAAAGACTTTTGTAGATATAACACTTTGTAGCTTCTCAGTCAAATCTTTCAGACTACCTTCCAAATTCTTAACTTTCTTGTTCTTTCCAATAATTTTGTTCAAAGAAGTGATCAACTCTAATTGATCATCATCATCAACCTCCTTGCTCATATCTTCAATCAATGTTCCTATTCCTTTCTCCTTTCCAGTCTTAGGAGTAAGAATGATGTCTTCTTGTGGTTCAGTAGGTGTATGGGCCTCTATTTCCATTTGCTCTTCTATTTGAGTAGTCTATGTTTCAATACTCTTTTCTTGCTCTCCCAAAGCCAAATTGTCAACAATGTTATCCAAACTGTTGAGTACCGCATCATCTGAATCTAAAGTAACTTTTGTTCCTTCAATGTCCATATATTCTATGCCAATGTTTATAGAAGAAGAGGGAATATCTTCAACTTCAACTACCTCTGCTGCTGCCTCTGCCTATTTTGCTAGCACTTGCACAACTGCCTGTTCAGTTTCAGTCTTCACTTGTTCATACTGACCTCCCATTATTTGTATAGTTCTTCTTTTGGTTCTTAATAGGGTTTCAAGTGGCTTGAGGATCTATTTAAGGTGGTCATCATCTCTTATATCATAGAACTATCTTATCACATTCTCTCTCATTTTAGTATCTTCTTCTTGTGCTCTCATCTTTCTTCTCACAAGTTTGTTGTACAAATCTTCTGGTATCTTTCCATGAATAGTATCAAATTTCTTGTTTGCCAAAATCATATGTGTAACCATTGCATTCTCTAGATTTAATCTATCAGAGGATCCATATAAATCATAGTATTTTTTCATTTTGGTAAAGTCTCCATGTTGTATTATATCTTCATTAACTCTTTCTATCCTTGGTTTCCATGATTTCTTCTTTATTGTTACTTCATCATCTTTTATCTCTACAACTCTTCTAGGTACTAGTGGAACAATTATTTTTTTTCTTTTACTTGGTCCTGAAGCACTTGCCTTCATTATTTTGCTTGGTGCTAAAGAAAAGGGTTTCTCTATCTAACTAATTTCTTGCTCCTTCTCAAGTTCTTCAACCTTTACCTTAACTTGAATGGGTTCTACACTTGATACCAAAGGTGGGACTGATAGTATCTCACTCTGCCTTATTGCTTCTGCAGTCTTTCTTGCAATATCAAATTCCTACTCACTCATACCTGATTCTTTTAGAATTTTCTTTATTGTAGACTCCACTCTCTTCTTTGATTGTTTCTCTTCCTTGAGTGTCTTTTCTGAATCAAAGTTTTCTTCATAAGTTCCAAATCTATTGCTATGATCATCCACTTTACTTTTCAACAAACTACTAACATATCCTTCTATTTCAATTTCATAGATTTCATAGCCAAGAGGGTCTATGAATTCATGTCTAGGTTCTACTACCTCAATGTAAGTGAAATTAGTATCAACCATAAAACATATATCATCTTTGTATTTCTCAACTAGGGATGGAGGAATTCTTGATCTATTTACCACAATGTTCTGAAAAGTTTTCAACACTAACTTTACACTGTCATTAACCTTTTCAATAAGATGTTTCATGTAAACTTTATTGATTCTTGCCATAGTATTCTCACCATCATTCCATTAAATAGTGTAAGGAAATCTTCTTAGCAAGTGGAAGAACATGTAAGTAACCAATGAGGAAAATCTAAAGTGAGTGTATTTAGCTTTCTTTATCTTTTCCAAATTCTCAAACAACTATATTCTCAGAATTTCACACATATCCACAATCTTCTTCTCCACACACATCAAATAAGAAATGTGTACCATACCTACTGGCATATCATCTTCTCTAGAACTTCCATAGAACTTTGTTGTCAAAATCTTACACAAGTATTTTACATCATCTTGCTTAATCTTACTAATGACTATACCTCTGCCATTGTACATTGAACCGGTGTTTTCAATCACAATCTTTCTCATGTTTTTCTCATTCAGTGGAATTGCACCAACTTTTGATAATCTATTCACATCATGAATTAGGTCTATAGTTATGTCTATAACTCTATCTTCTAACCGAAATTTACCATTATGTTTCCTACACAAAATGATCTTAGTACACTCCTCATCATCAAATTCATATTTCATAGAGTACTCAATGATTTCATTGTTTTCTAGATGTTCATAACCTTGTTTCATTGACATATCCATGTTGTACACTTTCTTATATTCACCATTAAAATTACTCTCCCTTAGGGTTTCATATTTGCATCCAAGATAACTTTTAACATTCTCTAAATGAAGAACTCCATCTGGTACAGATGATAAAGCTAAACTAGCATCTCTTTCTAAGGGTTCAACTGGATCTTTCTTAGTTCTAGGTCTGTTCTTATCCTTGATGTTGTGAATCAATGACACATCCATGATTATATCTGATTACTTAAGCTGATTCAAGATCTTAGTCGGATAAATACCTTAAATTCACAAAATTAGGGCTTTTGCTAGATCAACGCTTCAAAATTCTACAAATCACTTCCAAACTTCTTTCTTCACTTTCCAAATCACTTCTAATCACTTGATAATAATAATAACTCTAATTTCAATCTTTTAATACTTAGCATTTACTCGATCTAACATCGCATTCAATTCTTTTGCCGCTAAAATGCCAAAAAGCTGATTTTGTAAACCTGCAACCATAAATCCTTTTGTGACCTCGTAAAACACAATACTCCTTTTTGCACACTTAACCATAGCATTAGTATAACATAACAAACCTTCATCTAACTATGCAAAACTTAACTCATTCAAAATCTAATTCTACACTAATTCTAAGTTCCTAAACTACAGAAATTTACATAATTTAAGTGCTTAAAGAAGGGATAGGTAAAGATTCATTCTTACCATCAGATACATTACCTTCCTGATTACCTTCATTTCTGAATATACCTTCTTGATCCATGCCTTTAACAAATTTTACTTCATTTTCATTGCTACAGCAACCTTTCTCTTTGTTTCTTGCATTTTCATTCCTTCTTGCATAGTTTCTAGGGTTAGGGTTATGATGATAACCTCCATTGTTCATTCTACAAAATCTTGATGTGTGTCCAATGTTGTTACATATCTGACAAATGATTCCATTGGTTCCATATCTACGTGTTTGCTGATTGATTTGTGTCCTACAATTTCTAGCAATATGTCCAATTTTGTTGCATCTATAACATACTATTCCATTTCCTCTTTTCATGTCATCAGTTGATCTTTGATCTGCATTGTTAGTATTCCTAGGCATTCTACTATTGTAATTATTCTCAATAAATTTAGATCTTCTACATTCAATAGCTCTATGTCCAAAACCATGACAATTATAACACTATCCATTAAGAGGTTTGAATTGTTTACCTGTACAATCTCTCTTCATATGACCAATAGTATTATAAGAAAAACATATACCTTTGAATTCTCTTTGCATACCTTTGGATGGTTCATCTTGCTTTGGTGGTTCTTCTTGCTTCAGTTATTCTTCTTTCTTTGGTGATTCTTCTGATTTGTTCTCATCTAACTTCTTTTCTTCACTACTTTCATATACATTCAGATCTAGTTTCTTGCTTTCACTAACTATCTTTAATATGTTAAATCCAAGACTAGTTTTGTCATAGAATGGTTTTCCATAAGATACTTGCTTATCAATCTTTTCACTATTTGAATATAGCCTCTCAAGTTGTTGTTTGGATTGAGTCAATTCACCTTTCATAGTCTTGTTGTATTTCTCAAGTTCATCATACTACAATTTGACTTTATCAAATTCCGATGTTACCTTGCCAAGTTTAGATTTCAAATCTTCATTCTCATTCTTTAAACTTTCATTCTCAGATCTCAGATTGTCATTTCTATCTTTCAAGCTAAGCTTCAGATTTGCTATCTTCAATTCATGTTTAAGGATCACATTTTCTTTTTCTAAATCATCACAATCTTCAACAAGAATTTTAGATTCCTTCTCAGATTTTAGATCTTCTATCTTACCTTTCAATTTGTCAATAAGATTCTTTGCATCATCATACTTTCTTTTCAATGTGTTTCTTTCATGAGTAAGCATATCAATTTGTTCAAGAGCTTCTTCAAGATTCTTTTGTAATTGATCCATATCCATAGAGATCTTACTCAAGCTGCTAGGATTTCCTTGAATGTTCCTTCTTCGAGTAACTATGATCTAATACCAATTGTTAGAAATAAGAAATACTGAGAGGGGGGGGTGAATCAATATTTCACAAACTTTTACTTTTGCCCACTTATGGATATAACAGATTACTTTAAAGCATAAGAAACTAAATAGCATACATAAAAGTAAAATTAAAGAACTCATAACACATGATATGTTCTTGAGGAAACCCTAGCCAAGGGAAAACCCCAGTGAGGATGGTACCCACAAAGATCCACTAATCAAAAGATATCTTGTTAAGGATGTTGACCCTGTTAGGAGCCTGTTACAATCATATAGTGTATCAGTCCTAGTTAAGGGACTATAGGCCTTGTTAGAAACCTCAACCCTGTTAGGAGTTGTAGATACAAAACCTGATTACCAGATGAGCTCACTACCCAAACAAGTAATACAAATTTTTATTGATTACAATATGGTACTGCTTACAACTTTGCATCAACAACTTTCGCTGCTATCACAATATACAACTATCACAAGTTACATGTTACACATCAAGTATGTTTGGTACATATTTATTTATACAAGATACAAACATAATATCTTTCTCCTGTCAGCTTGCATATCTTTATCCAAGAGTAAACATCTAGGATGTCATCTCTTTATAATATTAAGTCATTATTTTGACAAGCAAAATAATCCCTTAATTCATTTACTAGTTCTGCCTTAAAAACTGCTCTGTCGGCTTAACTTTGTCATCGGTAAAACAATCATAACTTTTTTTGTACTATCCATACTCTTTTGTGCACTGAGATGGGGTATCCTTAGACACCATAGAGTCTGTGTTCAACTGTGCAAACTCTGATCATGCTCCAGTGAACATCGCCAAAACAAACTGTATCGGGTGCTCTGTCAAAAACATTATTTCATACTTAGACAATTTTAGTCTGAAATCTTCCATACTTACTTTCCAGCTTATGTGATCTTCATAGGGAACATATGTTGCCATAATGACAACATTCATGTACATACCTCAGCCAAATTGCCTACACAATCTAACTGCAACCAAAATTTTTCTCTCCGTATTGCACTCTTCCCTATGCCTCGAATTATGGTTTTCAAAGCTTAAATAGCTCCCTCCTGGGTGTTAGGGCCCATGGATTGGGCTAGCTATCTCTTGAGCCAATTACATGCTTTTGCAAGAAAAACTGTCATGACAACTTTCAAAGTTTTCAAGCAACTTTTGGTGGATAGACAAACCACCTACACATACCTCAAAAGCAATCAATCCTTGATTGAGTAAGGGTCATAAAGGCCATTTTCAAACCTCTAAAACATTGAAGAGGCCATTTATTCAACTTTAGAACACTGTCCTATGATAGGCAACCTAGCAAAGTTGGCTAAGACTGCTGCAACCAGGCTCCAAAAGACACACCAAGGACTCAAAAGAACAAAGAAGAACAAACACTAGCTAGCACACCTAGAGAGACCAAATAGGATTCTCCCTAACCTAGTGGCTTGGCTAAGGCCACTACAAGCCAAAATTTAGGAACACTAGGTACCAAACAGCCCTACCTAGGTGCCCTCACCAGTACTATAGTCCTTTTGAATCTTAGGATGACATCTTAATTGGGAAAGACAAACCAAAAACTTTCATAGACCAATAACAACCAAGGCATGTGGGTGCTCTTCTTTTGTACAATTATACTCATAAAATATATGTACGGTTATAAAATTTCATGCCTTAAAATTTTATAGCATAGTTCCTCTTCATCAAAATAGAATGGAAGTGGTGATCATTCAATGCATCTACCCACATTCTATGTGATTTGAACCAATGAAATTTTTATCATCATGATGAAGTAATAATGCATTAAATTTTAGACACCCATTTGGTTATAAACAAAAAAAAAGAAAAAGAAAGTGTCATTTGTAATTTGTGAATTCAAAGAGCTATTGTGAAGATGGCACAGCACTTTTGCGTGGCGCGAAGAGGGCATTCAAGTTTGGCTACAAGATAGGGCATGATACATTGTTCATGAGATCACTATTTAATACTAACATTGTTTACATCTTTTCATTTGGAATGCTCGATGACCCGCAAGCTTTGAGAGCTAGGCCATCGTTTCTATTACCTTCAAGGCATTGTGTGAATTGCTTGATCTCTCTTTATTTGTTTTGTTGTTGATATTCAATATTTGGTGTATACACTTAAAAATGGCTTCATTAATTAATTAAATATTTATTATTTAATTGATATCAACTTGATAAATTAATTAAATATTTATTATTTAATTAATAATTATTTCCTCTATTTATTAAATAGATTATTCAATTTATTTAGTAAATTCACTATAGTCTATTCCTCTAGCCTAAGTCTTCTAATTAGTCTTATTAAAGTGATTTAATTAAATATACAATCACCTAAATATGACTAAGTCCCCTAGTCCACCTCACTTACCTAGTCACCTGACACATCACTCTAGCTAAAATAAATAATTATTATTAATTATTTATTGGTAATTATCCTCACCCACACATGTCCTATTCTTAAGGGCTATGTGGCCTCATAGGACTTGGTCTCATGACCACATGTCCTCTCTTAAACCAAGTCAAGAGACATGCCCTATTCCTAAGGGGCTTCTCACGCCACCTCTAAGGGTCAAAGGTGACTCACGGGACACTTTTGCTAAGAGTCCTCATGAGGAAAAAGTCCTTCCATCTTCCTCTCTTTGGTCTTTGTGAGACACTTGACATGTGTCTTTCACTTCCACCTTGTTCTCCTTCATGTCAATGTGAGAGGAACATCATCCCTATTCTTCCTCTCACATTCCAACTACATCCCCCTTTCTCTCAACTCCTTCAACCAAGTCAATCCGAGCCCTAGGATCTTCCACCTTTCATTCTCCAACATAGGATTGTGCCACCTAGGCTTAGATCCTCCAAAACTCGATAAAAGGAGCCTCATTTCCCCTTTGTGAGCTAATAGGTATTTTTGTAATCAAGAATTCAAGTAATAGGCAATCAAGCATTCAAGAAATCAAGTAATCAATCATTTCAAGAACATCTCATTCACCATATTTTCATAATTAGGCTTTAGTTTTGCATACAATCATCATTAATCTCCACACTTTGGTATCATCTTGGGCAAGAGGCTTCATTTGGAAATCTGAGAGCTCAACATCCTCAAGAAATCAAGGCTAGGAGGGCAATGGAGACAAGCTACATGGTAGGTGAAGGTAAAACCTTGTTTTAGCTTCATTTTTGGTGTATTCTTCATTGTTGTTTGCTAATTAGTTTGATTTATTAATCTTGGAATAGTTAATTTATCATTTAGAGTAGTTAGAAATCTAATTTGCATACATTTTTAGTGCCCATCGTGGGGCCACCCACATTTTTAACATTCTATTTTTAGTTTTCTATGTGCAAATCCATTCTACCATTTTCTACAATCTGTCCTTTCAATTTTCTTGTGCATTTACCTTAAGTTTTTGCACTTTTAACATTTTCTGTTGTGCATTAGTTCTTTTTGCACATTGGTTCCATCTCACTATACATGTATTTCATTTCACTATGCTTTCATCCATTCTGCACACTTATCTAGTCTTAGTGCATTCACCTCACTATTCTACGCATTTGTTACTTACTGTAGTAAAATTTAGTTTTCCATTAGTTTTGATTTTAGCTAACCTTTGACAAGTTTATGTTCATTCTGGTAGTCTCTAGGCTATTTTTATAGGATGTTATTTTGAAGACCCCATTGCTAAATTTCTAACAAGTTTTGTTTGCAGGATTCTTAAGGGGTTTTGCAAAATAAACTATAACCTTGTTTGGGCTTTAAAATATGACATGTTTTTGCTTTGTGTGTCTTCTTTAGCATAGATTAATTGTCTGTTGTGTCTTACTTAATAGCTATCTGTAATCCCAAAAGTATAACAACGTATCCTCTCCCCTCGCTATTCATGGATCTTGGGTGTCAGAGACTATCATAATTTTTAGAGGGTGGTGTTTGGTGGGAAAATAGGTACTCACCCCAAGGATCGACCCGACTGGTAACAAGCTAAAGCCAAGCCCTTCCAAACTAGTATATAAAAAATGCTAGTGTGATTAGTCTCACATTAGATAAGTGTGAATTCGTTGTGGCAACCAAAATCTCCTCCAGTACCCCAGTGGTGCGTTAAACTCCTACTTAGTAGAGCTGAAAGCCTTTCTTTGAAAGGATTGGGAGAGCCCCCTTTATTGGGAAAATGACTTGATCACAACCACTTGAACATATGTCCTTATTAAATACTTTTGTATAGTGGCCAAAAACCTTCTATTTTCTGGCTCAAGGGGTCACCCAAGCCCGTGAAGACACCCCACATTACTCACGATTCATAGTAGAGATAATAGTTCTTTGGGAGGTAATGACCCATTGAATTCAGAACTTGGTGTGCCTGAGAAGTGAGTGCACTGTAAGGAGGAACCTGTGCCTCCAAGTTCCTAGGCTGTCTGCTATGGATTTGTGTGGCTGGATTTTATTATCCTAGTGGGGATTCAATAGATACTATCCTTGCCAACCTTAGGATTTGTAAGCATGTTTGTGCATTCATACTAGAACAATTAGATTGAAATCATTTTTATCTTGCATGTGTGTGTTTATGCATTTTACATTTTCCAAAAACCAAAACATTAGAAAATTAAAAAAATTCCAAATCTTGCAGTTGCAATCAATCAAAAACAACAAAAACCTATGTATTCATACAATTTTACTGCGCATTTGTTACACTGTTCTGTGCATCTGTTAAATTTACCACGCATCGGTTCATAATTGTTGTGCATTTAATTCATTTTGCTATGCATTCATCCAACTGTCATGCACATTTGTCACTGCGCATATACAACAACGAGCATTTCCACAAGCTTTGAAATTTCCACAATCACTTTTTCAGATACCCATTTTCATCCTTAATAAGATTCTAGAAAAACATTCACATTACATAGACCTCTGATCTTTAGTTTGACCATTTTCATCAATTTTCATCATCCTTCCTTCACCAAAAGTCATGAAATCATTTCTTCTAATTTTTTGAAATTCCAAAATTTAGTGTTGAAACATCACCTTATCTATTAGATTTTGATCTTTGTGAGTTTATCCTATTAGGATCTATCATCCTCAATCAAACTTACTTAGGTTACTATCTCTTGATTTTTCTTTGTCATATCATAGTGAGATATATACCTCCTATTGACCTAGATTTTATAAAGTTGTCTCATCACTTTTCAACACTTTTCAATATCTTTTCTATCAAACACTCTTTCCATATCTTTTCATCAAAAATATTTCATCCCACAAATCAATTTTCACATTTTTATGGTTCAAACTCAATCTCAAAAACTTAAACAAACCATTGATTCAAAATCCCTAGACAAGATGGAAGGAAACAAAAGCAATGAAGAAAATCCTTGGTCTAGAATTCCTAAGAAAACTTCACTTTTTACATCAGAAGAGGAACCCACAAATCAAGAACTTAGGGATGCCACACAAGATCCTAGATTTTATAATGTCATGGAAAGACTCCTAGACCTGGATAGAGAGATGTATTTCCTCATGCTTGCTCAACAAGGAGCCAAACTACCAATTGATTTTGATGTTTCCCATCTTAGAGAACCACCTAATACAAACAATCAAGAAATCCCTAGTGGTTCTCAAGATACTCATGGAGCAAAGGAAACCAATCAGTAATCCAATGCTTCTCAAAACAACCAACAAAACAATGCCTCTCAAAATAATCAGCAATCCAATGTTTCTTAGGATACTCAACAACATGTTTCCCAAAACACTCAAGGAAACACGTTATCTTTGGATCCCGTTCTACAACAAATCTAGATGCTTCAACAAAAAATCCATGACATTCAAACTGGATCATCAACTAAGAAGTATTCCTTGGATGATATATGTCCTTATCCTTTTGATAAGAATTTAGAATTGATTCCATTCCCTCCTCATTTTGAGATACCAAAATTTGACAAATACAAAGGGAATTCGGATCCACAAGACCACATTCATGAGTTTTGTGCTACTTGTATTGAAGTCACTCACAATTACACTTATCTTATGTGACTATTTCCATGAAGTTTAGGAGGACAAGCCATGGAATGATTCTCCAAGCTACCCCTAGGCATCAAATCTTTCAATGAGCTTCTTGACAAATTTGTGACTCATTATTCATATAACATCAAACATGAAGTCACTATGCTTCATCTTTGCAATGCCCATCAAAAGAATGGAGAACCCTTCCTTACTTTTTTGAAAAGATGGCGTCAATTGTTTGCCAAATATCTACGAATGATTCCTGAACAAGAAAAGATGGATATCTTTGTGCATAACCTTACACCATAACTGAGTTATAGGTTACAATTGCAATGTCCACCAAACTTCAATAAGCTCATAGAAAATGGTATCAAGATTGAGGAAGCCATGGTCAGAAAAGGTGAGATAAAACTTTATTCCAAAGACAATGCTGGGTCCTCAAATTCCAATCCCAAAAATTATAACAATGACAAATCAAAATTCTAGAATAAAAACAAAAACATTGTCAATGATGGGATTATTGATAATCGTAATGTCAAGCCAACACAACCCCTTCTAAATCTCACAAGTCAGGCCAATGCTACTCAAGCTACCTACAATAATCAATCAGAAAATCCAAACACCAACAAAGATTCATCTAAACCAAGATTGCCTTTTATGTCACCTCAAAGAAATTTTCCTCCTTTAGGGGAATCTCTTGAATCAACATTACGGAAGTTAATCAGAAAGAAACTTATTATGCTTCCTGAAATGAAAGATTTTGAACCTAGAGTGAAACCTTCTTGGTGGAATGGGAAAGATTATTGTGAATTTCACAGAGGAAAAGGACATAAAACCAATGACTTCCAAAGGCTCAAAAATGTAATTCAAGACTTAATTGAAAGTGATGAAATTGGTGTTGACGAACATACCTTGAATGAATCACATACTGCTTTCAAAGATCCACTTCCTGAGCATGAAAAAGGAGGTTCTTCCAACACTAAGGGTGACAATCAGGCCAATTATAATACTACGCCCTATAGATATGTTGGTAACATTTTTGAATGTCATCCTTCTAAGTATTATGCAAATGTCATTACCATAAAGGAAAAATTAGAGAGTCAACCAATCCATGTTACTACTCGTGCTCAATCCAAAGTTACTCTCCAAGGAGTCTCGTCTAAACCAAGCACCTCTCAAAATAAGTCTGTTTATGTCCCAAAGTCTACACCAAATATTTCCAACCAGTACAATCTTTTGGAACAACTCAAGAAAACACCTGCCCAGATATCCATCTTAGCGATTTCGCATCTATCCCTATCTCACAAAGATATCCTTGAAAAATCTCTCTTAGAGACCTAGGTCCCCACAAATCTAGATCATGATCAATTTCAAGCTATGGTGGGACATTTAACAACCCCACATTACCTATCCTTCACTGAAATTGATGATTTAGCTACTACCCAACCTCATAATGCTCCCCTACATATTGAAGTCCTTGTACAGAGTCACAAAATTAGGAGAGTACTAATAGATGGAGGAGCTAGCTTGAATATATGCACATTGAAATTAGTCCTTGCATTGGGATTTTCTAAAAATTTTGTAGATCCAAAGAAGAAAATCACAATCAAAGCTTATGATGAAGAAGAGAGGTCATCCAAGGGATCTATTGTTCTTCCTATCAGAGTAGGTCCTATCATCAAAGATGTACCTTGCCAAGTTCTTGACATGGATCTTACTTATAACATTCTCTTGAGAAGACCATGGATTCATTCCATGCAAGTTGTGCCATCAATTTATCATCAGTGCTTGAAATTCCCTCATAATGGTTAGGAGATCACTATCAAAGGAGATACTAATCCATTCTAGTATTGTAGCTCTGTGAAGACATCTAATTCTTTGGTACCTTATAATCATACTGGATCTTCTACAACTACACCCATTGATCCTAGTAGTATAGCATCAACTTCTAAATCAAATGGGATCAAGATAGACATAAAAGAAAGAAGTATGGGAGAGTACACTTTAGGTCAAGCTCTTTGCATCATAGAGTTTCCTTTATCTCCTAGATCATATGGTAGATCTTTGATCACTAAACAACAATCAGAACCCCCTTCAGCACTTGTTTATGATACATTTATAAGTGGGGGCACAATATCCAAAGAGGTAGCTGAGCGTAATGCAAATAATTTTCTTAAGTCACAGAAGAATGAAGACGATATCAAACATGAATATATATCACCTGATGTCTATGGTAAAGGGTAT
This sequence comes from Chamaecyparis obtusa, assembly GCA_027943335.1. Classification (NCBI taxonomy): domain Eukaryota; kingdom Viridiplantae; phylum Streptophyta; class Pinopsida; order Cupressales; family Cupressaceae; genus Chamaecyparis; species Chamaecyparis obtusa. Next base: position 199,902 of record BSBK01000882.1, read on the forward strand.
AATTTGCTACAAAAGATGGGATACCAAGGTGCTGGACCTATAGGGTTGCAAAGAGAAGGTGTTATAAAACCAATTTTGCAAAATCCCACTGATCAAAGAGATACCACAAGATTAGGATACAAAGGAGAAGGACCAAAAGAACCAAAAGGAAAAGCAAAGATCACACCTTTTCATGAGATATCTAAAGCTCCTACCTTACAATTCAGAAAGCATGGTATGTATGTAGATCTAGAGAAATAAAAGATAGCACAAAGAATCATTGATAGACTTGGGGATAATGATGATTCTGACTCAACTGATTATGAATGGGATTCATTATCAAATTTTACTGAAGAGATAGGAGTTGATGTTGTCCATCACTATAGTAATGATTACCATGAAGGAGAGAGTTCAAGGACTGACTCACTTAGATTAGTCCTATTAGGAATGAATGTTGAAGCCTTTGGCAGTCATTTTGTAGCAGTGGTTGTTGCATTCATGACTATGATTGTCATTGAGGTCAACATAGTGATATTCTAGAGTTTAGTAGAGAAGCAGGCACAGTTTTGTTTTACACACATGTTATATTTTAAATTGATTTATGCGCAGTTGATGGTATGTTCTTTGGTGTGTTATTAGCCTATGGTTAAGAGCGCAAAAGGAAATTCATTTATTCATGAAAGTTATAAGCATTTTGGTGGAAGCAATATTCTGGTAGTGTTCCTGAGTAGTGGTTTTTGGAAATCGGAGGATATCTCCTAATCGGGATGGAATCTGATTCTGCACAGTTAAAGGGAATTTTGAGACTCATTGGTGGTGACGTGGTTCAGAGTGAAAAATTTGAGGTCACATGATTGGAAATTTATTATATCTGGAAGCCAACAGTTTTTATGTAATTTTGATGTAGCGTTTTGAAATTATTATTTTGTATTTGGATGCTGACTCATTTGTAATTATTTGAGTGTGTTATAAAGGAATGAATTTTTTCCTTGTTATGATGGGATTTTAATAGTTGTGATATGAAATTTTGAAATTTGTGATGCGAATGTATGCATGAAGTGAAGAAAAGAGCTAATTTAGTGATGAAGGAAGACTTGTGAAGTACATAGATCTAGATTTGTGATCCTGTGTAGCAGAGAGTACAGTTTTGGCACAGTGTGAAGAAGGTAACATATTTCATATTATTCTATTGAATAATCCTAAGATCTATTGGAGAGTGAGTTCAGAGATCTTTCGTTGAAGCTATTTGGGCAGTGGGTCCTTTTGTCTTACATAACTCCTAACAGGGTTAGAATCTTTTAACAGGGATTCAAAATCTCCTAATAGAGATTCATATGTACTAAATGTAACAAGGAACTTTCATATTAGTGCATCATTTTGTGGGTATCATTCCCACCAGGGTTTACACTTTGATCAAGGGGTTCCCTAGTTAACATATCTTGTGTTATTGTGTCATTGTGTATGATTATCTTTCTATGGTTGGTTACTACATTGATTATATGGTTTAAAGCTGTTGAAGCTGATATTGAAGTTGATAAATGGTTTAATTATTAGATAATTGATTCACCCCCCTATCAGTTATCTTGGTGGTCTTTACTTTCTAACAATTGGTATCAAAGCGGCAGGTCCTTGAAAGAGAAGTTTAACAACTTAAGGAGATCCATGGCAAATTTTAGGAAAGAAAGCCCTAAGATTGATGGAGTAAATTTTGACAGCTGGAAAGAAAAGATGAAGACACATCTCTTGCATTTGGGACCAAGTTATTGGTTGATTACAAAGAATGAAAGGACTATAATTGAAGAAGACAATCTTGAAACAAGTACTAAAGATGAGGTAGATCTATTCATGTGTAACATACTTGCAAGAGAAGCACTTTTATCAGCACTTCCAGAGAATGAATATAGTCAGGTAAAAGGTTTAAGTAGATCTTATGATATTTGGAAAGCTTTACATTCTACTTTTGAAGGTGATGAACATGCAAAGAAAGCTAGGTTACATAATTGGATTTGTGCATTTGAGGACATAAGAATGATGGAAGATGAATATGTTAGAAGCTATATTGGTAGGATGTCAGAAATTGTTGTAGGAATAAAGTCTTATGGAGGTGAAAAGACAGAGAATGAAGTAATATGGAAGATTTTGAGAACATTGACATCGGTATTCAGGCAGACTACACAAATGATTGAACAAGTGATACCTTGTACACCAAACTTTTCAAGAGAGACTCTTCTTGGAAGATTGGAAGGAAGATTGGAAGTAGTAGAGATGAATTTGAGATTATCAGGAGAACTACCTAAAGTGGAGACAACATTCAGTGCTCTTCGCATCAGACCTACTTTGTCTAGAAGTACAAGTGTGAATGGAGATTATTCCAGTAGTAGCAGATCCAAATCTGATGAAGATAAGAAGATTGAAGAAGGTATTTCCTTGCTTGTGAAAGGAGAACCAGATGGTAAGAAAATCTTTAAATGTTGGACATGTCAAGAATATGGTCATTTTGCATCTAAATGTCCTAAGAGAGTTAAGAAGTATAGAAACAATTTCAAGCCTAGAAGATCTAAAGAATGTTATTATGCAAATGATGAAGAAATGGAAGTAGGAATTGAAAGACATTTGAGTGACAGTGATAATGATAACTTTGATGACATAGGATTTGTAGCAATTAAGGAAGAAAATTTTGAATCTAATGTTAAGGAAGAGAAAGCCTTAGTTTCCCAAGTTAAAAAGAAAGTTGATTGGATTATAGATAGTGGTTGTTCACATCATATGATTGGTGATAAAGGAAAGTTCATAAAGTTTAACAATTATGATGGAGGAGTTGTTAGAGTTGGTAACAATGCACCTTGTTTGATTAAAGGTATAGGATCTATTACTCTTGATGGAAAGACTAATACTGATGATGTTTACTTTATTGATGGATTGAAACATAATCTTTTGAGTGTTGGACAGTTAGTGGATAAGGGATATCAAGTTTGGTTTACTGAGAAAACTTGTGTGATAAAGGATAAAGATGGAAATCTAATTGGAACTGGATCTAGAACCAGAGGTAATGTATTTCAGTTGAACCCTACTAAGATGACATGTTTGATGACTAAGATTGATGATAGTTGGTTATGGCATAGAAGATTTTGTCATATAAACTTTGATAATATTGTGAAAGTAAGTTCTACACTTGCGATAAGAGATTCACCTAAGATTATGAAGCCTACTAACATGATTTGCAAGGAATGTGTGATGGCTAAGCAGAATAGGAGTTCATTTCCTAGCAAGAAGTTCACATCTACAGAAAAGTTGGAGATTGTTCATATAGACTTGAGCGGTCCTACTAGGACTAGAGGATTCTATGGAGAAAGGTATTTTATGATTCTTGTTGATAATTTTACAAGAATGATGTAGATTGCATTTTTGAAAGAAAAATTTGAAGCATTTGATAAGTTCAAAGTCATGAAGAATAAATTTGAGAATGAATCAGGAATGAGGATTAAATGTTTGAGATCTGATAGAGGTGGATAATTTAAATCTAAAGAGTTTAACACCTTTTGTGAAGTAAATGGTATTAAGAGACAGTTTTCAGCCCCTAGAACACCTAAACAAAATGGTATTGCAGAAAGAAGGAATAGATCAGTGACTGAAGCAGCTAGAGCTATGTTGTTTGAAGGTGATTTGGCAAAGACATTTTGGAGAGAAGTAGCGAATACAACAGTATATACAATGAACAGAGTACAAATCAGAGCAGACATAGACAAGACACCTTATGAATTGTTGTTTGGACATGCACCCTCAGTTAAGTATTTTAGAATTTTTGGAAGCAAATGTTATATTAAGAGAGATGATGATATAGGAAAGTTTGATCCTAGAAGTGATGAAGGAATTTTTCTTGGATATTCTTTGAAAAGAAAAGCATATAGATGTTACAATAAAAGAACTAAGACTATTGTTGAAAGTGCAAATGTAAAAGTTGATGAGAAGTTTAAAATTCAGGAAAGAATGCTTGATTATGAATCTGATGAAGGAACTAACCCTTAGCCTAACATTGAAACTACTGAACAATTTTTTGAGACTGACATGAATTGTTGAATGAAATTCATGTTGAAGAAAATAGAGAAGAATCTAGAGAAGAATCTACAATTGAAGAAAGATCAGTGACCATGACACCTAACAGGTATATATCAAGACATCATCCTATTGAACAAGTGATTGGAAGTTTGGATAGAGGAGTTATGACTAGAAAGAAGGTACATTTATGTTTGATTTCTCAAATTGAACCTAAGTCTAGTAATGAAGCTTGTGAAGATGAACATTGGATTAAAGCTATGAAAGAAGAATTGGATTAGATTGAAAGAAAAAGACATGGGAATTGGTCCCTAGACCTAAAGATAGAAATGTGATTGGAACTAAATGGGTATTCAGGAACAAGATGAATGAACAAGGAGAAGTAATTAGACACAAAGAAAGATTGGTATGTAAGGGATACTCATAGCAAGAAGGAATTGACTATGAAGAGACTTTTGCCCTTGTGGCTAAACTTGAAGCAGTAACAATATTTTTGGCTTATGCAACATTTAAGAAATTCAAAGTGTATCAGATGGATGTGAAGTCAACATTTCTGAATGGTGAATTGGAAGAAGAAGTCTACATTGAGCAGCCTCAAGGTTTTCTTTTGACTCAAGAAGGATACATGGTATGTAAACTAAAGAAAGCATTGTATGGACTAAAGCAAGCACCTAGAACTTGGTATGCTAGATTGGATAAGTATTTGTTAAAATTGGGATTTACAAAAGGAAAAATTGATAGTAACTTATACACAAAAGAAATTGAGAATGGATTGTTAGTTTTGGTTATTTTTGTTGATGACATTATTTTTGGAGGAGAAGATGAAGCTAGTGACAAATTTGTTGATGAAATGAAGACAAAATTTGAAATGAGTATGATTGGAGAAATAAAATACTTTTTGGGATTACAGATAACACAAAATAAAGATGGTATCTTTGTAAGTTAGACAAAGTACTTGAATAATTTGTTGAAAAGATTTGGTATGGAGAATTGTAAACCAGTTGGAACACCTATGGTTACATGACATAAACTATCTAGTAAAGATGAGATACCAGTAGTTGAGCAAAAGAAATACACATCTATGATTGGTGGATTGCAGTACTTGACACACACTAGACTAGATATACAACATTCAGTTGGAATGGTAGAAAGATTTCAAGCTGAACCTAAAGAGTCACATTATCTAGCAGTAATGAGGATATTGAGATATCTTAAAGGCACAATGGACTATGGATTGTGGTATGAAACTTCTAATGATTTTACCCTATGTGCATATATTGATGCTAATTAGGGAGGCAACATTGATCATAAGAAAAGCACCAGTGGTGGAGCCTTTTTTCTTGGAGGAAGATTAGTTTCTTGGTTGAGAAAAAAGAAGAATTGTATCTCACAGAGTACAACAAAAGTAGAATATGTAGCAGCAACAAACAATTGTAATCAGATAATTTGGATGAAGCAGATGTTGATGGACATTGGAATCAAGTTTGATGAGCCTATTGTCATACATTGTGACAATACAAGTACAGTTAGTATGTCAAGAAATTTGGTTTTACATTCTAAAACAAAGCATATAGAGATCAAGTATCATGTTGTAAGAGAGAAAGTTGCTGACAAAGAAGTTAGACTGGAGTACATAAGCACATAGGAGCAGATAGAAGATATATTTACTAAGCCTTTGCCTAAGGATACATTTGAGTATTTGAGAGGTATGCTTGGGGTTATGCTCCAGCCTGCTTTTGAGTAATGATGCAGTTGATTGCATCCATCCAGTGGAATATGGCCCTATCTATTTTTTGGATTGGATGTTGGTACTTCCTCTATGGGGGAGTATGTGTATCTAAATTGAGTCATTGAGGACTCTAGTGAATATTTTTTCTAAATAGTGTCTTTTGACATTGAGCTATTCTTTGACATAGTGATAGAATTTCTATCATTGATGTCAATGGGGGTGAGAATCATGAAAAACATTGAAGAACTACATTTGTTGGAGGGATTGAATAGGAAAATGAAGTAAGATTTGATTGATGAAGAGCAGCAGAGCAGTTGAACAACAGTGATTGGATTTTTGGAACATTGGATGTTTTTCATCTATGTTGCCATCAATGCCAATGGGGGAGATTGTTAGGAATGAATGCTAAAGCCTTTGGTAGTCATTCTATAGCAGTGGTTGTTGCATTCATTACTATGATTGTCATTGATGTCAACATAGTGATATTCTGGAGTTTAGCAAAGAAGCAGGCACAATTTTGTTTTTCACACATGTTATATTGCAAATTGAGTTATGCATAGTTGATGGTATGTTCTTTGGTGTGTTACTAGCCTATGGTTAAGAGCACAAAAGGAAATTCATTTATTCATGAAAGTTATAAGCATTTTGGTGGAAGCAGCATTCTAGCAGTGTTCCTGAGTAGTGGTTTTTGGTAATCGGAGGATATCTCCTAATCGGGATGGAATCTAATTCTGCATAGTTAAAGGGAAGTTTGAGTCTCATTGGTGGTGATGTGGTTCATAGAAAAAACCTTGAGGTCACACAATTGGAAAGTTATTGTATCTGGAAGCTGACAGTTTTTATGTAATTTTGATGTAGCGTGTTGAAATTATTATTTTGTATTTGATTGCTGACTCATTTGTAATTATTTGAGTTTGGTATAAAGGAAGGAATTTTTTCCTTGTTATGATGGGATTGTAATAGTTTTGATATGAAATTGTGAAAGTTGTGATGCGAATGTATGCATGAAGTGAATAAAAGAGCTAATTCAGTGATGAAGGAAGACTTGTGAAGTACAGAGATCTGGATTTGTGATCTTGTGTAGCAGAGAGTGTAGTTTTGGCATAGTGTGAAGAAGGTAACATATTTCATATTATTCTATTGAATAATCCTAAGATCTATTGGAGAGTGAGTTCAGAGATCTTGCCTTGAAGCTGTTTGGGCAGTGGGTCCTTCTGTCTTCCATAACTCCTAACAAGGTTATAATCTTTTAACAAGGATTCAAAATCTCCTAACAGAGATTCATATGTACTGAATGTATTTCATAAGACTCCTAACAAGGTCCATCCTCTAACTAGGAACCTTCATATTAATGCATCATTTTGTGGGCATCATTCCCACTGGGGTTTACTCTTTGATCAAGAGGTTCCCTAGTTAACATATCTTGTGTTATTGTGTCATTATGTATGTTTATATTTCTATGGTTGGTTACTACATTGATTATATGGTTTAAAGCTGTTGAAGTTGATAAATGGTTTAATTATCAGATAATTGATTCACCCCCCCCTCTCAGTTATCTTGGTGGTCTTTACTTTCTAACAAGTCCCACATGATACTACTTTTGTCGATTGTGAGGAAAGTGAGCTTTATCTTGCGATAGACGAATTGAATGAGAGTATGGAAATAGACCTCACTGACACCATCATAAACCTTCACAACTTTTCCATCAATAACATCTCTCCCTTTGAAACTGACCTGAATGATCCAATGCCTCTTATACATCCTGAGATTATCGACTGGGATTCTCCCGATCATCCTCTTGACACTGAAATCTTTAGGTTCTGAATGGACAGGATGTTAGGGAAGTTTGATGTTAAATTTCAGTTTTATATCATTTTCTTATGTTGAAAAAATTAAAATGATAAAAGAGTAAATGTATTTTCATTTAGTAGATTGTTAATTGTTTTATTCTAATTCCATAAATGCATATTTAATTTTGAAAATAAATAATTATTATAAAAATAAAATAGGTAGAACAAAAGGCAGTGAGAGGGAGTTGAACACTCAACCTCTCAAGCTGACCTTTTTCCTACATATCTACCCTCCTACCCCCTAACCAGTTAGTCTACTTGTTTTCTTCAAGAGGGTTATGAGAAAATACTTATTTATCTTTGTTTTTATGTGCAGGTGAAAAATAAAAACCACCTCTTACACAGGGAGTTATCTCTTCCCTAATTATCTTTTGTAATTTAAATAATGTGATTGTTATTTTATTTACTTTTCAAATTTTAGGACAAAGAACGGGGAGAGGGAGTTGAACACTCGACCTCTCAACCCATTCCTTTTCCTACCTAACTACCCAACCCTACCCCTACCAATTTCTCTATATTATTCTTCAAGAGTATGTATGTAAATAAATTTATAAATTAAAGAAAACATTATCTCTTTTTGAATTAAATGTTAAAATGAATTAGGTTTGTGAGATATGAATTTCATGTGTCATAATTACTAATCATTATTTTATTTTTATTTTTGATCTATCCCCAAAACCCTAGAAGTAAAAAATAAATGATGGAATAAAGGTTAAAATTGATAAATATTGATTTGTTAGGGTTTTGGTATATTTTTAATGTTAACTCTTTTTCTTTCCCATTTGGCATTGTCACCTAATAAATTTTTAACATTAATATTTTACCAAGTTAGGTTAAAAGTTCTTTAATGTTATTGTAATATTATTAATTTTTAAAGAGGTGTAATATAGATATTTTATATATACATTTATAAACTTTAGGGTTTGTCATTTATTGCAAATCCCTATAAAGTAACTTTTCTTTATTTATTTACTTTATTTTTAGGGTGTTAATAATTTTATCTTACTAGTTTTTATGAATTAGTTAATCCTTTTATAAGTATGTTTTAGGGTTGCTTTTAGAAAGTTAAATTTTTGGGTTCCCTAATCATATGTTTTTTTTTCATAATTGTAATATTATTTGTATTAGAAAGATTTTATATCATTTGGGTAATAATTTTGTAAACTTAATGTGTTAGCCCTAAGTAAATTGATTTCATTTTTAGGGTTAAATTCATTTTTTCATTAAGTGGATTATATTCTTAAATAAATACATTATGTTTCATTTTGAAATAAAAGGATAATTATAAACATAATGTTTTTATTTGTCTTATTATATAAATCTTTCATAATTTAATAATTGTTGTGACTTAAGTATAATTACTTTTTCATTTTCATTTGTTTATTTATGATACTTATTTATTTTTAATTGATTATTAATAAGTAATATATAGTGTTTATACATGATTAATGCACTACATATATAATGTTTTTTATTATTATGTTTGAGATGAACTAATATTGAGTATTTTGTGTGTGCAAGAAATTAGAAAGTAAACTATTATGCACGGCACACATATAATTATAAGGGATATTTTCCCGAACAACCATTGTTATGGTTGGTTATGTACGTTTTTAGTGTTAATTGTATAATTAGGTCCTGTGAAAGGGCATGTCCTTTCACAAGGAACCGTTGGAATTTATACTTATACTCACTCAAAATGTAAGCAAAAAACAATACAATTAATCACTGTAAAAAATCTAGCCTCTCACGGACTGAAATCTAATGTCTCAAGATCTTATGCACGAATATCTGATAAGTACTTATACCCTATTGATTATATAGTTTTTTATGTTCAGTCAGTTTCTTGGATTACTCTCTAACCAGGGTATCCTATTATGATTTCTATTTTATGCATTCATTTATGATCAGTTTGTACAATTTGAATGATGATAGCAAGGTTTGAGAACCTGTTATCATTTCCTTTTGGGCTCTTTAGTTGAGTTAAAAACCATAGGACCTATTGTATTAATTGTTATAAATTTTGTTTCAAATAGAAACTTTTAGGTTGATGGTCTCATTCTATAGAAATGAGTTATCTTAAAACCGTCTCCAGTTACATGTAGTATTGAATATATCTGACTCTATTTTCAATTTGGCATCAGGCACTAGTCTATTCATTTGTTTGATTTTGTCATTTATTTCTTCTTGTGAAGTACATTTCTAATTTGCTATCTTATTTATCAAGCATTAGATTATGTTTCGCATTAATTCTTAGCCATAGTTTAGATTTCAAACTATCTGACAATTAGGATATTAATTTTTTTTTTCCTCCAAGGATCAGTAACCCCTTTGGAGTGAATTTATGTTGTTTATGCATGTATTTATGCAGTCAGACAACATATTTGATTCAGGCCTACCAGCCTTGGTTCGATTGAACCAAAATTGCAGAGGCATTTATTGTGCCTATTGGTTGGCCTTAAAATGACCAGCATTTTTGAGCACCAACAAATTGGTGACTCTGCTAGGGACACCTATTAGTGAATGTCAATTTTAGAATCTCTAGTTTAGTTGTAAAGACTCTACTAGGAAGAAGGATTCAGAATAGTTATTAATTCCCCATAGGAAGTGAGGTGGCAACTCTAGAATATAGTATCAAGTGAAACCTATGTTATGGAGAAGGTCCCTAAAGAACAATTCATTCACTGAATGGAAATAAAATAGGAGTAAGAAATTGAAGAAGAAAATGTTGTATGTGTCTCCTGAGAAGCGGCCTAACAAGGATGATCAGGAGCTTGCTTGCAAATAGTTTCCCGGTCCTAACCGTCATAGTAATGAAGGCAATATAAATCCTTTTCACTCAAATGTAAATCAGTGCAATTACCAAAATGAGGAAGAAGATGATGAAGTTGACATTCAGATACAAAAATCAATCCAAGAGTTTGCTTAACTTATCCCCCATAAGAAAAGATTCACAAAGAATTTCAGAAAACAACCATTTGATATTTTGGAACGCTTTGGGTTGCAGATTGATGATATCATTACTCCTCCAGAAAGTATAGGTGGATCAAAAAAAATCAATGAAGGAGAAAAGGTTGATGAAGGGGAAATAAATCAAAGTGCCAAAACACTAAAATATACTCCCCCTCATAGAAAGAATAGCGGTCACATTACTCAAAATGATCCTACCAATCCTACGTTTGAAACAAACAAAGAAGGGAGAAACACAGGAGACGATAGTGAATGGTTCAAAGTTTTTGATAATCTGATATGCAATCTGTGTAACAAGAAGGGAAGTAATGATGGTTCCCATGATAATCAGAATAGTGGGGGAAGAACGAATCGAAATGATCATAGAGGTGAAAGTCATTGGAGAAGAGGTAGTGATAGTGAGCACCCTGATCAAAACAATAAACTAAATTTCCATGGATATCATCAACATGCACAGTCTAATCACCAAGCTGAAATTTATCAAAATAATAATGACAGTCAAGAAAATAGTGATTAGGATAATGAACATGATTTGAATAATGTGCAAAGATGGCCTGTGTGTAATGGAAATGCCTACAGTTTATTTAATAATGGTGAACATAATCACCTCCAGTATGGTGAAGGTTCACAATAGCAAAGGGAAAATAATGATTATTTTGGTCATAATTTTAAAATTTTTGAGCAAAATCAATATGAAAAACATTATGAAAATATGCAAGGTAATAAGAATATTCATAACGGATATTTATGTGCAGAGGGCGTGTATTATAAAGAAAATGATAATGATGTGTATAATAGAAATGTTCATGATTTATCAAATAATGATAAATATTTTTGAAATGACATATTTCATCTGCAAAAAGGTGGTGAAATAAGAGGGCAATTTGATAATTATGTGCAGAATAGTAATTATTTTCAACCAAAATATAATAGATATGGGCAGCATATTCAAATTGAGGAGCATTTTCCGCAATACAAGAGTATGGATTACTTGTCAAATAACCATATGCACCCCAAGAGTTTCACACCAAATTTTGATGAGGATGGGAAGTATGAAAATGGATATTTGCATAACATACCGAAGGAGGAAGTGCATTGTAAAAAACACAATGAGCATATTAGACATGAAGAAAGCTTTTGGAATGCACAGCCAAAAGAAAGTATGTTTTGCACACATTTAACTGATAATGTGTGTTGCTGGCCGGAGAGGCATTGCTTGGAGTTTGACACTCATAACAATAAAATTCAGTGTGAAGAGTCCACCCAGCAATATCCTGCACAAAATACACAAATACCTCAACAAATAAATCATATTCATGTACTTGCGCAAAAGAAGAATTGTATAAGAAAGAACATCAAGAATGAGCATTATAATAATAATATACCAGAATATATTGCCCAACAAGGCCAAGACCAACTTGCACAAAATGTAAACAAGCACTGTAGACTTGGAAACAAAGTGCCAGATATTCATCATACGTAGCCAAAGGAAGAAACAGAGGGTGGTGAAAGCAAAAATTGTAATAAAAACCACTACCTCATGCAAAAGGGGGAATATATGAATATTCCTAGCAAGCATATTGGTAATACACAAGATAAAGGGATTCCCATACAACACTCAAGAGGCCTGTGTGAGTAGCCTGCTAGGCTTGCACAAGGCCAAGATAATACACAAACATCTCACGTAACACAACAAGTAGGGAAGGAGTATTGTTTTGTGCAGGGAGAGGAAAACAATCTGAAAGATATTTGTCACAAGCAGTCACGTAATCCCAATTCTGCTCAGGGGGAAGGTGACATTAACATAAAGCATAATGACAATGCTCAAAGTAACCGAAATGTTTTCCAAAGTGATGGAATTTATAATCGAAATCAGGATAACAATGTATATTATCATCAACAAATATATTACCCTTAGCATGGAGATCCACATGAATATCCAAAAAATAATGATGAGTGTATTTACGAACAACAAAGCAATAATGTACATGAGAGCTGTGCTAATAATCACCAGACAAATATGCTGGGAAATAGCAATAATCAGCAACATGAGGTGCATAATATTAATTATAACCAAAATAAAATACATCGAGAGAAATTTACGCAGCAAAGTAATTACCAATATAATAATTTACAAAATGGTAAAGTTAAGCATTTTGACTACTTGGGAGAGCAGCCAGATGATAAGAGTAAAAATTATTTTGGTAATATATATAAACATGAATTAAATAATAATGTGTTTGCGTGAGATAGAAGTAAATGTTCCAAATTTGATGATCTGTAAAGGTGTTATAAACAACAGCCTCTGAAACCAAGACTTGCGCAAGGAGGAGAAGAGAAAAGTTTTGTTGAGCAGCCTTGTAAGTTTGCACAAGGTCAAGAGGATATGATGCAAATAGCTTCTAATCTGCAGCAAGCTATTAGTACACGCCCCCGAACCAGCAGTTTATATGATATAAACATTCATAATGAAAAAATTAATAGCAAATTTGATATGTTGCTGGATACATGTAATATGTATCATGAAGACAATTTTAAAAATATGTGTTGTGAGTAGTTGCATAATCACTACTTTGCGTAGGAAGAGGAGTGTACAAATGTCTCCAGCAAGAAATATAAAAGCATACATTATCCAAAACCTAACCTTTACGGTGGAGAGTGTGGCAAGTACAATGTTTCTAAAATTGCTCAAAATGAATATGATGTTAGTTTTAATGAACAGCTAAATGAATATGCTCAGCCCCGTGACAGTAGTAAAAAATGTGAGCAGCACGAAAGACAAAACATGGCACCAACTATTGGGTGTGCGGGTAAAATAAATATAAATAATCATGGCCATCAAATTTTGTGGAAGAGGGATCATGAAAATGAAGATACAAACTGTGATCGTTATGATAACAATGTGCCAAGAAGCCAAGACCAGTTTGCGCAGTATAACCAAAAAATTGCACAAAATAAAGATCATATAAAAGAAAATAATAGCAATTAGCAATATAAATGTCCAAATGATACCAACCAAAGTGTGCAACGGGAATATGAATATAATGTTCACAATAGTTATGATGGAATGAAAGATGGTGAGCAACATTACCGGCAAGGTAATTATTATCCAATTACCGAGAATGATAAAAATGATTATGGTGAAAATAATATTCACTTTAATTTTGGAAAAGTAAATAAAGATGTTTCCCCACAAGAAAGTAATTATTTGTATAATGGAAATATTAATGCTGGGAGAGAGAAAGTACATAGTCAAAATATTAAAAATAAAGACAATTATAATCATGATCAAAATTCTAGAGAATATACACATCCAAGAAATTGTGTACAAAGCCAGAATGGTGCACAATTTTTAGATGCCAACATGGATCACCCAGACAAGCATTATGAAAATTTTGCACAAAATAAGAGAAATGATAGTTATTTTCATGAGCAACCTAATGATAGGATGCATATGCAGAATGAAACCTAGGATTGTATTAGAGCAGGTATTAATAATGATAATGAATATCATTATCTGAGTACATAATATTTTGGAGGTACACAGTACCAGCATGCTGAGAAGCAATGTCATGAAAATAGATGTAATCTGAGTAGTGCACCTCAGCATACACACAGTCAAATTTATCTAGGTGGAGGCCAAAATTATGCACAATCATATGGTATGGGCACAAATTGGCAACCTGGGAATCCTGCTCAACAACAACATCGATAGCATGGAGGAGGGATGCCAAATCAAATGAATGTGGCTCAGCAGCATCATAGTGGCCAATATGGTAATCTGGCAAATCAATACCAGAGAGGTAACCCTATGCCCCAGAATCAATATTTTCATAATAACAATAATAAAAATTTATTTCATGCCAGATTTCCGGAAGTAAATGAGAGATATAAACCATTAGATTTTTCAAATGTAATGTGTTGTCTTGATCCTATACCAAATAAATTAACGACTGCTATTCCCAAGTTTATTGACGATGGATCTCAATTAGCAGAATAGTATGTCATTAATGTCAAAAATATTGTTTATGAATTTGACATTACTCATGAAGATGTGCGTATGAAAATGTTAGTTCTTTCACTCAAGGATGGTGCAGATGAGTGGTACAAAAATTTTCCAGATAGATCAATTACTAGTTGGTAGAACTTTGTTGATCAGTTTGTTGAGGAGTTTGGGGATCACAAAGATCCATCCTTTGCAACTCATGAATTAACCACTATGAGGAAAAATACAAATGAAATAGTGAAGGAATTTAATAAGAGATTTAACAAGGTGTTGAACAAAATCCCAAAAGAAATCCGCCCTGTTGACCCTTTTCTAATTACCTTTTATTTGAAAGCTTTTGATGTCAAGATGAATTAGGAGATAAGGTCTCATAACCCAAAAACTTTACAATAGGCTTTCAAAATAGCATTGAATATTGAAAACAATAGAATAGCTGCTGGAAGAATTGATAAAAGAAGTGATCCTAAGCTATTCGATCCTGCAGTCCCAAAAAAGAACAGTGAAAGTGATAAAATGGATGAATTAGTAAGTTTGATGGAGAATTTGCAACCAAAAAAAAGTCATTTTCAAGCAAGAAGATAGGACAAAAATTTCAATAGAAATGATAGGTAAATGTTACAAGACATGCCTTATCATGCAGAATGGAAAGATGGAAAGCCTCTAAAAAAGTAGACAGACACTCCAGATCTTCTCAAGAAAAATAATCATTTCATAGGGGATGAGTTGTGGTGTGAAATTTGTAAAATGCCTCACCCTCAGGATCAATGCCTTATAGCACAAAAGATTATGGAGGAAGAAAACTAGGGATATGAAGAGAGGCCCGTGATAAATGCTCTTTCATCCACACCCTTTTGGTTAGGAGATAGTGATGATTCAGATGGGGAATACATGCCAAATGAAAGCTGTGTGTGTGAAAATTGTACCTGATCTGTAGACACAACACTTCAGTAAAACATTAGAGGTTAGCTATAATCAAAATCGTGCAAAATTGAAAGCTAAACTAACCAAACGATTTACTGCCTTCTAGTAGGTGCGAGATTAATGTTCTCAGATTGTAATCGAGATCAGTGACCTAGACGACACCTAAATGAAGGATTTGAATGCAAAAGATGGATATGAAATTGAATGCAATTAATCTATATTTTTTTGAATTTTCTATGCAATAAGAATGATAAAATGATATGAATCTATGCTAGATGAAATTGATATGCAATGCTAATCTAACAATGATATGCAATATGAATGCAAAAATAAGATTGATCTCACAAAGATGTTGATTCGCAAGTTGATTTCTCAGCCTCCAATTCTCCAGCGTGATTGTGCAAAATATGAGATGCTTGGATGCAAATTTGAGAGATGATTGAGAGATGAATTATGAAGAGATGAGCATTGTTTTTATAGAAATCTAAGGGTTTGGAGGTGCATGAAAAAAGCCATAAATCACTCAAATAACTCAGGTTGATTTTTGAGTTATTTTTAAATAAAAGATAATTAACTCACAAAAACATGCAAAAGCTAAGTTTTAACTCAAAATAGAGTTTAGCTTTAATTGATAATTGATAGTTGTTTGCTTTTATGATTGTGCATGTTTTATTTATGAATTAATTTAATAATAAAGTGATTTATTTCCAACTTAACTGCTTTTAAAAATAAAACAATTGATTTATGGATTAATCAATTATTTAATCAAACTTTTATTAAAAACTATATTATTAAATAATGACAACTTGCTTTAATTAATTAAATAAAAATTTAATCAATTATTCATAGGATATTTGGATTTATTGTCAAAATTAAATAATACAATTAATAATAGATAGAATTAAATTTAATTACATAATTAAGTGGCAAGATATTAAATCTAATTAATTAAATATAAAAATATTCAATTAATCAAGCTTTAGGATAAATGTGATTTATTGCCAAATAATTATAAAATTAAAGATAATTATGATGATTAGGAATATTGCTAGGAATATTCCCTGATGCAGAATTTAAGATAATCAATTAGGATTCAATGATGTTTAGATGTGCCTTAGATTAGGACTTTGATGTCGATTTCATTCGAATTGAAGATGTAGGAGATTAATGAACTTATAGCCCATTTTTGGGGTATTACATTTTGCCCCTCTTTGAATTACTGTGCGAAGTGCAGTGGTTCAAAGATAGTCTGTGTTTGATAAAGATATGAAACTAATTCAAAAGATAAACCGATCTCAAGATAGAAACCAATTGAAAGATATTGAGATAGGAGTTGATTGATATTGAATTGATATGAAGATAATAGGTCTTGAATGACCAAAGATAATGTTCACTGTAGCAGCGATGAACCTATGATTGTGAAAAAGTGTCAAAATGCCTGATTCTGAACCTTAGGATTGATAAGAAGTGAGTGACCCGTTCTAGACTCGATTGTCTTAGCAAAACTAGCAGGTATCACATCCGAACCCTTCAGTCGCCGAAGAACCAAGGAAAGAACACTATGATCCGATGGTTGCAAAAACTGATATAGTTTACAAGATTAGGAGAATACCAGATTGATATGGATCTTGATGAATCTGATATGCCCCAAGTGATGATAGATTTGCCCCAAGCGATGAGGACTTTTAATGAATCAGCAACTAAACGTGATTGTTTGTCTTGATTACTGATGAAAGATATTGATAGATTTGATTGACAGACTTTGAATGATGTGCAATACCATGCCCCCTTCGGGATTAAAATTGAAATCTGACAAGAAAAGTCAGCGTTATAGTTTAGAAGCATGTTAATTGATTTTAGAAGTGGTTATATACGTCCGAGAATGCATTCTGCATCATTTGGAAGGTCCCAAAAGACCAAGTTTGACTAGGTTTGACAATGAGTTGACCATGGTTGACCAAGTTGAAATTTTGATAGTTTGATGTAAGATAATCAGTTAAGTTGAATATTGGATTTCTGTGATGATTGAAGGTCGAATATGCAAGTAGTGAATAAGATAAATGATCTCAGATTTCAATTTTGATCCCGAAAAAGGATTCTACTTGCTATTTCATTGGAGGAACCTTCATGTGAGATTCAGCTCTTGTTAGACTTGAAGATGCGATTTGAAGAATCATTTAAGCATTGAAGTTCGTTTAATCATTGTGAGATCATGCAAACATGCAAAATGTAAAGAGACATGCAAAATGAAATGCAACCTAAGACCTAGGACCTACTCACTGATCATGTGTCGATTTGTTATCATCATTGAACTTTTAGGTAACCAGATAAATCAATACAATGCCCACTAGCTAAAAAAAAAACCATAGACATATGAATATTGATTTGTATGCGCAAGAATCAATACAACACCCACTGGTCAACCAACCATGGACATATGAATATTGATTTGTATTCGGAATGTCAGATTAGATATAAGCATCAAGGCACAAATGCCAGGATGACCTGAATATCATGTCCATTTTGATATAGCAATTTGTACAAGCATCAAAACATAAACGTCGTGATGACCTGAGTACGCCTTGCGTTTAACATACACATCAAACAATCAAAAGATCATTCTAAATCCAGTGTGAATTACCCGTAGTGACCCTTTATCATTCACCTCCTTAGGGAAGATTGCGTTCCATAGTAGGAGAAATAACTCACTTCAAAAAGACAATAGTTAGATCAAACTTCCTTGAATTTTCTAGGTATCAATGGTCGAGGTACGCATGGCCATCCAATTCGAGATAGAGGCTCTTATAGTCGGACACCATTTCAATCCAGAATTTCCAAAGTTGTTAGATTTTCACATACAAGCAAAAGACAAAGAAAAGATTATGCCCCCAGTCATCACTCTCTAAATCCTATAAAGGACATCATCGAAGAGCTCGAAGGGACACAATATGCAAAAATCTCAATGTGAATCAGTAAGCATACAAGGAGATAAAAGCATGAAGCACAGATTATTTTTAGTTTGATTTTGATGTTTGATTGTGTTGTTGTAGATGCAAAATCCTTTCTGGAGACAAGACTGACTGACTGGCTCACATGAAGCTTTAAAGGATTCTGACTAGATATGATCCATCTAAGATACATGGGAGACCATAGGATATGACATTGATTGCCCCCAAATTTTAAACATTGATAGGATATAGACGCTTGAGCTGGTTGGTGTACAGACCAACTTATTGAAAACTGGAAATGCAGAAACAAACCGAGAGATATGTACAAACTAAAGCAAGACTGAAAGTTGGGAAAGACCAAGATTGTGCTGATAGATAGAGCATTTTGGAACAAGTGGCGCCTGTTTGCCAGGTTTTCACCATCTTGGTAGAGATTCTATTTTTGCTACCAAGGCGCCTGTTTTCAGGTTTTCACCAAGGCACTTTTTCTTTTTTTTCTTTTTTTTTTTTGTATTTTTATTTTTTTTCATTTTTTTGTAGTTTTGATATTTTTTGATTTTTTTGTATTTTTCATTTTTTCAATTTTTTTTATTTTTCATTTTTCAATTTTTATTTTTTTTATATTTTTCTTTTTTTGGAAGAAGGCAAGCTTTTTAGATAATGCTCCTTGAAAGGATAAACCATGATATGCCAAGGATTCAAAACGATATGCTCAAAGATGCTGATAGGGAAAGGAACATGGAAGAGAAAAATGGAGGATAGGGTTTTATGTAAAGCAAGTGAGGTTGGAAGATAGGAGGAATAGGCAAATGAGGAAAAAGGATAGAAGGTAGAAGGATAATGCATGGAAGGATTGTGAAAGGGTAGATGGAAAGGAAGGCAAGATCAACGTAAACACACATCTTGAAGGGTGGCGAGAGGGTGGAGGAAATGTGAATGAAGGAATATGTGAAGGAATATGGTGAATGGATAGTAGAGGTTGAGGTTTGGGCGCATGAAATGGAAGAATATTTTTGGAAGGAGATGTAGTGGAAGCCTTTGGAAGCTTGAATGTCAATTTCACTTTTTTCTCAACACCAGACTCTTTCAAGAGAGACTTTGGAATCCATATAGCCGTAGGCTTTTTATTTCTTTTTGATGATCTAGAGAGAATATCTTCAATGATGGATTTTGGAACCCATACTTGTCTTGTAGTTTTTTTCTTAGATATCTCTTTTGACTTTATGTTTCCATGTCTATTAGAGGAGACATGGTGATGTTTTTTTGATGGATTCTTGTATTGCTTCTTTTTCTTGTATTGAACATTCAAGTTACTTCCAAAAGACTTGGGACTTGTGGAAGAAGGAGGATATGACTGGTTTAGATGGGTGGGTGGATGAAAAGGATTCAAGGGTATGCATCTATGTTGATCTTGAGGAAAGATGGGAGATGGAGGTATGTAATGACCTAAGATGGATGGAAAATTAAGAGAGCTAGGAGGGGAAAGTGAAGGGACATAAGGACCCAAGATGGAAGGAAGGTGTGAAGATCTTTGTAGTGGTGGAAGAGGTCCAAGGATGGAAGTGGAAGACACAAAAGGATAATCAATAAGTTCATCAGCATCTATATGACAACCAAGGATATCAGCATCTTTAGAGTGAGCATTAGGATCTTCAATAGAATCATGGACATCTTGAATATGAGCACCTTCTTTGATAGGATTGTTCAAAGCTTGCAAAGACTTAGGAAGAGTAGAAAGTGGAAGTGAACATGGAGTGGTAGAATAAGAAGATGGAAGACTTTGATCTTGACAAGGATCTTTGGATAGCATAAGCGCATAATTTTTCTCTTGTTTTTCAATAGGCTTAACATTGGAAGGAACACCATTTTTACCAACCTTAATGGAAGTATCATCTTTGGAAAGTGCAAGCGTAGTAAGGTTATTTTGATTGTCAATAAGCTCAACAGTGTAAGTAGTAGCTTGATCTTTCTTAGGCGAAGACTTAAGACATGGTGGAATGCATGAAAAAGGGGGTACAGGATCAAAAGAACCCTGAGGCAGATAAGAGACATTGGGAAAAGGAGTGGATGACATGGAGGGTTCTTGATCTTGATCTTTCTCTATGTTCTTTTCTTCATCATTTTTAGAGTCCTCTTGACATGGAGCCACTTCTAAGGACAAGGAAGCATGTTGGGATTGTATGGAAGATTGTGGAAGAGATGGTGGAGGACTAGCTGAAGTAGGAATTATAGCATATGAAGGCTTAAGCTCTTTAGGTTTAGCATCATTGAAAGTATTTGCGGCCAAGTGAAGGTTAGCTTGAGTATCTTTAAGAGGTAGCCCTGGAGGATAACTATAGGGAACCACATGAAAAGTATCAGGGCTTGTGTCTAATGAAGGTTCTGTGAAAGATTTGAAAGACTCAGAAGCTTTAGGAAATGTACGAGTATTGGAGGAAGTAGGGGATGGAAGGGAACCATCAAAAGATAAAGGTCCAACATTAACATGATCTTGCTTGAGAGTGTAATCTTTATTTTCAGCCTGAGAGTTCTTAGAGGAGAGATCCTTATAGTATTGATGTTTCAAGCTAGCACGATGTATTTTATAGTCCTCAGCAGTAGTAGATGGATCATCATCAAGGTATTGTCCACAAAAGCCATCAAAGTCTCTTTCAAAATTAGAATCATATGGATCACCATCACGATCTATCCAATGTGACGGCCCATTTGTAGTAAGAAGGAATGAATGATGAGGAGGACTCTTGGGAACAGAGGTGTCATAGGTATCACTACGTCGTCTATCATCATAGTCATCATAGTCTCCAAAGCTGGATGTGTCACTCTCTGTGGAAGAGGTATCATAAGGATTGTCACGTTGCTCATATTTTGTCTGGGGGCATGGTGACGTGTACAAGTCTTTATCAAATGGAAAAGAGTATAGAGATTCCATGGAGAACTCTTTAGATTCCTTCTCTTTCTTAAGATTGTTAAGTTCAACTTGCATAGCTTGCAGCTGCTTCATCATAGCGGCGATCATAATTTCTTCCTCATGTGTACTAATTTTTTGAGACATGTGTACTGATTTTCAATAGCTACTGATTTGTTCTTGACACAATGATATTTTTGATAGATTCTGAAACTAGGCTGGAAACATTGGATATCTTGCAATTTGACAATTTCTGACAACTCTCTCAAATTTTTCCAAACGACACCCTGCAGACTCGTACGACATTGGGTAGTCTATGAAATGATAGTTGCTAAACTCATACAATAGTTGGGTAATACTAAAATGACACTTGACAAAACTCGTACGACTTTTGACTCCAAAAAGATTTTACGTCAATTTTTGCAAAATTTAAGGTCTTCAATTTTGGATTGTTTGCAAATTGTACTATCCAAATTTTGAAGGTTATACCAGATTTGATCATTTTTAATAGCCAAGTAGATAAATAAGCACATAGAATAGCAAGCAAGTGATTCCAAGCACGTCTGAAAACAATGAACAAGGGCAAAAGCAACCTTGCGCATGAATAATCAAGTGACCAAATTGTGCTAATCCCTAAGAGTACTAATTGTGTATGTTCTAAAAAGTTTTGCAATAACACACATATACCTGAAAATGAAAAATTGGCCTCTCTAGTGTTTTTAGTAATAGTTTGACTTTGCAACTTTTATGATTCAAAGGGGTGAACTCCAATCCCGGTGCACCAGGGTTTTGACACAGTCTGAGAACTTAATCTTCAAGAGCTGCTAGGGAGATCTGACAACCCAACAATGAACCATACCTGTGGAGATTTCTTTCACAAGGACATTTATATAGCAGCTGTCACTACCATGGTGAAAATGGCTATTACCGCTTGAGGTTCCGTCAATGCAGTTTTCCCTATGAAGGGATTGTCCGCTATGGTTAACCCCCTCTAAAGATGACTCACAGATTTATACCACAAGGGGACTTGGCTCCAGATTCAAGGTTTTGACACCTCTTCACTTTTAACCCAAACAAAGCAAACAGATTAATCCGACACGCTAAGACAAAGTTTTGTTCCACCAAGGTCTGTGATATCAACTCCACGTGATCTATCAACCTCTCCGGGGAGAGAATGTATTAATCAATAAGAGAAGATGCACTAACCAATTTTGATTCACCAAAGCTCATGATATCAACCCCACGTGATCTATCAACCTCTCCGGAGAGAGAATGTGTCGATCAATAAGAGAAGATGCACTAACCAAGTTGAATGTGAAACGCACTAAGTATCCTCCCTAACTACAAGGATTCTATTGTCAAGAAGGATTTCGCTGGGAATCTAATCTCTCAAGAATCACGAATAGTGTTCATAGGGCCTAATTACTATGTGAGCACAGATGTATGTTCCGAAAGTAAATCTACCAAAAGCATCCAAAAAGTAGAAAGAGGAACACTTAACGCTTAAAGTGAATATGAGATGAGTCCACAAAGTGGAACACTTAACACCTCACACAAGCTAAAAATGAGTCCCCAACTTAGAAAACAAGTGAGTTCCTAAAAGCACAAAAGGGTTGCCAAGTGGAACACTTAATGCTTCTGTCCTGTTGACCCCTCCCCTTTATGGTGCTGAGATTGCAACCACGGGGCGGAAATGAGGGGCCGATGGATTAGCGAGTCCAATAACCCAAGATAGCAATCAAGATCAATCACAAGTATCTAAGACTACTTAATGAATCCTTAAGGGGTCACAACCTACTATCAATTATGCAAGTGTGTAGAAATAGATCAAAGCATGAAAAGATGCACACAAGCCAGACACATAAGAGATTTGTTTTAGGATCCAAATTAAAATATTATTAGCTTGAGAAGAATACCTTAGATCCAACGCTATGCTTGGATTTGGCTTGGAAAGAGCTTTCTAATGATATATCACACTTAAACTTTCAATACCATATGTGAAAATTTCACAAAAAATGGGTGCCAGTTTTCCAGAGTGGCACGGATTAGGTGTGATTTAAATACTGATAGGCGTGACTGAAATGTGCCCAGGCGTGATTTAAATACTCACAGGCGTGATTTAAATACTGATAGGTGTGACTGAAATGTGCCCAGGCGTGATTTAAATACTCACAGGTGTGATTTAAATACTGATAGGCGTGACTGAAATGTGCCCAGGCGTGATTTAAATACTCACAGGCATGATTTAAATACTGACAGGCGTGACTGAAACTAGAAAATGCGTGACTGAAAATGGCAGATGCATGACTAGAACTGTCAAATGCGTGACTGAAACTGGCAGATGCGTGACTGAAACTATCACATGCATGAGAAGAATGCTTGTAGGCGTGAGCAGAATGCTTGTAAGCATGAACAAATTGCTCGTAGGCGTGAATAGATTGCTCGTAAGCGGCGTTAGATTGCTCGTAAGTGGCATTTTTCTTGTTTGCGCAAAATGATGAAAAAGTGACGCCAAAAATATATAAAATTAGATAAAAATGAAGAGAATGAGTCTCAAGGCCCCACGGTGGGTGCCAGAAATGTGTGTGTGAAAATTGTACCTGATCTATAGACACAACACTTCAGTAAAACATTAGACGTTAGCTATAATCAAAATCGTGCAAAATTGAAAGCTAAACTAACCAAGCGATTTACTGCCTTCTAGTAGGTGTGAGATTAATGTTCTCAGATTGTAATCGAGATCAATGACCTGGACGACACCTAAATGAAGGATTTGAATGCAAAAGATGGATATGAAATTGAATGCAATTAATCTATATTTTTTTGAATTTTCTATGCAATAAGAATGATAAAATGATATGAATCTATGCTAGATGAAATTGATATGCAATGCTATTGAAAATTGATATGCAATGCTAATCTAACAATGATATGCAATATGAATGCAAAAATAAGATTGATCTCACAAAGATGTCGATTCGCAAGTTGATTTCTCAGCCTCCAATTCTCCAGCGTGATTGTGCAAAATATGAGATGCTTGGATGCAAATTTGAGAGATGAATTATGAAGAGATGAGCCTTGTTTTTATAGAAATCCAAGGCTTTGGAGGTGCATGAAAAAAATCCATAAATCACTCAAATAACTTAGGTTGATTTTTGAGTTATTTTTAAATAAAAGATAATTAACTCACAAAAACATGCAAAAGCTAAGTTTTAACTCAAAATAGAGTTTAGCTTTAATTGATAATTGATAGTTGTTTGCTTTTATGATTGTGCATGTTTTATTTATGAATTAATTTAATAATAAAGTGATTTATTTCCAACTTAACTGCTTTTAAAAATAAAACAATTGATTTATGGGTTAATCAATTATTTAATCAAACTTTTATTAAAAACTATATTATTAAATAATGACAACTTGCTTTAATTAATTAAATAAAAATTTAATCAATTATTCATAGGATATTTGGATTTATTGTCAAAATTAAATAATACAATTAATAATAGATAGAATTAAATTTAATTACACAATTAAGTGGCAAGATATTAAATCTAATTAATTAAATATAAAAATATTCAATTAATCAAGCTTTAGGATAAATGTGATTTATTGCCAAATAATTATAAAATTAAAGATAATTATGATGATTAGGAATATTGCTAGGAATATTCCCTGATGCAGAATTTAAGATAATCAATTAGGATTCGATGATGTTTAGATGTGTCTTAGATTAGGACTTTGATGTCGATTTCATTCGAATTGAAGATGTAGGAGATTAATGAACTTATAGCCCATTTTTGGGGTATTACAAAAGCTACAAGAGGTTGGGATACCAACAGGAGTAGCAAGTCTTCTTAGATGATGATAAGAGTCCAGTTATTAGGAGGACAACAATAGAGGAAAGGGAGGCTTACACTGTAGCAGTGATGGAACAAATTCTTAGCAAATATTGCTTGAGGAACATGAATGTGAACTCAGGAAATGAACAAGCAGCAGGGATGTACAAAATTTCAAACAAGAATGTTGAAATAAAGAAGGCAAAGACAGATGCCCCTAAAAGATAGGTTGATCAAACATCGAAGATAAGCAAACCCATGGACAAACAGAGCAATGGTAAGGAAATTTCAAACTGTACTTCATTTATGTCTCAAGCATTATCTCAGGTGAAACTTTCTATCCCTCTAATGGAAATAGTTAAATTAACTAATTGCAGGAATGAAACGATCAAGTTAATAAATGATGTTGTTAAAAAAGATGCAAAGGAACAAAAAGATAATGAAGAATTACCAGTTATTTACATAGGAACTTTTACTAATGCAGATACTACTAAAGTAGATCCTTTCTTTCTAACTTTGTTGATAAACAATAAATTGGTTTAAAATTGTATGTTAGACTCTGGGACAGTGGTTAATATTATGCCTCATGGGGTAATGAAAGAATTAGGAATGAATGTGGATACTACTTATGGGAAGAGTTATGCTATGGACAATAGGTCAGTTCCAGTTATTGGAATAATGAAAAATGTTGAGTTTAAGTTCCCTTCATGTCCTGAAAAATCTTATAAAATAGACATTACTGTTGTAGAAGTACCACCTAGTTATGGAATGTTATTATCTAGACAATGGTCTAATTTAGTAGGTGGAGATATTCAATTAGATCTATCTTATGCTTCTATCCCAATGAATGACAGGGTTGTAAGGATCGAAAGAGAACCAAGATCTACTTACATCATTGAAGATGTTGATCCAAGCCAGGTTACGCACTTCTACCACACCGACATGGAGAATTTTCAAGTAAGAATTCATAAAAATCACATTGAAAATACTAGTCCTATTGAAATATGTGCTACAGAAAATAATGATCTCATTTGGAAAATGTTTTTTGATGGATCATGTAGTAAAAATGGTAATGGAGCAGGTGTAGTGTTTATATCCCCAAATGGGAAATCTTTTAAATATTCCTTTTTGTTAGCATTTGAATGTACTAACAACACTACAGAATATGAAGTGCTCCTACTAGGTCTCAAAATAACAAGTAAGCATGGTATTAAAATTCTTTCTATTTATGGTGACTCTGAATTAATTGTATCTCAGATTAGGGATAAGTTTATTACTAAGAATAATACCCTAAAAAGGTACAAGAATGAAGTGTTGGGTTCCATAGAATTTTTTGATGCTTTTTTGATAACATGGATATATAGATCTAAGAATATTCTTGCTAACTTCATGCCTAACCTAGCAGTTAAGCATAATGATATCCCATGTGAAGATATTGCACAGGTAGAGATCAAACCAAGGCCATCAATACCTGATAATGTTCATAATTGACAAGTCTTTGATAATGATAGAGACATCATAAAGTTTCTTGCATGTGAGGAAAGGTACAAGGATCAAGTCATTGATTTAAATGCTTATGTTGAAACAATAGATGAAAATGATACTTTATTTGGAAAAGATGTTATTCAGCTTAAAACTAATAAAATTCCTAAGGGACTTGTTAAACTAGAAAAGATGTTTGATAATAAAGATTCTAGTGATAAGGTTAAAATGGAAAATACTAATATAGAGGAAGTGGAAAAGATAAATTTAGGAAATGAACATACTCCTCAAGAAATTTTCATTGGTAAAAAGTTAACTCCTAAAATTAGATTTGATATTATTAGTTTGTTAAGAAAGTATAGACATGTGTTTGCTTGGTCTTATGATGATCTTAAGGCTTATAGAGAGGACTTGTTCCAGCATGAAATACCCTTAAGACCTGATGTAAAGCTTTTTAGAAAAAGGAAAAGACCGATCAATCTAACTTTGGCTCCTAAGATGAAGGAGGAACTCATTAAGATGACGGATGCTGGTATCATAAAACCGATTAGACACTCTACTTGGGTTTCAAATTTGGTCCCTATTAGGAAGAAGAATGGAGATATTAGGCTTTGTGTGGACTTCAGAAATCTAAACATATCTTTGTTAAAGGACAATTATGCATTACCAAACATGGAAGCATTATTACAGAAGGTTACAGGGAATGAATTATTATCCATGATGGATGGATTCTCCGAGTACAATCAAGTTAAAGTTAAAGAGGAAGAGCAATACAAAATAGCATTCACTACACCATGGGGTACATATGTTTATGCAAGAATGCCATTTGGGCTTACGAATGCAGGAGCTACTTTTCAGAGGGCCATGGATGTGGCTTTTGAGGATTTCATTGATTTTATCATGGTAATATATCAGGATGACATCATAGCTTATTCCAAGAAAGAAGAAGATCATTGCAAGCACTTAGAGAAGATTTTCAAAAGGGCCCTTGAATATGGAGTATCCTTAAACCCGAAGAAATGTCATTTTGGGGTTACCGAGGGTAAACTCCTTGGTCATATAGTTTCCAAGGAAGGAGTCAAAATGGATCTAGAAAGAATTGAAGCAATTGATAAAGTTCTAATCCCTAAAAACATTAAGGGAATACAATCTTTCCTCGGCCAAATCAACTTTGTAAGACGGTTTGTCCCAAATGTTTTAGAAATCATAAAACCTATTGCAAAGATGTTAAAGAAGGATGCAGTTATAAATTGGACAGATGAAGCCTTAGAAGCATTTGCAAACATTAAGAAAGCAATCAGGGAAGTGCCAGTTTTGAAGTCCCCTGATTTTTCAAAACCATTTCAGTTGTTCTCCTTTTCTTCTTTCCACACCATAGCGGCAGTTTTGTTACAGAAAATTGATGAAGGTTATGAACAACCAATAGAATTCTTCAGTAAAACTCTACAAATTTCTGAGCTAAGTTATGACATACATGAAAAGAAAGCTTATGCATTGGTTAAATCAGTGAAATCATTCAGACCTTATCTAGTTGGGGCCAAGATCATGGCATACATACCGAATGTAGCAACTAAGGATATCTTAAGGCAATCAAATATTATAGGAAAAAGATGTCGATGGATAAATCAGATTCAAGAGTTTGACATTGAAATTTAGATCACTAAGTTGATCAGAGGACAAGGATTGGCTAAGCTTATGGCGAAAACAAATTTGGATGCAGCGCAAGTAAACCAAGTAGATTTAGAAAGGGCAAAAATGAGTATCGAGCATTGTCCATGGTACACAGACATAGTGTACTTCTTAAAACATATGAAGTGTCAAGAAGGTCTAAATGATAATTAGAAAAGAACTATAAGGTTACAAGCATCTAGATATGTGTTGATTCAAGGAGACCTATATTGGAAAAATAATGATGGTATCCTCCTATTTTGTCTAGACACCTATCAGGCCAAGTCAGTTATTAAAGATTTACATGATGGGGTATGCGGCGGTCATTTTTTGGCTAAGATAATAGCTCACAAGATATTGAAAGCCAGGTATTACTAGCCTTATGTTTTCAAGGATTGTTATGATTATGTTAGAAAGTGTGAGTCCTGTCAGAAGTTCTCTGGGAAACTGAAATACAATGGTGCTTTACCCCTTATTCCATTACAGACTGAAGAACCTTTCAAAATGTGGGGAATAGAGTTTATTGGGGAAATTGTAGATGCTTCAAGTGGAGGTCACAGATGGATATTGGTTGTGACAGACTATTTCACAAAGTGGGTTGAAGCTATACCCACAAGGCAGGCTACTAGCAAGGTGGTCATCAAGTTTTTGATGGATAATACACTTACCAGATTTGGAGTACCTTATAAGATTATTTGTGACAATGGCATGTGCTTCAAATCTAAGGAATTTTTAGAATTTTGTGAAAAATATGACATAAATCTATCCTACTCATCTCCATATCATCCTCAAGGGAATGGTCAAGCAGAATCAAGCAATAAGAACATACTAAAGATTATCAGAAGAATGTTGAGTAACAATAAAAAGGCTTGGGACTCAAAGCTAAATCTAGCTTTATGGGCAGATAGAGTAATAGTGAAAATATCGATAGCTTTTGCTCCTTATGAGTTGGTTTATGGAAAACAAGAGAGGTTACCATTGAATAATCTCTTGCCAGTCTACAAATTCATTTAGGAAGAAGAGCTTGAGGAGATAAACTTTATGGAAGACCGGTTGAGCTAGTTATCAGAGTTAGATGAAGCAAGAAGATTGGCACAAGAAAGGAATCTTCATCAACAACGACAGATTAAGACCCTTCATGATAAAAGAGCATCGGATAGACCTTTCAGAGAAGGTGACTAGGTATTAAAATGGAATGAAAAAGACCAAGACAAAGGAAAACATGGTAAGTTTAAGGCATTATGGTTGGGACCTTACATGGTAGTCTCGAAAGTAGGAGAGAATTCATATTATCTACAGGATACTAATGAAGTCATTCAGGAATTCCCTACTCACGGTCAATATTTGAAGCCATTTTTCTCTTAAAACAGGAAGTATTCTTTAACTTGTAAATTACTATTTTTATTTCATTTTAGCATCATGTTTATTTTCTCACTATGGTCTACTTTTCCAAAGATAACTAGGATCTCGCTGCATCCAAGTATGAATGCATGTCCCTAATTGGAGTCATTGTTGACACCGAAATCTTCAGGTTCTGAATGGACAGGATGTCAGGGAAGTATGATGTTAAATTTCAGTTTTATATCATTTTCTTATGTTGGAAAAATTAAAATGATAAAAGAGTAAATGTATTTTCATTTAGTAGATTGTTAATTGTTTTATTCTAATTCCATAAATGCATATTTAATTTTAAAAATAAATAATTATTATAAAAATAAAATAGGTTGAACAAAAGGCAGTGAGAGGGAGTTGAATGCTCAACCTCTCAAGCCAACCTTTTTCCTACCTATCTACCCTCCTACCCCCTAACCAGTTAGTCTACTTGCTTTCTTCGAGAGGGTTATGAGAAAATACTTATTTATCTTCATTTTTATGTGCAGGTGAAAAATAAAAACAACCTCTTACAAAGGGAGTTATCTATTCCCTAATTATCTTTTGTAATTTAAATAATGTGATTGTTATTTTATTTATTTTTCAAATTTTAGGAAAAAGAACGGGGAGAGGGAGTTGAACACTCGACCTCTCGACCCATTCCTTTTCCTACCGAACTACCCGACCCTACCCCTACCAATTGCTATATATTATTCTTCGAGAGTATGTATGTAAATAAATTTATAAATTAAAGAAAACATTATCTCTTTTTGAATTAAATGTTAAAATGAATTAGGTTTGTGAGATATGAATTTCATGTGTCATAATTACTAATCATTATTTTATTTTTAATTTTGATCTATCCCCAAAACCCTAGAAGTAAAAAATAAATGATGGAATAAAGGTTAAAATAGATAAATATTGATTTGTTAGGGTTTTGGTATATTTTTAATGTTAACTCTTTTTCTTTCCCATTTGGCATTGTCACCTAATAAATTTTTAACATTAATATTTTACCAAGTTAGGTTAAAAGTTCTTTAATGTTATTGTAATATTATTAATTTTTAAAGAGGTGTAATATAGATATTTTATATATACATTTATAAACTTTAGGGTTTTCCATTTATTGCAAATCCCTAGAAAGTAACTTTTCTTTATTTATTTACTTTATTTTTAGGGTGTTAATAATTTTATCTTACTAGTTTTTATGAATTAGTTAATCCTTTTATAAGTATGTTTTAGGGTTCCTTTTAGAAAGTTAAATTTTTGGGTTCCCTAATCATATGTTTCTTTTTCATAATTGTAATATTATTTTGTATTAGAAAGATTTTATATCATTTGGGTAATAGTTTTGTAAACTTAATGTGTTAGCCCTAAGTAAATTGATTTCATTTTTAGGGTTAAATTCATTTTTTCATTAAGTGGATTATATTCTTAAATAAATACATTACGTTTTATTTTGAAATAAAAGGATAATTATAAACATAATGTTTTTATTTGTCTTATTATATAAATCTTTCATAATTTAATAATTGTTGTGACTTAAGTATAATTACCTTTTTCATTTTCATTTGTTTATTTATGATATTTATTTTTAATTGATTATTAATAAGTAATATATAGTGTTTATACATGATTAATGCACTACATATATAATGTTTTTTATTATTATGTTTGAGATGAACTAATATTGAGTATTTTGTGTGTGCAGGAAATTAGAAAGTAAACTATTATGCATGACACACATATAATTATAAGGGATATTTTCCCGAACAACCATTGTTATGGTTGGTTATGTACATTTTTAGTGTTAATTGTATAATTAGGTCATGTGAAAGGGCATGTCCTTTCATAGGGAACCATTGGAATTTATACTTATACTCACTCAAATGTAAGCAAAAAACAATACAATTAATCACTACAAAAAATCTAGCTTCTCACGGACTGAAATCTAATGTCTCAAGAGCTTATGCACGGATATCTGATAAGTGCTTATACTGTATTGATTATATAGTTATTTATGTTCAGTCAGTTTCTTGGATTACTCTCTAACCAGGGTATCCTATTATGCTTTCTATTTTATGCATTCATTTATGATCGGTTTGTACAATTTGAATGATGATAGCAAGGTCTGAGAACCTGTTATTATTTCCTTTCGGGCTCTTTAGTTGAGTTAAAAACCATAGGACCTATTGTATTAATTGTTATAATTATTTTTTCAAATAGAAACTTGTAGGTTGATGGTCTCATTCTACAAAAATGAGTTATATTAAAATTGTCTCTAGTTACATGTAGTATTGAATATATCTAACTCTATTTTCTATTTGGCATTAGGCACTGGTCTATTGGTTTGTTTAATTTTGTCATTTATTTCTTCCTGTGAAGTACATTTCTAATCTGCTATCTTATTTATCAAGCATTAGATTATGTTTAGCATTAATTCTTAGCCATAGTTTAGATTTCAAACTATCTGACAATTAGGATATTAATTTGCTTTTTCCTCCAAGGATCAGTAACCCCTTTGGAGTAAATTTATGTTGTTTATGCACGTATTTGTGCAATCAAACAACATATTTGATTCAGGCCTACCAGCCTTGGTTTGATTGAACCAGAATTACAGAGGTATTTATTGTGCTTGTTAGTTGGCCTTAAAATGACCAGCGTTTTCGAGCACCAACACATCCAAAACTTGATATTTTCCATAATGATGATGCAATCATTGACTATCTTGGAAATGGGAATCATTTACCACCAGGGGATCACAAGTCAAGATTTCTGATAGAACTTAATGACATGGCCTACTTTGGAGAGAGTGCCAATCCTTTCAGTCATAAAAATATAAAAATAATCAACAGATCTAATGGTGAAAACCACTCAGTGGTAGTGTTAGATCCAAAAATAGTAAAAAGTAAAGATGCATCTAATGGTGAAAACCTCTCTTGGACACCTAATGATTGAAGGATTGACACTCTTCCCAATTATCTATATTGAGAGAAATCTGCCATCCTTATTGAACCAAAAGTACCTCTTAACATTGAAACAAAGGAGTCTTTGTGCATCCTCAAACTAGCAACATCCTTGACAGAATCAGAGAAAGAAGCTTTTGCAAAAAATTTCAAAGAGAGCCAAATCAACTTTGCTTGGTCCTATGCTAATATGCCTGGGCTAGACCCTAATCTCACTATGCATCATTTATCTATCAGACCAGGTGTAAAACTAGTTAAGCAGAAGCTCCACAAGATGCACCTACACATTGCACTAATGGTTAAAGCAGAATTGAAGAAGCTCTTAGATGTTGGATTCATTTGTGCTATTGGTTATGCTGAGTGGATTTCAAATATCGTCCCTATCTCAAAACCAGACAAGTCTATTTGGATTTGTATTGATTTTTGAGATCTTCATAAAGCTTGTCCAAAAGATGACTTTCCTCTACCAAATATTGACATTATTATTGATTTGACAGTTGGGCATGAGATGTTATCATTAATGGATGGTTTTTCTGGCTATAACCAGATCAAGATTGTATCGAAAGACTAGGAAAAGATTGCTTTTACTTGTCCGTGGGTTACATACTGCTGGAATGTGATGCCATTTGGCCTCAAAAATGTTGGAGCAACCTACCACAGAGCTATGACCACAATCTTTCATGACATGATGCATACCATTATGGAAGATTATGTTGATGACATTTTAGAAAAATCTAAAGATAGAGCTGGTCATTTGAGAGTATTGGATAGAATATTCACCCGGATGGAAAAGTATCAGATTCGACTCAATCCAAAGAAATGTGCATTTGGGGTCACCTCTGGTAAACTGTTAGGGTACATTGTCTCCACCAAAGGAATCGAAGTAGATCTAGAAAAAGTTAAAGTAATAATGGAGATGGTTCCCCCACTAACATTAATCAATTAAGATCTTTGCAGGAATGTCTCCAATAAATCTAAAGATTTTTTTCTCAACTAGCAAATCAAAGTCATCCCTTTCAACATTTGTTGCATAAAAATATCTTATTCCAATGGGATGATAAGTGTGAGGAAGCTCTCAATAAAATAAAGCAATATCTGGTGAATCCTCCAACTCTGATGTCACCAATTCTGGGCAAGCCACACTTGCTTTACATTTCAGCTATGGCAGTCTCACTAGGTGCTCTATTGGCTCAGAAAGATCATGAAGGGAAAGAAAAATCCATCTACTATATCAGTCGCACCCTAGTGGGATATGAGCTAAAATATTCTCCTATAGAAAGAGCATGTCTAGTTGTGTCATGCCCATCGAAAACTAGACTAAATCACACCCTTTTTTAAAAAAAATGAATAGTTTGATCTAAAATAATGTTGCAGGTTAATAGGGTGATCTTTGGAAAAAGTTCTCAAAGGCTCTGAATAATCAAATTGTTAACCTATGATGGTCACCATAAGGACACTAGCAGATAAAGTTATAACCATGGAATTCAATTAAGGCGGTGAGGTTGCAACTAAGTTCAATAGGGATAGAATGAATGATTCTCGATTAGCATTAGGTGATGCCAACAAGGTCTATCCAAGGATTCCTAGTTAGGTTAACCAATCATTATTTGTATTTTGAGAGTGACCCTTTTCAAAGAATTAACTATAGATTATCTACTCATGATTAGGTCACCCTTCTAGTTATTACTAGATTACAACCTAGGAGAGTCTAATTCTCATAATTTAGTTTATCAATGTTACTAAGAGGTTTTCAATGATAAGAGGTCTTGATAAATTGAATTAACGTACAATTCGTTGTTTTAGCAATCACATAGGTTATTAGGGTCAAAAGAACATTGTCTAGAAAATCATTTAAATGATGTTCTTATAAATATTGATTATCGATTTTGATATGCTTAACTAACATCATCTTGTTATATTAAAGTTATAAGATAATGTATATTGATCCAAAATATGTCAAGTTACAACAACCAATTAAATGATTATTACAATTATATGAGACATATATAATTAAGCTAATGATAAAATATCAATTCATTGATATGAATATTAACCAATTTATAAAACTATACATATCATTAAATAATATATTTAATAAATAATAATAATTAAGTAATATATATATATATATATATATATATATATATTAATTACTAAATGTTTATAATATAATAACTAATTAATAAAATATTAATTAATTATTATATTATAATATATTAATTATTAATAAATATACATTAAATAGTACTACAATAAAATTTTAATAAACCAAACTTATTAAAACAACAACTAAATAAAACAATAAAAGTTTACTAAGAAATTATCCTAAGCTAAGCAAAATTACCACTTATAAATCTACCTAAACTACATATTAATCACCCCTAAACCTAGCTAAAAACACCATTCCCCTTCTAGGTTCATGTGACAAGAGAGAGAGGGGGTGAAAAGTCAACCCCATCCTATAACTAGAGGGGCGCATAATAAGGGAATAGGAGTGTTAATGAAGGCATCGTGGAGGAGTAAAGTTAGGTGGGGTCCACTTAAGTATTCAAACACATATCCTATGAAAACAATGAAAAACAATCCCCAAACCTTGCGCAAGTTTCAAGGGGGTAAGAAAAGATGGGGACATGGGGGTTTGGGCCCCACCCCAAACCAATACACTAAGTCTGAAGAGTACTCACGCAGGCTAGGAAGAAGGAGCTTTGCTATGGAAATCCACATTGAAAAAGTATTAAATGCAGCCAAGGACACTTGATAGAAAGTGCATTGGCCAATGGAACAAAGAATATTAAATGTTATGTCAGGTCATGCCTTCTCTATGCCACCTCTTTGGGAATGCAATTAAAAAGGTATGGAGGAATTACATTATAATTATTTTATTTGTTTATGACAATGAGTTGGCAAGTTTTATAATTTAATAAGGACTGTGGCAAGGAAAATGTATGGGAATTAGTTCCCACACATTTTCCAGAGACCTGTAGGTTTCCATTGCCATTTATTTTTGCTTTGTTTTTCTTTTAACTTGTGTGTTGCATATTATTTTCTCCACATACTTAATTTGATTTAGATGATTGTGCATACTAATAAGAGGTTAAATTAAGTTCATTCCTAACATTATAGTTCATTATAGGATGCTTAAAAAAAACTCTAAACTTCATTCCTCTTTGCAACTAAGTTATTGGTTTTTTCCTTCCAAAATTAACATAACAAATTATCAGATTGTTTTGCAAGGCTAGAAGGTGAAAACAGAGATTTATACGTTACTTGAATTCAAGCAATAATTGCAATAATGAGCTCAATACAAGATTTATAACATTATGAAAACTCTCACTCTTCATTCTATTAGCCTTCTCTTTTGCAATATAATGTAAATGCCATTTAGCAATGAAGGAATTCTATTCTACATTTTCATCACAACATAACCTTCCTCTTATTATTTTCTTAAACAACAACTACATCTTTCCATTACTATCTCAAAAGAGAAACTTCAAGAATCATCATTTAATATTCTATTCAATGCTTTGATAAACTTCATTATTACATTTGAAAAACACTCTATTCTATAATCTTTTCTTTTCATAAGAACATGATTATGCCATTTCATAAATGAACTATCAACAAGATTTACAAAACACTTCCTCACAATACATTACAACAACACTTGATTCAATACATGACTTGGAGAGTGAAACTCCATTACAAAACAATTTACAACCTTTACATAATTTCCACAAACACATAGGACCAATAGTGCCATTCCTTCCAATCCTGCAAAAGCAACCTGAAAGAAATAAGTCCAAAGAAACCATGGTACTCTCCTCCCTACCATAGGTCCAAATAGATGGACCACCCCCGAGCTAGGGGAGTTCAAGCCAACTGGGTGACAAAACATACACATTCCTCCTTACATTTACTTCCACATGATCATTTACTCAACAACTTCAATTGAAACCACAAAAAAAAGAAACACTACAATACATAATAAGAAAGCTTCCCAACCCATGGCTTTCACAAGAGGCTTAACCACAAGCCTTCAATGGGTGAAGGTGGACCAAGTACTCCTTTGGGAGAAAAAGGGCCTGCAAATAAACATGCCTTCAACAAGGCTCAATATACAAAATACTCTTCATTGGCACACATGGCCAAGATCACAAAACAACCACCTTATGCCCCCCAAATTTTAAGCAAGACCCATCCATGGAGCCCATACATCCATGGTGCATTACCCTCTTTACACATGAGGGACTCTCCACCATTGGAGCTTTCCATTGAACCCCTTCACCCTCAAGGATTTCTCTTCCCATCCCATGGGTGAGTGAGTCCTTGCACAACCCCAAAAATCTTGACTCCACACAACACAAAGAGCACAAAAACAAGAAAATCAAACAAGCTCAAGAGATCATGAATCACTTAGACTCCAAAACAAACTTCAAAAGAACAACAAGATTCACAAGCATAAACTCTCAAGAATACAACACTGGAACTCATACAATACACCAATACATATCTTCTCCAATACTTGCATAAACAAAACATTAAGCAAATGAGTAAGTGAGCCACCAGCCTTGGTACAAGCTAATGAGTCAAGTATTGGGAGTGTCTCCTATATCCAATCTCTCTTCTCTATCCTACTCCAAGCTCCTTAGTTGTCTCCAAAATTGAAGAGTGGGTGATTAGGGAGCACCCTCCAAGTTTTCCACTAAAATAGGCTCTTCACCTTCTCCCATGCCCTTGGGTATAGTGGGAGTTTCCTATTGGATGATCTAACCAAGGTCTTCCAACTTTCCCTAAATGGAACTCTAAAAGGTGAATGGGGAAGAGTAATGGAAGCTTTTTGACTCAAGAGTTCCCATGTGACTTTGGGATTTTCGCAACTTTTCAAAAAGTCACTTTTGGAGGGCTTCCCAAGGTGCTCCTAGGGTGTCCTATGGTTAAAAGGGTCCCTTACCCATAGGTATAACCCATGGGCCTTCCATTTTATGAAAAGAAACCTTCTTGGAGTCAATTTGACCACTCAAAACTCAACCCCAAGGTGAAATTCGAAATTCAAAGTGATGTGACCAACTATTGGTGTTCTAACCAAGTTGAGGTATGGGGAAGACCAACTTGTACTAGGTTGGATGGTGGCATTCATCCTCTCCATGTGGACTCTTGCCAACTCACATCACAAGAACATGTGTCAATTGACACTACAATACCATACACATAATTACTTGGCAAGTCCACTAAACAATGTAACAACATAAAACATTTACTCTATTAAATACATTCATAATCATTTCACTTCACAAAATAAAATACATTACAAAGGCCTTGTATCCCTTTGGGACACAACCTTGGTGTCACGGGAATAGTACAAATATGTTGGCTTGACTCCCCCTAATCCATGGTTTATACCTGCACACTTGAGACGAACATCAGTAGTCCCAAGAAATAATAATACCAATGAAAAGTGAAAAACTCAATCATAACTCAATTAACTATCAACGTATTATATCATCACATTAAATCATTTATCAATTTCATCCATACCTAACATTAGGCACAATTAGGAATTCATCATTTCCTAAGCTACTAATTTCCAACAGAATTCACATTTACTTATAATAGAACAATGGCCCTGATTTTCACAGTCTAAGATACTCAACTTTTAAAATATGAATACTAACATCAATAGATCAAGGTTCATCTTTACAACACAACATCATAATAATAAAGGCTACACATTCATCTATAACATAACTAGTAATCACCACATAGTTCATTTGTTTTCGTCTATCGCTTAATTCAATAATATCCTGGTACTCAAATAATTGCATTAGTCTTTCACATTATAGCTAAACCAATTTTGCATAATTTGACATCATTATTCAATTGCATAATTCATCATCATTATTCAATTGTATCCCTAATCATTGTAATACTCAATTCAAAGGAGTCTAATCTCATTCAAATATTTTTACAACATTCA
This sequence comes from Chamaecyparis obtusa, assembly GCA_027943335.1. Taxonomy (NCBI): domain Eukaryota; kingdom Viridiplantae; phylum Streptophyta; class Pinopsida; order Cupressales; family Cupressaceae; genus Chamaecyparis; species Chamaecyparis obtusa. The sequence goes on from BSBK01000882.1 coordinate 238,560, forward strand.
TCTTACTAACTCATCCAAAACATTATCCTAAACATGAAAGCCATCTGGCTCAATCCAACTATATTATGTTAACATGGAAATTAACTCAAATTCAGTGATTCCTTCATAGTAGGGTTGCAATTTCCTTAGGTCTAATTTATCTCAAAATTAAGTAACTAACATCAAGATCATAACACTTCTTATAAGCCATTCTTAGTCATATACTTCAATTATTTCTTTTATTGTGCCCTTGGCAGTCAAGGTACACTTATTGTTCTTAATTTAAGTTACAACTTATTTGCCCATTAACTTTTCCCTTTCAAATAATCTTTGAGTTCCTATCTTTCACTTTTAGTCTATTTACATTATAGAAAATATAAAATTTATAATACACCAATATCCGTATTCAATTTTTATTTTTATTCTTTTTTTATTTTTTGTTCCCTTAAGAGATTAGATTGAAGACTTTGATAACAGGGACAGGGCCCCACAAGGATTTTCTAGGACATCCAACTATACTAAACCTTATCTTTTTATAATAAAATCCAGGTGCATCTCATAGTCTCAACATGCAGTCCTAGCACCTAAAATCCATCAGGGTGATCCAACTATCAGAGGGAAAACATGAGGGGTCTTACATCATCGCCCCCAAGGATTAGGCTTACTCCTGGAAGCCGACCAAGTAACCAGTACACCAAGTGATGCTTCATACCAAGGTCCAACAATTTTAAGATTTCTCCTTCAGCTAACTCAACTTACTCCCTACTAATCCCTTGAACTAGAATAGACCGGAAAAATATAATACTTAGCATAGTGTGTCAACAACTTTTGAAAGGTTTCCGAATACATGATTCCCTCACACTAAGCTAACACAAAAAAACAAATCTCTAAAATTAAGGCAATACAAGCCTACCATCCCACTACAGGGCATCGCACAGAAAACAAATGCTCCCTAAGGCTCCTTCCATAATATACAGTTTTAAGAACCTTTATAATATACCATGATAACCCTTAGGTATTCCAAAAGGGGAAATATTCCTTTCCTCAGATCTCTTTTTAAAAAAAGAAATTCAATAGCTCTTTCGGACCTTATAAACAATGGCTATGATTACTTATGAGGTTGCATTCCCTCAAGGCTCCTCAAATAAGAATGCTCATTTACCCGAAATATAATTACATAGGTCTCCTTCTCCTTTTGCTAAGGAGTATATGATAATCTTCTGAATATGATGACACAAGGGCATAAGGTGGTGTATGCTCATCCATATGAGAGAATCAAGATTCCTATACTCACCAACACCTCAATACTTGTTCACAAGGTGCTGCTAAAAAAAAGTCAGATAGCCTCTCACACACAACCTTCCTCAACTTAACAATGTAACAAGCCTGCAAGTCCTATGACCGACCAATCCCAACCAGGAATATATAATCCAATAGGTAATTCCATAGCATCTCCAACTCTAACATGGGGCCTCATCAAGAGGGCATCATTATTCCACTATCATAGCTGTATACCCATATAAGTGTATTATTCTCATTTTATCCTTCTTATCTTGACCCCATCCTTGGCCCACTCTTTAAGGTAGATTGATCATATTCATCCTTTCTTCATAACTAGGAATTATTACTTGTCTCATCCTACTTGAGGGCTGAATAGACTCACAAGGAGTTCCACTATAATTCCTAGATCAAGATTCCAATAACCACCCACTATAGAAAATTATGAGTGGGTGTGTCATTTTAATCCTATACTGACACTGATTCCAACACTACCTACAAGAGGTGGACAAAACATCCCTCATTCCTTAAGTTTAACCATACTTCACCATGGTCCTTGCCCATTTCTAGTATCACACGGTGTGGTACAAGTACTTCAAGTAAGGGAATTGACAATATTACATGCTTAAGATAGTTTGGGTTGCCAACCCTTTCATTACAACACTCTTGACTCTTCCCAATCTTCACAGACTTCATGTCCTTCCTGTCCTTAAGAACAAGAAGAGACTCTATCTCTCGATTCTAGCTCTACTAGCCAACTATTGATAATATGTTCCCCTATATGTTACTCTTTAAGTACAATTCAGTGGTCCCCAAAGTACAAGATTAGTCACAAGACATAGGACAGGTCAGCAAAAAAAATAAACATTCCGAATAGTGACTCAAAATATATAAAAATTAAATCCAAAATAGGAAAGTTTTCAATTTACCACAATTAACCCAAAAGAAAAATGGAGCTCCATCAAAACAATAAATGATCCATAGCAACTACCATGAAAGATAAATGAATTTGATGACTAGTTCCAAAGAAAAATCAACTAAAAGATGCTGACCTACGCAACACGTGGGAAAGTTCCACCAAGAAAGAATATAAATAATTCATGAAAATGGTTTACTGAAAGAAGTGATTTAATTCAAAACAAGGAGAGGGGAAATATCCACCACATACTAGAGGAACACTACTAAACAACCATCTGGTATAGGCCCTCCACTCTAATATAACATTGGTGACACGATACATATCTCAACTAAACACTACTACACCTTGATAAATGAAGCAATTTCTTCACATATTAAGAACTTTGTCATCCTCTAAATTTTGACCATGATATCTGACGAGGTCACATCTTACCTTTCAAGAGGACTCCCTCATCATACTCTAGTGTGATTGTCCAATGATATGGAGGGCGGCCCACCTTAATTAATGTACATCCAAAATTTGGTGCGGTCCTACCCAAGATTAACATCATGATTATATACCATCTTGAGGGTATGGGACACACTTTCATCCTCTAATAGGTATGCTCAAATCAATTATGATAAGGTCTGAACAATTCTGTGTACCATAATCATCTAAAGGCTCTAGATAGATATGATAAGAGTACGTGATACCCAATAAGATTATCCTACTAGGGTTCCACACCTTTATTTTCATGTCTACCTCTTTGCTATGGCAATTACGGTGTCTAAGGACAACGGTGCTTAATCCAATTTCATCCTATTGTAGGGAATTTTTCATTTCCTCATAAAATAAAATAAAAACATTACTCTACATCCTTAATGTATCATAGAAATCATGATCCCCAAGAGGATTTCCTGACCATGCGGAATCCCAAGGTATCGATGTATATCTAGATCTCATTTGATTCTTCCACCACCAATATTATGGATTATGTAAGATACTCCACGGTCCATGAGAGGATCAAGTCCACAGTCTGTCTCTCTAAGTAGGGTCTTTAGTAAAATTGTCCCCACACAATCACTCAAGGGCCCTTTCGAATCTTAGTCCCTTAGGTCATAACATAATATTACAACTTTTGAGGAGGTGGCATTATTACCACCATGATGATTTCACCATCGCCACTAACCACACATGGGTCGTTACTCATTTGATCTCATGGCATGAGTTAGCCTGTCGACCTAAGGGTTTTGAGGGGTGTCAGTACTGAGGTACCATATGATTGAAGAAGGTATCTCCATCTCAGAGGTGTTTCTGCCTTAACCTATGGTTACCAGGGTTGTCTCTAGAAAGGTACTCTATTGCCTCTGAAATAAAACACCCAACCTTAAGTTTTCACGATTCAAATAACACAAATCTGGTTCACTTCTTATCTGTGATAATCATCTTATTCGGGGAATGTCACTTCCCAATTCTTAAATTAAACTTGGGTTTCTACTAAATACTAATCCTTAAATGGTAGTGATCCAATTTACATTTCATTTACAACACTCATGTTTTACCTGTGGTACTGTTAATCCTATCACAAAAACCAGTGGTGAACATCAAAATGTTCTAAGTCAAAAAAGTGCTCCTTTCTACCCAAATTTTGGGGTTTAACCAACATGAAGGACCCCAAGGGTCACTAGAATCCCTTGATAATGAATTAAAGAGCCCCCAAAATGTTTATCACCATTACTCATATTAAATATTGTCAATTTTTTTTTTTTGGTAACTTCTTAATTTTCCTCCTAGTTGCTGATAGGGGTCCCTGATTCTCTTCAGAATCCTTTCATTACTCACGCGACTCCCTATTCAACATGAGTCACTCACTGTGAAGCGTAGCAGCTAAGGTTCCTAGTATTGAACCTAGTGCTCTGATACCAAGTGTCATGCCCATCGAAAACCAGACTAAATCACACCCTTTTTTTTTTTTAAATGAATAGTTTGATCTAAAATAATGTTGCAGGTTAATAGGGTGATCTTTGGCAAAAGTTCTCAAAGGCTCCGAATAATCAAATTGTTAACCTATGACGGTCACCATAAGGACACTAGCAGATAAAGTTATAACCATGGAATTCAATTAAGGCAGTGAGGTTGCAACTAAGTTCAATAGGGATACAACGAATGATTCTTGATTAGCATTAGGTGATACTCAATTCAAAGGAGTCTAATCTCATTCAAATATTTTTACAACATTCATCTTACTAACTCATCCAAAACATTATCCTAAACATGAAAGCCATCTGGCTCAATCCAACTATATTATGTTAACATGGAAATTAACTCAAATTCAGTGATTCCTTCATAGTAGGGTTGCAATTTCCTTAGGTCTAATTTATCTCGAAATTAAGTAACTAACATCAAGATCATAACACTTCTTATAAGCCATTCTTAGTCATATACTTCAATTATTTCTTTTATTGTGCCCTTGGCAGTCAAGGTACACTTATTGTTCTTAATTTAAGTTACAACTTATTTGCCCATTAACTTTTCCCTTTCAAATAATCTCTGAGTTCCTATCTTTCACTTTTAGTCTATTTACATTATAGAAAATATAAAATTTATAATACACCAATATCCTTATTCAATTTTTATTTTTATTCTTTTTTTATTTTTTGTTCCCTTAAGAGATTAGATTGAAGGCTTTGATAACGGGGACAGGGCCCCACAAGGATTTTCTAGGACATCCAACTATACTAAACCTTATCTTTTTATAATAAAATCTAGGTGCATCTCATAGCCTCAACATGTAGTTCTAGCACCTAAAATCCATCAGGGTGATCCAACTATCAGAGGGAAAACATGAGGGGTCTTACAAGTTGTTTTTGCTTCATAAAAGTGGCGACATTACATGTTGTCACATTCAATCTAGCTCATTGCAAAGATTGATCCTTTAAAGTATTTATTAAGCAAGAAAACACTAACAGGCAGATTGGCTAAGTGGGTTATGCTACTTAGTGAATTTGATATTGAATATGTGGACAGGAAGGCTATCAAAGGCCAAGTGATAGCAGATCAACTAGTAGATGCCCCATTAACGAATGACCAACCTATACACACAGAGTTTCCTGATGCACACATCTTGGCCTTATCTACACAAACATGGAAACTATACTTTAATGGATCATGTACTCAGCAAGGTTCAAGAGCTGGTATTCTCTTTGTCATGCCGCAAGGATACACAATTCAGAAATCTTACAAGCTGCTCTTTCCTTGCACCAATAATGTAGTAGAATATGAAGCTTTGCTGATTGGGCTAAAGATGGCTTTACAATGGAAAGTAGCTGAAATGAATGTCTACGGGGATTCTCAGTTAATTATAAACTAGGTTAATGATGATTATCAGAATAAAGATGATAAGTTATTACCATATAAATGTATGGTTGATGACTTCAAACAATATTTCTCAGTCATTAATTTTGAGCAGATTCCTCGGCATGATAACAAGGTTGTTGATGCAATGGAAATGATTGCTTCTTTGTTTGATACAAAGGATACCAAGGCCCATTTTGAGTTCTTGGTGGAATCCCTAACTTGTCTTGCATATGATGACCCTGATACGAGTATTATATGTCATCTTATTGGACATGACTCCCCAATTTATGGAAAAATCTATTCTTATCTAAAAAATGACATCCTACCCCCTGACCTATCCCGGAATCAAAAACAAACTTTTCTTTGCCAAGCTTCCCACTATGTCCTAATATTTGACACCCTTTATTGGTGAGGTCTTGATGGTACTCTCCTACGATGTCTCGAGCATGACAAAGCTTAAATTTCCTTGCGAGATGTACATGAGGGTATTTTTGGGACACATTCAAGTGGTCCCTCTTTGGCTAAGAAACTCATGCGTATGGGTTATTATTGGCTTACCATGGAAATAGATTCCTTTCATTTTTCTAGGGCATGCAAGAAATGTCAGATACATGGAAACCTTATTGATGCTCCAACACAAGAGTTACATCCTTTTACAACTACCTTTCCATTCACTCAGTGGGGACTCAACCACACCATCAACCCTCCCTCTTCCAATGATCAAAACTAGATTATCACTGCAACAAAGTATTTTACTAAATGGATTGAGGTTGTTCCATTGATTACCGCCACAAGGAAACAAATGCCCATGTTTATCCTAAATTATATCATTTGCAGATATGGTATACCTATGTATCTCATTATTGATCATGGGAAACAATTTCAAAATTAGGACATGGATGAACTGTGTGCAAAATTCCATATCACCCATAACTATTCCTCAATATACTATCCCCAAGGAAATGGCCAAGTTGAGGCGTCAAACAAAAAAATTGTTAAAATCCTACAAAAGACTGTCAATGATGCTAGCCGTGACTGGCATATCCAATTGAATCTAGCCTTATGGTCTTACCACACCTCCATCTATACTCCCACTTGAGCCACACCATATTCCCTTGTCTATGGATCCAAAGCAGTCCTGCCCCTTGAGGTCGAGTTGCCTTCACTTTGTGTCACTCTCAAAGATTTGATTTCTGATGAAGAGTATAGAGTTGCATGACTGACTGAACTAGAACTGTTGGATGAACACCATCAAAGAGCTTATGATCATTTGAAATTCTATCAGCAGCGTATGTCTCATCAGTATAATAGTAAGGTGAAAATTAGAGACTTTTAGCTAGGTGACCTAGTCCTTCGAGAAAATCCAAAGAATCAACAACATCGTGAGAAGAAGGGCAAGTTTGAACCCAATTGGTTAGGTCCTTTTGTAATTACAGTAGTTTATGATTCTGGAGATTATCAATTGTCCACACCTAAGGGAGATCCTTTGGATGAACCTCTTAATAGCATACACCTCAAGAAGTTCTATCCTTGAAATCCCAAAGCAAGGGCTATGTCTATATTATGTAAATAAATAAAAATATAAAAATACAAAAAAAATAAAAAATCAAAAGAAAATTGCAATAAAAGCATGTGGTGAAAACCTAGAAACAGGTGCCATGTGTATCAAGTTAGCTCCTCCATCTATTAGGATTCTTCTAATTTGTTTGTTCCATGTATATATCCACAATAAAATGGCTAGTCAGTCCCCATTCCCACCATGTATATATCATAATAAAATGGTCAGTTCATACACCATCCATTGTATCTACCCATAATAAAACCCCATCATAGCTTGATCTTTTGTCATGGTCTTCATCTTAGTCTTGTTGCATCCTTCTTCATCCATAATAAGTCAGTCCATCACCTAGCTGGGGGCATGTCCTCGACCTAGTTTGGGAAGTGGATCTATGATATTCATGACTCTTAGAGGATAGAATGGAGTATTTTCACTAGACAAGAAAACACAATCAAACATTCTTCCACAATGGTATCTTCATGATGAATCACAATCTGTGGTCTATCTTTTGAAACATGGCTACTTATCTATCATTCTTGACTATACATCATAAATTGAACTGATCACTGTACCTTACACTATTTTTTGGCAAAAGAAATGTATATTCATGATAGGCATGTTAGAATGATTTGTTGTAGATTATGCATTCATATCTAGATGTCACTGTTATCATGTTTCCTATGCTATTCTAGGATATCTTTGACATGAGTTTGAAACTCCCATATATCATTGATTAGAATAGCCAGGATAGGGCATGGTATTTTCTTTGATTGTTGTTTGTGGGATATTTTCTAATGAAATCGAAGGAACAAATAATTGGGGTGTCTGTGCGTAAGTTCCTTCATCAGTTTAATAGTATTGACAACATACAAATCATGTTTCTCTACAAATGCTATTTATGGTGATACGCCATCACATACCTTGACTCCAAATATTTTCTCCCTGATGGAGCGGGGGAATATTCCTTGTCTGTTATGCAAACAAAACTTAGGTTGTCTTGGTTCAATTATACCTAGATGCTTGTCAAGTTTGAAATATTAAACTCTATGCAAGAAGTGCTCAGGTCATCCTGGTTTAATTATACCATGATGCTTGCATTTTCTTGCAACATAACGAGCTCAATGATGAAAATCAAATTCCAGTTATTATGAAGTTCTAAGATGTTACATGAAGTTGTGGAGATATAATCATTTCATATTTCATTTTGCATTACATTTAAATAGTTCACGACTTGCATATCAGTGCTCCTTTTATAGGGATTTGTAGGTTATCTTTCTTATTAGGTCATTTGTTCTCCTAGTCCATTCTTCTGGTGTCAAATACATTGTTATTTAAGTTGAGGACATTTGGACAATAAAAACATTAAGTTTTCACCTCGCATCTTACAACATTTAATCAATTCATTTAGGCCATGCATAATCTTCATTAGGTATGTTCATTTGTATATTATCCATCTATATTACATGCATATTTCAAGTGTGGTTTTGTTATAGTTATCATAACATCTCATTATCCTTTTATTATGATGAACATTGTTATATTTTAGTCATCTTAAGAACATTTTCATTCATTACATATTATATGCATTTTACACCGACATTTATTATCTATTACATGTATTATATCATCATGCATTTATTATCATTCATTTATATCATTAATTTATTATCCATTCATTATCAATTATCTACATTGTTCTTTACATCATTGCAGTAGTAGACACATAACATTGCATAGAGTAAAATGGTTTAGGACATGCAATTATATCAACATCATATGTTAGATCATTAACCATTATGCATCAAAAAGAAAATAAATCATTTTGCATTCTAGGACATACATTCTATGCATATTAAAGTAAATCATCACATCCTACATATGTTAGTACGCACATGTATATAAAATCATAAAAGAAAATTATGATAGAACTACATCACTGTATATATAGAGTCCATCATATAGGGTCCAATCATATAAAGTCCATAAAAAAAATAAACTATCCAAATATCCAATGATATAAAGAAACATAACAATGTCCAACAATGTCCATCAAGTCAATAATATAATGATACAATGATACAATGATACAATGATACAAAGAGTGTATACAATGATCTCCAACATCTATGACCCACTGCCTCCAGACTCTATCTATCATTGCTTGCGAGATGCAATAAGACCCCATGCTACTGAACCACCTAATCCTGAGGCTCCACCCTGATCTCCTAAACTTGTGCTTGCTCTCGAAGGGTGTGATGATACACCTCCACTACCAGTCGGTACCTGTCTACCATATACTATTGTCCTAATAGCAACTGAGCTCTCTTTGTAGCTCCCAATCCACTGATCCCTAGGAACCACCTGTTTGTAGGCCTCTCGCTAGTAGGATATCTCCTTCCCAACATGTATCAAGGCTCTTAGACTATCTCCGTGAGGACCCAAGTCCTTTATCTATTGTAGCTCATCCAGTAACATCTCTGACTCCCTGAGTCTCTCTATAGCTGCATCACACTCATGTCTAAACACTCCCATCTGGATCTCTAGTCTCTCTATTTGTCTCTCCAGTCCAGGGACATGATCTACCTGCACCTATGTCATTCCTAGTTAGACTAGCAATGAGTCAATATCTGGATCCTCCTCCTCCACAACATCTCTCTATAAATAGGGATCCTATCCCCTGATATCCATCCCTGCTGGCTCCTCCTGAGCATCCACATCTGGCATCTGTGCATCCTGTCCTACTATATCAAGAATCTACTCATCCTTTATATCATCGTGGATCTATCCACCTTGTACCACTCTGACCTAGGCTAATAAAACATCTTCATCATCTTGTCCCTGTCCTACCTGTATCGGCACCTGTACCTATATAGCTGGTCCTTGTACTGGGATAGCTGGTATCTATACCTGTACTACTGGTACCTATGGTGGAGTTCTTACTGGTGGCTATGCTAGAGGTGGTCTTTGTCCCTATCTAGCTAGAGGTGGCATCAAACCCCTCTGTCTCACACCACCACCTCTCATCCAAGGTCTAGCTTTATCACCTCTCCCACCATCTCCTCCATCTCCTCTCCCTCCATCACCATCTCCTGCATCACCTCCACCTCCTCTCCCTCGACCTCTCCTATCTCAGCCTCAACATCTCCCATGATGTCTCTTTGCTAGATCTCTCTTTGGTGGCCTTGCCACTGGATCTGTCAAGTGTGGTATGGGAAAATCTCTGAGGTACTTCTCTAGATTAGCCGTCATCCCTGGGTCGACAACCCCCTGTCTCATTGTCCATGCCTGGAATGGAATGTCAAGAAACTTGTGTCTAACTATCTCAAATGAGACCATGGGCCCCTAGTCATGCCTCTCCTGATGTGTATGAGAAAACTCTGTGACTCTTTGTGGCATGCCCTAGATCTTGCCAAACTATCATAGAACCTGACTAACCAGCTGTCTCTCAATGATATAGGGTGTCCACCCTATCAATCATCATGACTCAAAATAGAATCTGAGTTGGTTCTCATTATCCCAGGGCTCACACCCTAGGTAAGGTCTCCATGTGACTATGTCCAATGTGTCAAAAGTTTATCGCCAAAAATCTAAGTGTCCCAGTTTTGCCTGAGACAAAACTGATGCATACAAATGAATACACGGCTGTCCTGTGCTGCAGAATCTAATCGCTACTAGCCGTGTAACTACAATATGCTCCCATACCCATACATGGAGCAATGTGATGCCTACTAATAATGATTCACCCCTATGGTACACCACCTGATGAAGATCATGGTATAAATGGGTTAAAAGATAGACACCCCAAGCAAATCAGGTCCTGTCATCCATCATCTACTATAATGTGCAGCCCCAACCAACTGCAAACCTGTGTGACCTACGATCAAGGCATACAAATCCCCTAATTGTTCCTACTAACACCATTGGTAGGGGCTCATACAAGTCAACCATATCCTCCCACCTAATCTCCCCCTCATCAATATCATCATCACCAAAAATTGCTCTACACTTCGTCACTCCACCATGCCAATCATAGTGCACCAGCTCACCTGTGATAGGAAGTTAGAGGATGCGATATACATCCTAGTGTAACTATCATCTCTCCTATTGGGAGATGAAATGTACTCATCTTTGAGTGCCATCGCTTTGATAATGTAGTCATCATACTCAAATTTGCCTGAATCTCAGGTGTGTAGATAACATGGTACAAACCAGATGCTCTAATCAAGAGTCTATCAGTCTCTGACAGCACCGATATCAGGTTCTGTGTGACAGGATATCTCTCCCATGACATCAAAACATCGGTAATATCCTCCTATCCAAGTCAAAAAAAATCAAGCTATTAGATTTTGATAAACTGATCTATACAGCTATCTATCCTATTATATCAAATACAAACATGTTTTATCACATGTTTCAATAGATGATTTTAATTATTATCTAACATCAAGACTGGTTAACTAGCGACCATGCTACGATGTTGCCTATCTTGACCGAATCAATCAAATTCAACCATTGATAGATCAAATCAGCTTATCGATATCAAGTTTGACCTAATTGACTACCTAATTTGACCAAATTATACCATCCAAAACAAATGCGTAGCATAGAAACATGTATGTGTAGCATCCCCTAACATTTGCGCAGTTTTATTCCACATTTGTGCAACTTTCCTTGACAAATGCGTAGAATCAACGTATGCATGCATTTAATTCATATTTGCATAACCTAAATTTTATTTCTACACATATGCGCAGACTTACCAGTTTGCTATGCAAACATGGTGAATTGTTGCACATTCATGTGCCACAACTATGCATATGTTTTCTGATCAAGAACAAGAAATTATTCAACATTTCCTAAGATTCAATCTAACCTAAAACATGCTAAAAATCCTAATATAACATGCTAGAAATCATGAATTCACAAAGAGGATCGAGTCACCTACCGGCTCTCCCGAATCAAGTGGTCGTTGGAAGTGTCTAGCCCTCTCAAAGCAATGATCTGACAGTGGGAACGACATCATGGTAGCTCTGATCTTCTCTCTCTCACGCTCTGATCTCCAAATGACAAGTGTGCACAATGAGCCTATTGTGGACCCCTTTTCCCTATTTATAGCCTATGGCCCGATGTGCTTGGTGTGTGAATCCTATCTCCCACTTTTTGTCTGTTTCACCCCATTTTCACCCATCTTTTCTCCCATTTCTTTCGTGAGATTGATTATCCAACTCGACAAAATAATAATAATAATAATAAAATTCAAATAATCTTTTTTGTCAACCAATTTCTCGAGGGGGCATGCATAGGTCATCTGAGACATTGTCTGGGGCAGGGGCAAAAATGCTTGAAATTTTCTTTGAAACAATGTGACACACACATTATTTCAAAGAGGGGAAAACTATATACACTTAAAAATAGCTTCATTAATTAATTAAATATTTATTATTTAATTGATATTGACTTGATAAATTAATTAAATATTTATTACTTAATTAATAATTATTTCCTCTTTATTAAATAGATTATTCAATTTATTTAGTAAATTCACTATAGTCTATTCCTCTATCCTAAGTCTTCTAATTAGTCTTATTAAATTGATTTAATTAAATATACAATCACCTAAATATGACTAAGTCCCCTAGTCCACCTCACTTACCTAGTCACTTGACACATCACTCTGGCTAAAATAAATAATAATTATTAATTATTTATTGGTACTTATCCTCACCCACACATGTTCTATTCTTAAGGGCCATGTTGCCTCATAGGACTTGGTCTCATGACCACATGTCATCTCTTAAACCAAGTCAAGAGACATGCCCTATTCCTAAGGGGCTTCTCAAGCCACCTCTAAGGGTCAAAGGTGACTCATGGGACACTTGTGCCAAGAGTCCTCATGAGGAAAAAGTCCTTCCCTCTTCCTCTCTTTGATCTTTGTGAGACACTTGACATGTGTCTTTCTCTTCCACCTTGTTCTCCTCCATGTCAATGTGAGAGGAACATCATCCCTATTCTTCCTCTCACATTCCAACTACATCCCCCTTTCTCTCAACTCCTTCAACCAAGTCAATCCTAGCCATAGGATCTTCCACCTTTCATTCTCCATCGTAGGATTGTGCCACCTAGACTTAGATCCTCAAAAACTTTATAAAAGGAGCCTCATTTCCCCTTTGTGAGCTAATAGGTATTTTTGCAATCAAGCATTCAAGTAATAGGAAATCAAGTATTCAAGTAATCAAGTAATCAAGCATTTCAAGAGCATCTCATTCACCATATTTGCATAATTAGGCTTTAGTTTTGCATACATTCATCATTAATCTCCACACTTTGGTATCATCTTGGGCAAGAGGCTTCATTTAGAAATCTAAGAGCTCAACATCCTCAAGAAATCAAGGCTAGGAAGGAAATGGAGACAAGCTACATGGTAGGTGAAGGTAAAACCTTGTTTTAGCTTCATTTTTGGTGTATTCTTCATTGTTGTTTGCTAATTAGTTTGATTTATTAATCTTGGAATAGTTAATTTATCATTTAGAGTAGTTAGACATCTAATTTACATACATGTGGTACTCCCTGTTTATGATCATTTCATGAGAAAATGTCTTGATGGCTCGCAGGCTGCAAGCTAGGGCATCATACATTATTTATGAGCTCATTGTTTAATACTGACATTATTTACATCATTTCATTTGGAATGCTTGATGACCCGCAAGCTTTGAAAGCTAGGGCATCATTTCTATTACCTTCAAGGCATTGTGTGAAGTGTTTGATCTCTCTCTATTTATTTTTCTTTTGATATTCACTATGTGGTACTCCCCGTTTATGATCATTTCATGAGGAAATGTCTCGATGGCTCGTGGGCTGCAAGATAGGGCATCATACATTATTCATGAGCTCACTGTTTAATACTGACATTGTCTACATCTTTTCATTTGGAAGGTAGGAATTCGAGCTTTGTCTTCTCATTAAATCAATTTTACTGGCATTGTTTATATCTTAGCATTGTTGATAGTGGCATTATTTACATCTTAGCATTTAGAATGCTCGATGACCCACGAGCTTTGAGAGCTAGGGCATCATTTCTATTACCTTCAAGGCATTGTGTGAAGTGTTTGATCTCTCTTTATTTTTTTTTCTTTTGATGTTCACTATGTGGTACTCCCCATTTACGATCATTTCATGAGGAAATGTCTTGATGGCTCGTGGGCTGCAAGCTAGGGCATCATACATTGTTCATGAGCTCATTGTTTAATACTAGCATTGTTCATGAGCTCATTGTTTAATAACTAGCATCATGCAAACATACATTAATACACTTACTATTTTGAATTTGATCTCGGGCATCATGCAATGTTATTGCTGTCATTGCATGCTTGCTACTGTTGTGCACCATATATTGTTTTATACACTATTTATTTCATTGAGATAGTGAGCTTGGCATTTGTAATGTATTTTCTATTATTGGATCAATGCTACCATGTTGTTGAGTCTATGTAAGACTTGCAAGGTTTTACCCCAAAATTTAGTAGTAATAAAATAGGGACATCAATAATAAAATAATACTTTTACTATTTTGAATTTGAGCGCAGGCATCATGCAATTTTATTATTGTCATTGCATGCTTGCTACTATTGTGCATGATAACAATAACAAGAATGCAATGTTACGAAATTTTGAGATTAAATTGGTGAGTTTGTATACTTTCTCCATTTTAAACTAACATATGACTTCAAAGGAGGAATTATGAAATATAGTTGTAGGTGGTCATCTCTTCTATAAAAATGGAGGCATCAAAGGTAATGATCAATGAGGTTGCATCTATTAGATCATACATATATTAATACACTTACTATTTTGAATTTGAGCTCGAGCATCATATATTGTTTTATACACTGTTTATTTCATTGAGGCCGTGAGCTTGGTATTTGTAATATATTTCTTGTTATTGGATTAATATTTCCTGTTATTGGATTAATATCAAGAGTTTTCCCACCAATACAAGCGTAAATAATGCATTGAACATAATCTATGAACACTACATGGTATGAAATCTTGCTAAAGTTTGAAATATATCACTCCTCATGTTATTGTCAAAATTAAATTCAAATATTTCTCAAAACATTTATTCTTGTAGAATTAAGATATCCTTATCTCAATAAATAAAACAATCTTGCATAATAGATTTTGAATCACATTAACACACACCCATGTTTTGTAGCATAGTTCATTTTATAAGTGTATGGCTTAACTATGCACATGGATAATTGTATATGAGGATCAATAATAGGGTTCCAGGCATTGCTTAGATCCTTTGGATCTAACCCCAGCTTTTCCTTCCTTGCAGGTTTTGGATCATACAAGAGCATACTGGATTGAACCTTGGGTCAACACTTCATTACTTCAAGAAATGTTTGGTACCTTCATTATTTATGTTCATCCACTTATGTATGTTTGCAATCATTCATATTCTTCTAAAAGTTGGCTATTAGTGATCATATAGGACCATTCTTGATATTTTTGGGTCATTTGATGAAAATATGTAAATAGGGACATCAATAATAAAATTTGTTTTGTTGTGCATATACCTTCTCTGATCAACTCTGATATGCACATGTGATGAACATTCATATTTTCTGAAGTAGTACTGTGAGCTTTCCTTCGAACACATGTACTATTGCAAAAATCATCACAAGTCCATTTGTTGCAGGAAAGCTCACAGTACACATGTCTAGATGTCTGCATGTTGTTCACCCATTCATATACCAAATGATGAATGCTCAATTGTTGTAATGTAAAAGCATTAGAACCATCCATATAGGACCTTCATTATTTATGTTCATCCACTTATGTATGTTTGCATTCATTTATATTCTTCTAAAAGTTGGCTATTAGCGACCATATAGAACCATTCTTGATGTTTTTGGGTCATTTGATGAAAAAATGTAAATAGGGACATCAATAATAAAATAGGGATTGTTGTCATTGCATGCTTGCTGTTGTTGTGCACCATATATTGTTTTATACACTATTTATTTCATTGAGATTGTGAGCTTGGTTTTTCTTTCAGAAGTGTATGGCTTGACTATGCACATGCATAATTGTAGATGAGGATCAGTAATAGGATGTCATTCATTGCTTATATATTTTTTATCTAACCCCCATCTCTCTTTTCTTTGCAAGATCTAGATCACACAAGGGCACACTAGATTCATACTTGGGTTAAAAATTCATCACTTCAGGCAATGTCTGGCACCCTTATTATTTATGTTCATCCTCTTATGTATGCCTGTACTCTTGCATTTTCTTCTAAAATTTATTTTTCTTGTATAGTATATACAAGTTATTTTTCATATATATACATGTAATCTTTAGATGCAAATTTATTTTTTCCTTTACATGTATCTTTGCATGAAATGAACACAAATTAAACAAGATCATCCAATAATGCAAACTAGGGTACTGTAGTCACTCATCTAGTAATTAGTTCCCCAAACCATTACTAAGGATTGAACATAAGTCTAAGTCCCCAAACCTATTGTTCTATGTGTATAAAATAATATATGGTGCACAACAACAGCAAGCATGCAATGAAAACAATAACATTGCATGATGCTCGAGCTCAAATTCAAAATAGTAAGTGTATTAATGTATGATATAATAGCAGACACCTCATTGATCATTACCTTTCACTCCTCCATCATTATAGAAGAGATAACTACCTACAACTAGGGAATCATGCATTGTTTATGAGCTCATTGTTTGAGCACATCATGTCCCTATTTGATTGGTCGGTGCTCAAATAGTGAGCTCATAAATAATGCATGATGCCCTAGCTTGCAGCCCATAAGCCATCAAGACATTTCCTCATGAAATGATCATAAATGGGGAGTACCATAGTGAATATCAACAACAAATGACCTAACCCCATCTTTTCCTTCCTTGCAGGTTTTGGATCATATAAGAGCATACTAGATTGAACCCCGGGTCAACACTTCATTACTTCAGGCAATGTTTGCTACCTTCATTATTTATGTTCATCCACTTATGTATGTTTGCATTCATTCATATTCTTCTGAAAGTTGGCTAGTAGTGACCATACAGGACCATTCTTGATGTTTTTAGGTCATCAGTAATAAAATAGGCCATGTAAATGGTACCAGGCCAACCTAATCAACCCAACAAAATGTGTCATGTTTATCTTTTTCAAATACACTCATTCAACATTTTGTTCTTCCGGTGGTTTTAATGCACATAGAGAGAGGCCAGAGAATCTTACGAGCCTAAAATGTTGGTATATCACTATATGGCCTCATAATTACTAAGCCAAAGGTGTTTTCTAATTTGAAAGACTTACCAGCCTCCAGCATCATTTTCTTTTATGTTGCATTAACAGGATGTCTTCTAGAAACATTATGACTGCGCATCCCTTTGCTCATCTCTTCAATTTTTGTTTTCGTAGATTTCACCATCTGACGTTCCTTTTCAGTAAGAGATGGCTATGAAAAAGATATTTCTATTTTTCATTCTGAGAAGATCCAGAGTGATTTTGAGTCACAAAGGAAATGCCCTAAGCCTTCCACAAGTGTTATTCCAACAAGTTCTGATCACTTGATGAACAAAAAATTATCTATTGAGTTGAAAAGAAAATCAATGGAAGATGCTGAAAATGAAGTGAAAAAACCTAAGGTTTCTTCTCAATGTAAGTAAAATCCTTTCCCTCAATGAAAGATTGAAGTCTTTCCAAACTTGTTTCTCCCAAATTATGGGAAACTTTGAACTTACCATTTGAATAACCACAAGTTTTTATTTGTATGTAGGCCATTCTTCTGAGAGTCATCAACATTTCCATCCATCTCTTACCAAAAAGGAATGTCAGATGGTGAAATCTACGAAAACAAAAACTGAAGAGATGAGCAGAGGGATGCGTAGTCATAAATGTAGATATCACAACAGCTGAGGAACATAAATGTAGATATCCAAAAAATTATGACCATGATGCCTACATTTATGTTTCTCAGCTGTTGTGTCCTAGGACCCCTTATTTGAGTGGTCAGTGCTCTATTTTTTATATCGATGCTATTAGATAAAATAGGGACATCAATAATAAAATAATACACTTACTGTTTTGAATTTGAGCTCTCGTGTCATTCAATGTTATTGGTGTCAAAATAGTATGTGTATTAATGTATGATCTAATAGCAACAACCTCATTGATCATTACCTTTGACTCCATCATTATAGAAGAGATAACCACCTACAACTATATTTCATAATTCCTCCTTTGAAGTCATATGTTAGTTTAACTATTGGATAATGAGCTGATCGAAGTTTCAAATAGATTTGAATAAAAACTAAGAGTATTGAATTTTATCATGCAATGTTATTGTTGTCATTGCATGCTTGCTACTGTTGTGCACCATATATTGTTTTATACACTATTTATTTCATTGAGACTGTGAGCTATTGTAGTTGACTGTATTCTTTTGGGGTCTGACCTATTGTAGTTGTTTCTTTTTTCTTTGAATCATTGTTTACAATTACTTTTGATGCAATATTTGTGTGAAGAACAAGAACAAAATGGTGAACAAGTGTATTTGACAAAGATAAACATGACACATTTTGTTGGGCTGATTGGGTTGGTCTGGTACCATTTACATGGCCTAGCCAGATATTAAACAGTGAGCTCATGAACAATCATCCTACTACTTACACTACAATTTCTATGTCCACTTACAATAATAAATTATAGAGTTTCACTACAATTTTTATGTCCACTGTCATTCAAATATATCACTCCTCCTCTTATATAGGCATCCTTCTCATTAAGTGTTGCCATTAAAATATATCACTCCTCCTATTATATAATGTATAGGCATACTTGTTTAAAATGCCATACTTGTTGCTCTTAAATATTATTACCATTTCACTCAAATTTACATGACATTAAAGCCAAGCCCAAAATGTATACATACGTGTAAGTATAGGAGAAGCTAGATTTTGCAACTATTGAAAAAAAATTTATACCAATAGTAGCTTACAAGAAACTATACGTGTGCTTACCACACCATACCTTAGCATCATGATGCTTATCATTTTCAAGCTTCAGTGAGGCTTCGTACCATGCAGCATCCGCAGATTTGTATGCAACATTGATTTAGGCCGGAGGTAAACTACATGTGTCATGTAAACAACATGGCTGAATTCAATCTTTTTTGCGCATTTTCGAGAGTTTTCCCACCAATACAAGCGTAAATAACACATTGAACATAATCTACAAATACTGTGTGGTATGAAATCTCACTGAAGCTTGAAATATATCACTCCTCATGTTATTGTCAAAATTAAAGTCAAATATTTCTCAAAACATTTATTCTTGTAGAATTAAGATATCCTTATCTCAATAATAAAACAATCTTGCATAATAGCTTTTGAATCACATTAACACACACCCATGTTCTATAGCATAGTTCATTTTAAAAGTGTATGGCTTGACTATGCACATGCATAATTATAGATGAGGATCAATAATAGGGTGCCAAGCATTGCTTAGATCCTTTGGATCCAACCCCATATTTTCCTTCCTTGCAGGTTTTGGATCATACAAGAGCATACTGGATTAAAGCTTGATTCAACACTTCATTACTTCAGGCAATGTTTGGTACCTTCATTATTTATGTTCATCCACTTATGTATGTTTTCATTCATTCATATTCTTCTGAAAGTTAATCTTTATGAGCTCAAATTCAAAATAGTAAGTGTATTATTTTATTACTAATGTCACTATTTGATGTCCCTATTTTATTATTGATGTCCCTATTTGATCTAATAGCATCAATATAACAAACATAGTATTGACTAATCAAATAGGGACATGAGGTGCTCAAATAGTGAGCTCATAAAACAATATATTTAGTCTTAATAAAATCTTATAAAACAACATATATTGTGTGAAGTGTTTGATCTCTCTTTATTTTTTTTAGTGTTGATATTCACTATGTGGTACTCCCCGTTTATGATCATTTCATGAGGAAATGTCTTGATGGCTTGTGGGCTGCAAGCTAGGGCATCATGCATTGTTTATGAGCTCACTGTTTGAGCACCTCATGTCCCTATTTGATTGGCTGGTAATCAAACAGTGAGCTCATAAACAATGCATGATGTCTGAGCTCAAATTCAAAATAGTAAGTGTATTATTTTATTAAGACTAAATATATTGTTTTATTAAGATTTTATTAAGACTAAATATATGATGTAAACTCATAATTATACTTGATATATATACTTTAAAGGAGGAATTATGAAATATAGTTGTAGGTAGTTATCTCTTCTATAATGATGGGGGAGTGAAAGGTAATGATCAATGAGGTTACTACTATTAGATCATACATTAACACACTTACTATTTTGAATTTGACCTCGGGCATCATGAAATGTTATTGTTGTCATTGCATGCATGCTGCCGTTGTGCACCATATATTGATTTATACACTATTTATTTCATTGAGACTGTGAGCTTGGTTTTTCTTTTAGAAGTGTATGGCTTGACTATGCACATGAATAATTATAGATGAGGATTAGTAGTAGGATGCCATCCATTGCTTAGATATTTTTTATCTAACCCCCATCTCTCTTTTGTTTGCAGGTTCTAGATCACATAGGGGCACACTAGATTCATACCTGGGTCAAAAATTCATCACTTCAGGCAATGTCTGGCACCCTTATTATTTATGTTCATCCTCTTATTGATGCAAGAGCATCCTAGGTGTAAGAGAAATCTTGCATCACCGAAAAATATTTATGTTTTTGTATTCAATAAGGGCTATCTTGTGCAGAGCTTCTATTTATGGAAACTTCTTGTTTTTAGTAAGATTGGTCATCCGATCTTGGAATGTTCTGATTTCTTCCCTGGAGGTTCATTTTTGGTCATATCAGCCTACCACTAAAGTTTCATTGACAAATCCAGTCTAGCTTTGTAGATATTGAAGATTTTTGGTATTGGCAACAAGGTATAGAAACTTTGAACTCAGTTTTAAAGGCTTTAGAGGCCCCAGATGAGGTCCACAATTTGGGTGACAAGCGCTTGTGCAAGTCAAGCCTGTAGAGTGCTTCGTGGCATTTTTAGAATGGGGTTATAATAGTCAATCAGGTCAACTGGTGATGACTTATGGTCTTCAGAAGTTGGGTCACCTGAAATGGCAGAAAATGATTTTCCTTAAAAAAATTTGTTTGGGTTTCAAAAGTTATTTTGAGCCGACTTTGATGTAATAAATTGTAAAATAAAATAATTCTAAGTTTGGTCGGCCTTATTGGCTAAAATTCTGGAACCTTCCTAGGCAATGGAAAATTGCCTATATAAGGAAGGTTGTAGTATTGTCTTAGGCAGTTTGGGACAGTTTTGGGTAGTAGATATGGGTATTGATTCGAGGCTTTTTCCTACAGAATATTGTAAGGGAATGCCCATGTGGCTTTGTATATTGTCATTCTGAAAGTTTGTAATTCCACATTTGTGGAGATAATAAGAAGCCAATTTTTTGTTCTTGCATATTATTGTTGTTTCTCTATTTTTGTTATTTGTTTGTGGTATTAAGGGGAGTATCCTTCATCACTTATGTATGCCTGTACTCTTGCATTTTCTTCTGAAAGTTTTTTTTTTTTATAGTATATACAAGTTATTTTTCATATATATACATGTAATCTTTAGATGCAAAAATTTATTTTCCTTTACATGTATCTTTGCATGAAATGAACACAAATTAAACAAGATCATCTAATAATGCAAACTAGGGTACTATACTCACTCATCTAGTAATTAGTTCCCCAAACCATTACTAAGGATTGAACATAAGTCTAAGTCCGCAAATCTATTGTTCTGTGTGTATAAAATAATATATGGTGCACAACAACATGAAGCATGCAATGATAGCAATAACATTGCATGATGCCCGAGCTCAAATTCAAAATAGTAAGTGTATTAATGTATGATCTAATAGCAACAACCTCATTGATCATTACCTTTCACTATTGATGAAGATGATGTTGCTACTAGTGAGGATGATGCTGCTACTGATGCTGCTACTAATGAGGATGATGATGATGATGATGGTGATGGTGATGACGATGGCAACAATAGTGGTGGTGATGATGTCATCGATGATGACAATCTTGATGATGAGATGGATGAACAAGAATATCAATGACATGAATGAAATGTATAATTATGCCAGATGTTTGGCATGTTCTAACGATTGTTTTATATGTACTGCTCTTATTCACCTTGTCTTATATGTCCTGCTTATATATCTTTGATCTTTTGTTAAGATAAATTTCATTCTAAAAGAGTGTATTTAATCTCTATATGCTTAATCAAGTCATCACGGACACCATAGTGATCTACGAATCTCCAATGTGTAAGTTTTGCACGTTGCTCTCTCAACATCACACCTAACTCATTTGAAACTGTGGCAAAAATGGTAGACGATCCTAGCGATCCATCACAACCCAATCTCAACAACAATGCAAAGAGTAGATTGATTCTATCTTCAAACTGATCAATGCACAGTCTACTCAAACTCCAAGTCAAGTCACTGCTACACTCCATAGGAATAAAGAACATCAAATTCAAACCAAAGAAGTCAAGAAGTCACTCAAATCAAATCCAAATGCAATTAGGTCCACATATATCCCATGAACACATCAGGAAGAATGCATCTCTGATAGTCACACTAGCTGCTTGTGCTAGAGCTGTCACTATCACAAGTATTGATTCAGTAGGATCCATTTGAAATCCAAGTCTCTAGACTCAACTCAATAATCCATGACCCTCTTTGAATGATCCATAACCAAATCATGAGCATGAACCAAATTTGTAAGAACACCATTCTGTATTGAAAAATATATATATATATATATATATTAAAAATTGATTTTTTTCATAACTACGTCAGCCTCACAATAGCAACTAGTATCCATTGCAAACATACGACATCTAGCCATCACATTAACAACATCAATGTCAGAAAAAATCATAAATGATAGATGTCCGTTGTAAATGTCCAATGTATGTCTGTCATAAATGTCCAACACATGTCTGTCATAAATGTCCAACGCATGTCCATCATTACAAACCATAAATGATGGACATCCATCATAAACTTCCAAGGGATATCTATTGCAGTAATAGCATTTACATCGGCGAACAGGTTACAAATGACAACTACCCATTGAAATATTTTGACAGGTTGCCATGGTTTTTATTTGTTGTGACTTTTAGGTGTCACAATGTAGACGGCCACAAAATAGGTGTGACGACAAGTTCTCTTTGTTGGCACCCTCTTTTTGTGATGTCTAAGGGAGTTGTAATTACGATGCCTAACAAAACTATTGGTTTTTCCAACTGTAAAATAGAGACATCGTGTGGTGTCACTTAATCGATAGTATACTGTCTAAATTCAGACGTTCTATCATTGGAAAAAGGTCTCAAATGTACTAGTGGGTGTACAGAACTTATTCACCCCCCTCTTAGTTGTTCTTGCCTCCTTTTGGGCCTAACAATTGGTATCAAAGCCTATTCATTTTGAAGAAGCTTGACCAATTGAAGGAGATCCGTCATGGAAAGTATGAGAAAAGAGAGTTTTAAGTTCAATGGAAGAAACTACCTGATTTGGAAGGATCGAATGACTACGTACCTAATATGCATGGACAAAGGAGATAAATATTGGCAGATCACTAAGAAACCTTATGCTATTCTGAATGGCCTAAAAAATGCTACTGCAGATGAAAAGAATAAATTCTAGAAAAACATGTTAGCAAGGGAAGCCTTGATCAGTGCCTTAGCTGATTCAGAATATTCACAAATTTATGGATTGAGGACTGCACATGAGTTATGGACAAAATTAGAAACTATTTATGAGGGTGACACATATGTTAAGAAAGCTAAGTTGTAGGGACTAAAAGAAAAATATGAAGATATGAAGATAAGTGAAGGTGAGACTACCTCATTCTATCTACAAAGAGTAAATGAAATAGTTTGTGAAATCAGATGTGGTGGTGGTACCTTGATAGACAATGAAGTTGTAGACAATATTTTGAGATCTTTTCCTACATGTTATAGTGAGAAAGTTGTTGTTATTGAGGAATTGAGAACTATAAGACCTATTTTAAGAGAAGATTTGGAAAGAAAACTCTATGCCTATGAGATGACTACACTTATTAAGGAGCTTCTAAAGGTTGAGATTGCATTCAAGGCCCGTGTGACTAAGTATGACCTAGGAGAAACCTCTGTAAATATGAAATTCAAACACTATGTTAAAGATTGGGAAAGATCATGGAAGCAGAAAGGAAGATTGATGAGCTTGAAGCCTTGATTTAGAAAAGAGTACCTAAAAGATCTGGTAAGTATGAAGGAAGGTTTCCTTTGAAATGCTTCAACCATTATAAGATTGTTCAAATTGCATCTAGATGTCCAAACAAAAAATATAGGGATATTAGAGATGGATCTAAGAAATATCATTATAAGGTTCATAATATTTTTTATGCAACTAAAGAAGGTGTGAATGATGATGATTCTATTGCTAGTGAGGAAGAAATTGTGTTTATTTCTATTAAAGAAGATAATCCTAATGAAGAAAAAGAATTGGTTTCATGAGTTGTTAAAAGAGATGAATGGGTCATTGATAGTGGAGGATCACATCATCTAAATAGTGATAAGGATAAGTTTGTGAATCTTGAGAACTATGATGGTGGTATTGTTAGATTCAGTAAAAATGCTCCCTATTTGATTAAAGTAAAAGGATCTATTACCATTGATGGTAAAAATAGTACTGATGATGTCTTGTATGTTGGAGGTTTATGTCATAATTTGTTGAGTGTTGGAAAACTATTGGATAAAGGTTATAAATTGGAATTCATAGGTTTAATCTACAAGATCATTGAAGTATAGGAAAGCTTATTACATCAGGTACACAAACTATTGGTGATCTATTTCATTTGAGAATTATTGAGAATATATATTTAATTTCTAAGACTAATGATAGTTGGTTATGGCATAAAATATTTTATCATGTGAAATTTGATAATATGGTGAAAGTTAGCACTACTCATGTTGTAAGAGATTTTCCTAAACTAATAAATCCTAACAATATGTGAAAAGAGTGTCAATTAGGAAATTTGACTAGATCTTATTTTAAGAATAAGACATATTCTTCAAATAGATTATTAGATTTGGTACATACATATCTATGTGGTCCTACTAAGACAAGAAGCTATTACAATGATAGATATTTTATGCTATTTGTTGATGACTATTCAAGGATGATGTAGGTTACATTTTTTAAAGAGAAATCAAAAGATTTTCAAAAAATTTAGATAGTCAAGATAATGGTGGAAATCGAATCCAGAAGAAGATTGAATTTCCTAAGATCGAAAGAGGTGGAGAATTTACATCTGATAATTTTTATGCATTTTTTAAAGAACATGGGATAAATAGATAGACTTCTTCTCTAAGAACCCCATAAAAAAATGGCGTTGTTGAGAAAAGGAATAGGGATATAATAGACGTAGCTAGGTCTATGATAATTGAAGGAAAATTTCCACAAATCTACTAGAGAGAAGTAGTGTGCACCATAGAATATACTCTGAACCGAGTATAGATTAAGAAGAGAATCAGTAAGACTCTTTATGAACTATGGTGTAGTCATATTCCTTTAGTGAAATATTTTATAATTTTTGGAAGTAAATGCTACATTAAGGGAGATGAAGCTATTGGAAAGTTTTATCCTAGAAATGATGAAGGAATATTTCTTGGGTATTCTATAAAGAGAAAAGAATATAAATGTTATAACTATTAACCTAAAGAAGATTGTTGAAAGTGAAAATGTCAGAGTTGACGAGAATGTGCATAGATTAGAAAGAACTTGCAGGTATGAGATGACTGAAGAAGAAAATCAGATTATGGAAGAGTAAAATCAGAATTAGGATGGACTGGAAGAGAAAAAAGAACCTGAGGAAAATGAAGTGGATATTAACACTAAAGGTTCTTCTACATAACCTACACAAAAATCTCCATGGTATGTAATGATTAATCATTCTAAATATGTCATTATTGGTGATAGGATTGTTTAGAATAGAGGAAGAATTTCTAGAGATGAAACATGTCTGTTATCTAAATTTGACCCTAAAGATGTTAAAGAAGCATGTAATGATGAGATTTGGATGAAAGCAATGAAAGAGGAAATTGATCACATTGAAAAGAACAAGACTTGGATACTTGTTCACAGACCTATTGAAAAAAATGTGATCGAAACTAAATGGGTATTCAGAAACAAGTTGAATGAAGATGATAGAGTGGTTCACAACAAAGTAAGAATCGTATGCAAAGGATATTCATAGATTGAAGGTATTTATTTTACAAAGACCTTTGTACCTGTAGCTAGACTTTAAGTTGCTACATTACTTCTTGCATATGTAGCTTATATAAAATTTAAATTCTATCAGATGGATGTTAGATTTGGATTCTTAAATAGTGAACTAGAAGAAGATGTTTATATTGAGTAGCCTGATGGTTTTACTCTAACTAAGGAAGAAGACATGGTTTATGAATTGTAGAAATCTCTGTATGGATTAAAGCAATCTCCCAGAGCCTAGTATGCTAGATTGGATAGGTATTTGACAAATATTAGTTTAGGAAAGGGTGTATAATAGATAGTGTGATCAGAGGAAACCTAACTTGTTTAGAACAAGCGTAGACATTCAAACATTAGTCTAAGAGCATATTCCTAACATATAGAGAAATCTATTTGCTAAGTCATTTAGATAGAGCTAAAACATGAGCACCCTGTCACCATTTGATTTGCTCTTTCTTTAGAAATGTGGGTGCACTCTCAAAACACATGGAGCTTATCATTAATGATGATTACAAGGGATTGGGATGGATTAGGGACCATGAGAACCCCATAGTGGCACAAAACCAAGTATATAAGACTCATTTTACCCCTAGAGTCTCAAAGAGCCTAATAGAGCTAAAAAGTAGATTGTTGCAATAATGCTTAAGCTAGATTTGATTTTATACCAAATGAAGTGTGATATGATGCTAATTCTATGCAATGTAATGAAGTAAACTATGTTTTATCCATTATACTAAGCTAAGATGTGTTATGAAATCTTGAAAGATAACTGAAATCTAACAATTAGGATTGATTATGCTAAGTCTAGAAGTAAATGAGCATGATAACAATGGATGAAGATAAAGAACTAAGCTCATCATTTTCTCTTGGAAGAGAGACTATTTATAGGATTTTCCTAAGCGCTTAGGTTAGGAAGTGGAGTTAGGGTTAGAAGTAAGGTTTGGGGTAGAGTCTGAGGTAAGGTTTGGGGTATGGTGAAGAAGATGAGGGTTAAGGTTGCTCACACATGTGTGAGAAACACTAGGGAAGTGTACAACGGGACCAAAGTGTAAGAGAAGACATGGGTCTTCACTTATGGCTTGTAAGAGCCTTAATGAGTGTGTAAGGCTCATTAAGGAGGGGGGTTTGACTCAAAATCAAAGGAGACTTGGATTAGGATAAGAAGGTTAGGAAACACCTTCTATATAGGTTTAGGGAAGTTTAGGAAAGATTGGAAGGGTTTAGGGATTGCTAGAAGTTTCTAGGGTTTTGAGGGATTTTAAATAAATATTTCATTTATTTAAGGGTTTTGGCCAATTTATTAAATAGTTAATAAATATTGGGGGAAATGATGTTTAAATTAGATTTATACATTTTTGGAAAGCATTCCTTGATTCAATGTTTTTAATTAAGGTAGGAGGAATTAATGACATAATAATAAATTAATTAATTAAATAATTAATTAATTAACAAATGATGATGTCATCAGGGGTTTTTGGAAAATAAAAATACTTTTATTTACCAATGAATTTTTAGGTGTCTACATTTTGCCCCTCTTTGATGCGATGCTACAAGTGGTGTGGCGTCAAAGACAAGAAAATAAGATACCCTAGGCTAGGATAGAGGATAAGGGGTTGTGCCCCCTTGATAAAATAATGCAAAGAGAAAACGTTGTGGAATTTTCTTGAAGAGAGAAAAGAAGGGAAAGGAGTAGGAAGGAGGGGGAATAAATAGCCAAACTTACAAGAGAAAAGATGCATGAGTGCAATATGATGTGAGATGCAAGATGAATCTCTATGAAAGATGCAAGATGCAAGATTAATCTATATGATGTAGGATGGGGGATTTAGGGAGCTCCATGCATTGGATATTTTTTATAGCACAACCTAGTTTGATATATCAATGCTAGAGACCTGCCCAGGATACTAGGGTCACAAGGCCTTGTCACCAGTGTTGCATAGGACTAACACAAAACTATAAGCACACAAAGGGTTTCCCCAACATCACACATGAAACTCAGAAGAGGCATGGTGGAAATGATGTTGGAGAAACCACAAAAACATGACTGACTCAAAGGTAGAAGCAAAAGATCAAAAGACCTTGCCCTAGATTATATGTATTCATTGTGCACCATGATATAAAGGATCATGGTGACTATGAGTAGAGGACAATGAGAAGCTATAAAAGATTAACAAGACCCAAAGGACAAAATCCAAGGTCAAAATGAGAACTCCAAAAGATATTCTTTTCCAAGGAGAGAGATTGATGGTCTGATTGACGGGGGGAGATTTTGTATGAACATGAGGAAGGATACATCGACATAGACCTGGTGTGATTGGTGGAAGATTAGGTCAGAAAATACAGAAGCACACATCTGTGCGGACCCATGATTAGGCTTAGACTCGACAATACAAAAGCATATATCTATGTGGAACCATGTTGATGGGGAGAATGTTGTGTTTCTAATTTGAAAATGATGGATCAAGGATAATCATGTGATGAAAGATAGTTGACAATTGATGTTTTTGAAGTGCAAGGTTGTGTGGAACAAGATATATGATCAAATGTTGCTACAAGACTGACAAGGATATGTAAAACAAGACAAGATGATATATACAAAGGATGGGGAGATATGTACAGAGGAGCTCAAAAGAGAAGATCCAAAGGAACAAATGAAATAACAAGTATCTCACAAAACCTTTTTCCATATGTAGGATGATGGATGATGATTGACTCACTGAGGATTAATGATGGTGGAGGATTATCAAGTGTCAAGGATGAGTTACTATTTCCTGATGTAGGATAAGATAGGATACAATTGGATTTGTCAACCTAAGACAAACTAATGATCTTCGGAAGATGAGATTCTTGCCAGTGTATGCCAATCTCTTGCTCAAGATGATGAGGCCTACAAAGACAAGTACAAGATTCTCTAGACAATGCTTAGTCAAAGGGTAGTGATGGGATGATTCTTATTTAGGATAAGGATTTAAGAAACTCAAAGGATATGACACAAAGAAGATGATGGATAACTATGTAAGGATTCCTATGACAAGAGATAGGTAAGACACTTGAACCTTAAGAGGACCAAGGGATGATTGCTGAAGCGCTAAGCTGAATAGGTCACATCAACTGAAGGGATGAAAGATGCAGGGGATAGGACCTAAAGACACATATGTAGAAATGAGCTTAGGTGGAGACATGGGCAGATGCTAGGGTACAAGACTTTAGGAATAGGATGTACAAGGGATCATCTAGGCACAAAGCTGAAGCTACAAAAGATGTGCAAGATGATGCCCCAGTTGGGTTGGAAAGCCAAGACAGATTGATGGTGGATAGGATGATGATGGATGATGTTTCCTGAAATGACATGGATTTGGGAAGGATGTATCCCAATGATGATGATTGGATTGAGATCAAGGCTTGCAACAAGACACAAGGATTTTATTGGATCAGTTGGATTGATCTTGGATATTGGATAGCTAGAGGGTGTGGATAGGATTGGAAGATGTTGGAAGACTACTAGGAATAGTTGGATATGGATGAATGACATTGAATTACATGGGGGTAGCCTATAGCTAGATACCAATGACAAGGGAAGATACCAGGTGATGGAAGAATGGAGGAAATGATGAGGGATTTGGATAGAGGAAATGCTAAGGGATTTGGATAGAGGAATGTTGAGGATGAATGCTAGAGGAACTGCTGAGGGATGAATGTTGGAGGAACCACTAAGGATTTGGAAGAGAGGTGATTGCTGAGGGATTTGGATGGAGGAACTAATTAGGATTTTGGATGGAGGAAATGTTTTGGATGTGGATAGAGGAAATGCTTTAGATTGCTAGGGGATTTGGATTGAGGAATGCTTGGAGATTGGGATTTGAGGAAATGCTGAGATTTGGAAGATAATGATTTGGGAGATGGAAGATTTGGATTGGAGGATGGAAGATAAGGATTTGGATAAAGTATCCAAGTAATATGTCACCAAGAAACAAGATGCCCCCGCTTAGGATAGCTCATGCATTTAGAGGAATTTTGCAGGGGTACGATTGGATGGGAGATATGCCAAAAAGAGGATGAGGAAGAGGGATGGAAGCTTGGGAAGACTGGTTTGAATAGACGATAGGTGGTTGAAAAGTGTGATGGATGCCAACAAGGTTCCCAAAAGCATGTAGACCTAGTGATCTATGTTTCTGTATCAAGATCCATGGGAGGATGAGGGAGTTGAGAGACAAATGGGATGGAGGAGATGTTGGATAAGATGTGATAGAAGGGAATTGCCCCAATTGTAGAAAGGAATTAGGGGGAGAGGGGATTATGCATGACATCTATTTTCTAGGTCTTCACCATGGTACTTGTCCAAGGTGCTTGAATTGCCAAGTTTTCACCATTGAATGAATGCTTTTCTCTTTTCTTTTCTTTTTTGATATTTTTCTCAATTTTTCCAATTTTTATGGATTTTCTAATTTTTTCTGGTGAGTTTCTGATTTGTTGGTGACCTTCTAATTTGTTGCTGACTTTCTGATTTGTCTAGATGTTAGTATAACTTTCTTAGGATGGAGGGATTATGCAAAGGCATGTATGGGATGGGGTAGATGGGAGATATGGTGGTAGAAAGTGTTTGGATAGAATGATGTGGATTGATCATGATAGGGAGATGTTGTCAAGATCAACATTGGCACATGTTGTGAGGAAGGTGGATGAAGTGGATGGGTCTTGGAAGATATATGCAGGAATGATGGAGGATTTATGCTAGGATATCTTGGGACATAAGGATCCAAGATGGATTTAGGAGATGGAGGAAGAGAATGAGTAGTTGGAAGATTAGCAATTTTGGATGCTATTGTGGATATTTCTATTAGATGCACTGCATCTTTTGTCTTTGGGATCCACATAGTTTTTTCTTTAGCTTTGGTGGGCCTTTGTGGCCATTGGGATGCATTGGGATTTGCTTCTTCTTTGATGGGCCTTTGTGGCCATGAGGATGCATTGGGTTTCACTTTTTCTTTGATGGGCCTTTGTGGCCATTGAGATTTGGATTTTGATTTTTCATTGTCGGGCCTTTGTGGCCATTGTGATGCATTGGACTTCTTGATTGGATTGTTATTTTCTTCAGCATGTCATTTAGAGTGGACATGGAAGTCTTTAAATATTTTTGGATAGTTTCCTTTATGCATTCTTGATATGGCATCCAAATTGTGAGAATCATTGGAATAAATATGTGGAGGTGTGTGGGATGAAGGAGATATGGATGGAGATTTGGAAGGTGATTTGTAGATAGAAGATACATGCATGTGCCTTTGTTGATACTGACTAAGGATATTTGGATTTTTGTGATGGGTGAAGGATTGAATAGGATAAGATGGGGGATGATATTTTGGGATGTAAGGCCCCAAAATAGATTTGGTATGTGAAGGATATGTGCTGGTAGATTTTAGGACATAGGGACCCAAAATGGATTTAGAGGATGAAGGATGAATGTGATAGGTTGTCCTAGGCTATAATGATGGAGGAGGAGGAATAGCATTGTATGCTTTGAAGGGATGATGGGAAGATGCAATGGTATTTTTGGAAGGATGCTTGAATTTAGTTTTAGCTATACCAACATTTCTAGAGGAAGTGCCTTCTTCGGATGTATGAATAATACCACATGATTTTGAATGTTTATTGTCCTTAATGGGCTCGATATTTCCTTGATCATGAGAACCTAATTATTTACCTTGGTAATTCCATTTCTTGAGTATTTTATCCAAGAAATGATATTTATGACTTGGGGAATAAGATAAGCTTCTAGTATCAGGTGTCATGGTGGAAGATATGAAACCAATTTCTTCTACTTCAAGTGGACTACCATTGACAAATGTAAGTGGATGAAGGGGATAGAGTGATGGCAATGGTATAGGTTGGATTGGAGGATCCTCATGTAGGGAGGATGGGATGATGGGATCTTAACTGGGATTGAAGGATGGTGACAAATATTGAGATGGGGGAATTGGGATGTTAGGATCTCGAACTGGAGGAATTTGATCTTGATTTAGTTCGATGGATTCTTCAACATGATTTTGGACAATATTTGGACTTGATTGGATTGGTGTGGATAGAGTGTTGGGGGATGTATGGATGTTTTCTTTAGATGGAGTGGATGGAAAGATGGGAGATTATGTAATTGTGATAATAGGAAGAAGGCTGAAATATTCAAATGGTATGGATGAAATGATGGGAGATTTTGCAACTGTAATGGAAGGAAGAAGGGTGAACTCATGAGGCTCATTGGATGTGCTTTGGATAATGCTAGGAGAAGGAGATGCGAATGGAAATTGGATGGATTCAATGCAGGGGAATGACTCAATGATGCTAGGAGATGGAAGATGATCAATAAGTGGGATATACAAAAGAAGGATAATGGATGGGGGTGATGGAGGAGGAATGATGAATGAAGGAGATGGATGGGTATAATCACTAATGGTTTCACATGAAGGATTGAGATGACATGGCTCATAAACTTTAGGAAAGGGATTTGTTGCAGGCTTCCTTGTGAAACTCCTTGGAGACTTTCATGATGGAGGTTGAGGTGAAGGACTAGAATGTGTAGAAGATTGAGAGCTAGGATAGTTCACTCATGAAGGTGTGGTGGAAGATTGTGAACTTTCTTGAGGGGATGATATTTTTCAAGAGGAATTGGAGGATGACATGACTAGATAGTTCACATAGGAGGTTTAGAGGAATCTTGTGAAGTGGATTGACTAACTGATGGGGTAGGGATGATGGATTGAGGTATGAGATATAAAGAAGATTGAAGGATGCATTCTTCTTGTGGAAGGGGATTTGTGGAAATGTAGGCAAGAAGGGAAGATGTTGGATTTAGATAGGATGAAGGATTGGGGTAATGGATTAGAAGACTAGCATTTTTTATTTGAAAATGGTTTGGAGGATGAGGAGATGGAGGATTTGGATAAGGGATGTAGCTAGGAGTGTTGCTATGGAAAGATGGTGATTTAAGATAGCGAGAAGGTGTGGATGAAAAGGATAAAGGATTTACCTTGTCAAAGGCATGGTAGGGAGTGCTAGTGGATATGTATGAAGGCATGATAGGATATTTTGGAGGAATGATTGGATGTTGGAAGGTGTTTGGGGCAAGCTTGCTAAGATTTTCAAAGTACTCATCATGATCCACAAGATTCTCATCATCATGATTGTTAAGGTTTTCAAAGTACTCATCATGATCAACAAGACATTCATCATCATCGAGATAAGATGGAATGAGAGGAGAGACATAATAACCAAACTCATCATAATATATTTGAGACATGCTGACTTGCGGATGAGTTGGATAAGGATGAAGGACAAAGATAGATTGGAAGACTAAGGCTTTGGATTAGGATGATTGAGAAGCTCATATTGGGATTGGATTTGGCTCAAGATAGGAGGAAAGATTGATTCTAGAGGAAGATAGATAGGGGAAGGGGGATGACCAAGATGGATCTGCTAACCTAGAATAGGAGGAAAGGAGGAAAACACTGGATATAAAAGATTTTTGGAGGATTGGAAGACCGCAATTGGGAGACTAGGATGATAAGACTCTTAAATATTGGATGAATTTTAGATTTTGAGGATTGGATTGACATGGAAAAAGGATTTTATGTGTAGAACTCTTTTTTATGTATGTTTGATAAATGTTTTTCACTGAGTCTGAAACTTTGAAAACACATCAAGTAGAACTACCTAGGAGATAGGCTAGTATCAAAATCTTTTCCCATAGCTTGATATCCCAAAAAGGAATACAGATGGTGAGTATCTTAAGGTGATCAAGGAAACCACTTGGATTGATCCTTGCATGGAGGTTTTGATACCTTTGGGAATAGATCAAGAAGCCTCTGATTAATAGGTATCTAATTTGGTCCATGGTGTCCTCCCAATCAGTTTGTATGCACATGAATCACTTAAGAGCCTAGTTGACATACCAAAATAGTAGGGATATTCACCTACCTTGGGCTACCATCAACAAGCATTGCCCAAGCTTGAGGGGATGAAGTGAGATTTTTCTCAATGCTTTATTTCTATATCAGCTGGGGAAGTACCTATTTGAAGTCATTCTCAAAAGAGGAAGTGATTTTCTCTCCAAGGATAACTTTAGTGGTGAATATTCATCAATTGGCTAATCTCACTCATCGGGGACCCAAAATTTGGCTAAAAAAATTAGACTTTCAGGGTGGCCATGTCACCAACACTTTATAAAAAATGGGTCCCATGTATAGGCCAATCGCCAATAGTTATATGGACTTCAACGATGATGTCGCCAATAGAATCTAATTTTTCCACATAATAAATTGAATATTTTTGCCTATAATTTCCAAAGCTTGTCTTAATCAATGGTCACATCACCAATATGTGGTCAAAATTTAAGTTAGGGTATGGGTTAAGTACATAGATTTAACATGTGTCTCTATTTCAGAGAATTTTCATGGGACTTTTTATCCTTTCAAATTTTGGCCTGAAATAAATTTGAATGTGGACACATGTCTTTATTTTAGAGACTTTCTCTAGAACTTGGTGTCCTTTAAAATTTTGGCCTGAAATAGGATTTATGCCATTGATTTAGGATCATCTAATGGTTATAAAAAATAGGTTTACTATATGTCAGATGATATAAAAGTAACTTATGACACCTTACTAAAATATTAAAAGTTGTTTGAGCTTTCGGAGGCACTGCCCCAAAACCCCCATTCAATAATTTGGAGGGAAATTACAGCGATAAAAGTGGGAAAATTTAACCTTCAAGTATGATAATTAATTAGGATCCATTTAACAATAGTGGTGAAATGATGGTTTCTAGGTATGTGTACTTCTAGCCACAATTTTCTTCAACAATGAAAGATTCACCAGGATTTTATAGAATTTTCATACAATTGAAAAAAGATCGCCAGTGAAGTTAATATTTTTTCCTATCAAATTAAAAAAATTCATCAACAATATTATTTTTTTCCACCCAAAATAATGTAGGATTCGCTAGGATTTTATACTTTTTCTAGGGAGGGGGTTTCTTAAAGTTTTCCCTATTTCTCTCTGGACAGGCTTCACTAGAAGTAAAACAAATGAACTTGTCCAAGTTCAAGTGTTTTACATCACTTAGCTAACAAGGATTTTTAGGATGGAAGACTCCTAGAAAGCACATCATGAAGAGAGTTATTTCCCAAATTGATCTTTAAGTGTTTTGAAAGGAATTCTTACAAACACATGTGATGAAAGCTTTTGAAAGATTATGCAAAAATTTTACCCTTTGCATTCAAGATTGAGTGTTGCTTTTAGGATCTTGATTTTGAGCTTTTGGAGTGAAATAGAATAAAATGCTTTGCTTGAAATCTTGGACTTTCAATATTTGTGATTTTTGATGCAAAGAAACATGAGTCTTTGATTTTAATTTTGATTTCTTTAGAGGTATTCAATATTTG
Source organism: Chamaecyparis obtusa (assembly GCA_027943335.1). NCBI lineage: Eukaryota > Viridiplantae > Streptophyta > Pinopsida > Cupressales > Cupressaceae > Chamaecyparis > Chamaecyparis obtusa. The sequence continues at coordinate 274,452 of BSBK01000882.1, forward strand.
TGTGCTTTAGATTTCAATTTTATGCCCAAAAGAGGCATACCTAGATTGATTTGATGTATGAAAATTTGGAAAACATTCAAGATTTTGCAACAATAAATTATTTTTCACCAAGATCAAAGATTTAGGATTGAAGTAGGAACCTTTAGAAAAGATTAGGACCCTTTAGGAACCAAATAAGAAATTTTAGGAAAGATTTGTAGATTTTGTTTCTAGTTTGCATGAGATTTGAAAGACACTTAAGATGATGCAAATGAAATCCACTTTAGCTAAGAATAATGATTCAAGGTTGGTTTTAAAATTATTAGAATGATTTAGGATTGATTTACGATTGATTTAGGAACCAAATAGAAATGAAAATGCAAATTTGTGGTTATTTTTAAGCCTCCAAAACTTGAAGTGTTCCTAGCTTGCATAAATGACCCTTAAAACCCTATATTTGCATGAATAAGGTTCTTTTTAGAAAAAATGAAAGTCATTATAGATGAGTTTGATTTATTTAGGAACAAATAGGAATTTTTAGGATTGAATAGGAAAAAAATGGGAAAGAATAGGAAAGATTTGTAGATTAGTCCCTTAAGGGCACTGAAAAATGACTAGAAGTTCATTTTAAGCTTGAAAATGAAGTGTTTTTGGTTCCTAATCACTTAATAAAGTTAGTGACCCTTAAGGCCTTAGTGCTTTGGTGATAATTTTTCCTCAATGAAGTACCTACAAGATTTTTATGTTATAAATGACAAGGTTGAAGTCTAGGGTCACTAGGATCCCCAAACAGGACCAAAAAACCAACAAAAATTGAGTCTAGGGCCTCAAACAAGCTCCTTGTCTCCCATAAAAATTTTGGGGCTAGAAATTTCTTAAAATTATAGTTTCATACAAAAATTCACAATCCCATATCACAATTTCATTCTTCCCATATGAGTTTTGAGCCAAAAAGTGCAAAAAATAGCTTTAAAATGCATGAATACTGGCCCATATGAAAATTGCATCATGGAGGTCAATTTTTGTATGATGTATAGGAACCTAACATACTAAAATATCTCAAAATGATCAATATTCATGTGAAACTATGACAAAATCCATCTCGAAACAGTGAAAAATGAGTTTTTTGGCCAAAAAACCCTTAAAAGGTCAGTTTTGAAGGCTTGTGGAGTCCCACCGGGTGTGCCAAAATGTGATCAAAGAAAAAATAACCTGTTTGAAACAAGCATAGACATTAAAAAATTATTATAAGAGAATATTACTAACATATATAAAAATCTATTTTTAAGTCATTCAGATAGAGCTAAAACATGAGCACCCTGTCACTATTTGATTTTCTCTTACTTTACGGATGTGGGTGTGCTCTCAAAAAACATGGAGATTATCCCTAATGATGATTAGGAGGGATTGGGATGGATTAGGGACCATGATAACCCCATAGTGGCACAAAAATGGGTATAGAACTGTTAGAAAGTAAAGTCCACCAAGATAACTGAGAGGGGGGGGAGGGGTGAATCAGTTATTAGATAATTATAACTTTTATCATCTAAAACAACATTAAACCATATAAGAAATATAATTACCAACCATAGAAATATATTCATACACAATAACATAATGACACAAGATATGTTGACTAGGGAACCTCTTGATCAAAGAGTAAACCCCGGTGGGAATGATGCCCACAAAAGATGCACTAATATGAATATTCCTTGTGAAAGGATGGACTTTGTTAGGAGTCTTATGAAATAAATTTAGTACATATGAATCCCTGTTAGGAGATTTTGAATACGTGTTAAAAGATTCTAACCTGGTTAAGAGTTATGGAAGATAGAAGGACCCACTACCCAAACAGCTTCAGGGTAAGATCACTGAACACACTATCCAAATAATCTTTACATTACTCAATAGAATAATATGTTACCTCTTATTTGACTATACCAAACTGAACTCACTATTACATCAGATCTCAATTTTAGATCTCTGTACTTCGCATGTCTTCCTTCACAAATTCACTTTCATACTTAGCTCTTTTCTTCACTTCATGCATACAACATCACACACAATTGCTACTTCCATATCACAACTACATACTAATACATTAAAACAAGGAAATAAATTCCTTCCTTTATACCACACTCAAGTAATTACAAATGAGTCGGCATACAATTATAAAATAAAACTTTCCATGTGCTATACCAAAATTACACAAAATTGTCGGCTTCCAAATACAATAAATCTTCACTCCTATGACCTCAAAGTTTTCACTATTATCCAAATCACTATCAAAGTGTCTTCAACTTCCCTTTAAATACACAAAACTAGATTCCATCCTGATTAGGAGATATCATCTGATTTCCAAAAACTGCTACTCAGGAACACTGCCTGAATACTGCTTCCACCAAAATGATCATAACTTCCATGAATAAATGAATTACTATCTGCACTCTTAACCATAGAGATATAACATATCAAAGAGTATAACCTCAACATCGTGTATCTCTAACTACAATAACCCACATGCGCTAATCCAAACTCTGTCTGCTTCTCTGCAAGTCTTCGGTAAATCACTGTGTTGACATCAATGACAATCATAGTCATGAATGCAACAAAAACTGCTATAGAATGGCTACCAAACATTTAGCATTCATTCCTATCAATCTCCCCCATTGGCATTGATGGCAACATAGATGAAAAACATCCAATGTTCCAAAAATCCAATATTGCAACACTGCTTCTTCAAATCCTCTTCATCAATCAAATCTTGCTTCGTTATCCTATTCAAATCTCTCCAAAAGATGTCTCAGATGGTTTTTCATGTATACTTCTCCCCCATTGACATCAATGATAGAAATTTCATCACTATGTCAACAACAACTCAATGTCAAAAGACACTTTTTAGAAAATACATTTTACTAGAGTCCTCATGACTCAGCTCAGATACACATACTCCCCCATAGAGGAAGTACCAACATCTAGTCCAAAAGAAAGATAAGGCTCATATACCACTGGACGGATGCAACAAACTACATCACTTCTCAAAAGTAGGCTGGGGCATAACCCCAAGCATACCTCTTAGATACTCAGATGTATCCTTAGGCAAAGGCTTTGTAAATATTTCTACTATCTGCTCCTTTGTACTTATGTACTCAAGTCTGACTTCTTTCTTAGAAACTTTCTCTCTTACAACATGATACTTAATCTCTATATGCTTTGTCTTAGAATGTAATACAAGATTCTTAGACATACTAACTATACTAGTGTTGTCATAATGTATGACAACAGGCTCAACAAATTTTATTCCAATATCCTTCAGCATTTGCTTCATCCAAATTATCTGGTTACATTTGTTTGCTGCTACTACATATTTTTCTTCTATTGTGCTTTTTGTGAAATACAATTCTTCTTCCTGCTTAGCCAAGAAACTAATCTTCCTCCAAGGAAAAATGATCCACCACTAGTGCTTTTCTTATCATCAACATTGCCTCCCCAATCAACATCTATATATGCACATAGGGTAAAATCATCATATTTTTCATACCATAGTCCATAGTCCATTGTGCCTCTTAAATATCTCAGTATCCTCTTTACTGCTGCAAAATGTGATTCTCTAGGTAAATATTGCTACAATTCCAACTAAATGTGCTATATCAGGTCTTGTATGAGTCAAATACTACAATCCTCCAATCATAGATATGTATTTCTTCTATCCTACTGCAGGAGTCTCATCTGTGCTAGATGACTTATGTTCGATCACCATGGGTGTTCCAACTAGTTTACAATTCTCCATTCCAAATCTTTTCAACAAGTCATTCAAGTACTTTGTCTGACTTACAAAGATACCATCATTGTTTTGTGTTATCTATAATCCCAAAAATTATTTCATCTCACCAACCATACTCATTTCAAATTCACTCTTCATTTCATCAACAAATTTGTCACTAGCTTCATCTTCTCCTGCAAAGATAATGTCATCAACAAAAATAACTATAACTAACAAAACATTTTCAATTTCTTTTGTGTATAGATTTCTATCAGTTGTTCCTTTTTTAAATCCCAATTTTAACAAATACTTATAGGAAGTTCTAGGTGCTTGTTTAAGTCCATATAAAGCTTTCTTCAATTTGCATACCATGTCTCCTTCTTGAGTTAAAGGAAAACCTTTACACTGCTCAATGTAGACTTCTTCCAATTCTCCATTTAGAAATGCTGACTTCACATCCATCTGATACACTTTGAATTTCTTGTAAGCTGCATATGCCAAAAACATTCTTATTACTTCAATTCTTGCAATAGGTGCAAAGGTTTCTTCATAGTCAATTCCTTCTTGATGTGAGTAACTCTTACATACCAATCTTGCTTTGTTTCTTACTACTTCTCCTTGTTCATTCATCTTGTTTCTAAATACCCATTTAGTTCCAATAACATTCTTGTCTTTAGGTCTAGGGACCAATTCCCATGTTTTGTTCTCTTCAATCTGATCTAGTTCTTCTTTCATAGCATTAGTCTAACTTTCATCTTCACAAGCTTCATTAGTAGACTTAGGTTCAATTTGAGAAATCAAACATAACTATTTTTGTGCCTTATTTTGAGTTAGAACTCCTCTTTTGATGCTCCCAATAATTTGTCCAATAGGATGATTTCTTAACAAGCTCTTGCCAGGTGTCACTGTCTCAGATCTCTCTTCAGATGTAGGTTCTTCAATGACTTCACTATGGCTTTCATTCAACAAATCACTGTCAGTTTCATAAAACAATTTAGTAGATCTAGTGTTAGGTTTAGGATGAGCTTCTTCATCAGATTCATAATCAAGCATTCTTTCCTGAATTTTGAACTTTTCATCAACTTTAACATTTGTGCTTTCAACAATAGTCTTATTTCTTTTATTGAAACATCTATATGCTTTGCTTTTCAAAGAAAATCCAAGAAATATACCTTCATCACTTCTAGGATCAAACTTTCCAATATCATCATCTCTCTTTATATAACATTTGCTTCCAAAAATTCTAAAATACTTAACTAAGGGTGCATGTCCAAACCATAATTCATAAGGTGTCTTGTTTGTGTCTACTCTGATTTGTACTTTGTTCATTGTATATACTACTATGTTCACTGCTTCTCTCTAGAATATCTTCGCCAAATTATTTTTAAATAACATAGCTCTTGCTGCTTCAGTCACTGATCTGTTCCTTCTTTTTGCAATGCCATTTTTTTCAGGTGTTCTAGGGGCTAAATACTATCTTTTAATGTCATTTTCTTCACAAAAAGTGTTAAACTCTCTAGAAGTAAATTCTCCACCTCTATTAGATCTCAAACATTTAATCTTCATTCTAGATTCATTCTCAAATTTATTCTTAACAATCTTAAACTTATCAAATGCTTCAGATTTTTCTTTAAGAAATGCAATCCACATCATTCTTGTAAAATCATCAACAAGAATCATAAAATACATTTCTCCATAGAATCCTCTAGTCCTGGTTGTAACGCCCCACAAGGGAACCCAAGAGAAGTTAACCTATAACTTGCTACTAAGTTTGGTGAACATTTTTTTTTAAAAGTTAACATACAAGATACACAACAGTGTGGAAGCAATTACCATTTACTCACATGAACAACATTCAACATAGATTACAAAACTCAAGGGTCCCATGACGTAGAATTACTTAAGAACAAATAAAACAACTAAAGAAGATAACAAAAGATTCCATAACATAAATGATACAATTACAGTTTACATCAATATTACAAATCTCATGGACAACCATGATTACTAATACACTGACATCCACTGCACACGTCACAGGGTATGTAATAATAAAACTAACAAAGAAGTACAATGTCCATATTAGGTATCACATGCGATACTCTAATATAGGACTACATAAATGAATGTATGAAAAGAAACCAACAATGAAGAGTCAATGAAGAACCAAGAAGGCATCCAACTGCAGAAGAACCAACAGCACCGGCACCAAGACGTCGGATCTCAAATGGTAAAGAATCACTACCACCCAACCTTGTGAACCTAAATGGTCCACTCCCACCGTGCTGAGGAGATAACCAAAAACCCCAATCGGATGACCAAAACCAAACAAGGATAGAACCACTGAGCAAGGAATCCTAAAAGCTCTCTACTCAAGGTACACAATAATACAGTGAAAGGAGAAACACACTAATACAAAGGCATAAACAGAAACTCAGGAGATGATCTAGGCTACATGCTATGGGAGTGTCATCACATGTCTAACTACTTGAGTTACCCTGGACTAGTCACTCTGGACCCTGGACCCTCAAGCATTGAGTTACCCTGGAACTGACCACTCTGGGCCCCAGACCCTCAATACAATCCATGTGGGATTAGAATACTCTCTCTCAGATATGAGGAGTTCTAATCAACCATACTCTATATTATCTTTTTAATGATCTCTACACATTTTAATTACTATATTATCACTTAATTACATAACTTACGATAGGTTACCCACGTACTGACCACTTTGGGTCCCGGCCCCTATTGTAAGCCACTCCCCTAAGATGCACTTAATCAATCTCCCCTAGGCTCATAATCACATAAACAACAATCAGGTATTCCACCAGGTAATCCTAGATGCAGTTTCATACATAGAAACACAAATGATTACACAGATACCAAAAATAGATATTAACCAATAAGAGCCCATAAGATTGATTCATAGATGAAAATCAGAATAAACACATACATAAACATGATACTGAAATACAATCCAACTGATACATAACCCTGCCTCTGTTTCCCCTAGGCCATCTAATGCCCGAAAACACATAATGCACAAGATTGCAATTCAGAAACAAGAAGTCAACACTCACATAATAAAGAAATGAAAAATGAGCCATAATCATTCAAATTCCATATGAACATGATTAAATTCACATAAAGAAAAGCATAAACCTACTAGGAGATACGAAACGTAAACATCACTACAATGTCCTAAAAAAAGAATCATCTCTAATGTTGAACTATGGCTTTAACAAAATGAGAGACCCAATTTCATTATAGAACTTAACACTTTCAAAATACAGGTGTCAAAATGATCAAATTGTAAGATTAATTCATACTACTGAAATGAACTAAATAAGCAATACCAATCCCACATTTCCAGGGGACAGGGTAGTACAGAGTCATTTATCTAATTAACAAAAAGAATAAAATTTATTCAACTAATTAACAATCTTAATTTACGAGCAACCATTTTAAGATTACATTTATACAAGTTAGAATATAAATTCTATCCTACATGAATTTAATAATACTATCTATTATACAAATTAGAAAACCCATCTAATATGACTAATCTAAAAATAAATCAAGTATTTATTTAAGTTACATTCAAAAATTTCATTTAACTAACAAATTTTTAATTAAAAATTAATCCCAAATAACATTAACTAATTAATAATAAAATAAAAATAAAACTTAATAACTTAATTTAATTTACAAAAGAAATATTATCTTACAATATAAACTAAACAATAAAATTATTTAATGATAAATAAATAAAAAACAAATTTTATAAAACAAAACTTTTAAAAGTAAAAACTTTTGGTGTGGGGGGGCCCACGGCTCCCCACCCAACACCCTGCGATAGAGCCCATAGGCTCTGCCGTGACAGTCCCATAGGGACTGCGCATGGTAGGCCCTATGGGTCCGTGCGTCAATCCTTAAAGGACTGCGCACGCTCCACGAGAAACCGTGCAGTAAAAGACTTTCATTTTATATATATATATTTTTTAATTTGTTTATTAATTAAAAACAACACACTCTCAAAGCATAAGTTTTTATTTATTTATTCATTTAAGGAAACAAGATATGTATAAATATAAATATTATTAATTTAACAAAACATATATATATATATATATATAATTTTTGATAGAATATATATATATATATATATATAAATTTTCAACAGAGAATATACATAGATATAGAAATTTTCTCTTACAATCCCAAAACTGAGATTCATTTGTGCTTTGAATCTATTCTTTTGATAGTAACGTTTGTTTGTCTTTTACTCAAATTTTATTGACTGGTATTTTTTTAACAGAGATTAAATTATCATTTTTTTCAGAATTGATTTTTGTACCCAAATTGGGTTTTTAAAGAAAAATGATCTATTTCCTCATGGGGATTAATTTTTCTACAAGCTCTATAGCTAAACTACACAACAAGATTAATTTTTCGATTTATAGGCAAACCATGAACAATTATTTAACGAAATTTTTCCAGAGTAACACTACAATGCCAAGTAATAATAAAATACACAAATCCACTACACTAGGGTTTCTGAATACCCAGATCTAATATAAACAAAGATCTACCAAATAGAAAACATAGAAAGCTATTAAAACACAGAAAGATAAACAGATGTAGAAATAAATCTAATAAACAAATCCAAGCCTACCTCAGATCCAATGCCAAATACAGAATAAAAGAATGGAAACCCTTGCAGATCTGAGAACCAAATTCTCCCCAAATTCAAACACAACCTGTAGATTTGAAAACTAATTTGCAACCAGGTGTCCAATCCAAAAGCACAGAGAAATTCAATTCAACATGTAGCCACAACATTCCACAATTCTTCAAAATGCCAAACACACAAGCCTTCTCCAAAATTCCTCTCCAAAACCTATCTCCCCAAAAATGAAAGCAAAATTCCCCTAATAGGAATTCAATTCCAACATCCAAGCAATCACAAAAGACAACTCAACAGATAACTCTGAGTTCAACTCAAATCAGAAAAGTGACTCATAAGACAACTCCTAATTCAACTCAAACTCCAAAATTGAAAGAAATTACAATTAATTAATTTAAAATATCATTTATATGCACAACTCAACTTAACTTTTTAAAACTAGTTGTTAACTTTTTGAGAACAATTCCCTTTTCCAATTTTGCACATGTAATAAATTAAATTGATTTATTAAATAAATTAAATAATCAATGCATCACAAATTCATGCAATTAATTATTTAATTACTTAATAATATAAACAAGCATAATTCTAAACATTTACCATTTGAGCACATGTTAATAATCAAACCAAATTAAATAAATTAAATATTTAATACATCCTAAAGCATGCATTAAAATATTCAATTATTTAATTATACATTCAAACATAATTAAATCCAACTTCAATTAAATAATCAATTAATTCCATTTAATCAAATAATTGACTTTGGACAATATTCTAAATTACACATAGGAAAATAATTAAATCATTAATTTCAACTATAATCCTATCATTAATAATCATATAAAATCACCTGAATAATCATAAATCCATTGAATCAAGCACAATCAAATTCAAGCACAATAAACCAAGCAAATTGAAAACGCATGCACAGACTCAAGAATGGGATCCACGAATTCATACCAACCAAGTGAATTCGGGTAAGGTAGTCAAACAGAAACTTGTCCAATTATAGGACAATTAGCTAGGGTTAGGGTTTGGGTCTATGAATTATCTCCCCTCTTTACCATTGAGACAAATGTTTGTGGACACGCTCACTCCTGCCAATTTAGGGAAGATGATGCCCTGTACCTGCAAACCTGTCATCACAAGATGAAGCATGTACATACGATAAATAGCAGACAATGATAGGGTACGGTCAGACGTGTGGATCTCGACTATGCGAGTAACTACGCCTCCATCCTCTACCACACAAACACATCAAATAGATACAGACACATAATCACCATACACATGCAAGTATGGGGTAAGTACGTCATAGTCAATATAAAACATGAAATCTAACATCATGAAGCATCATCATCTAATCTACGCATACACTTGGAAAGCATATAAGAATAATCCATAATCATCATTAATGAAACAATAATCGACCACATGGAAAGTGACCTAAAAGAATTCGGTCAAACATCTGAAACATAAAGCAAACTAAAAAGCATCCTACGGGTGGGTATTACACTGGTAGGACTGCTCAAATCTGTATGAACAATCTCTAGCTTCTCTGTAGATGTAAAATTCTTACTAGGAAAAGAACTTCTCTTCTGTTTAGCCATTGCACATTCTTTGCATATCATGTTAGTAGGCTTCATAATTTTAGGCAAATCTCTTACTAAAAGTGTAGTACTTACTTTCACAATGTTATTAAAGTTTATATGACAAAACCTTCTATGCCATAACCAACTATCATCAATTTTAGTAATCAAACATGTCATCTCAATAGGATTCAACTGAAATACATTACCTCTAGTTCTAGATCCAGTTCCAATCAGATTTCCATCTTTATCCTTTATCACACAAGTTTTCTCAGTAAACCAAACTTGATATCCCTTATCAACTAACTATCCAACAATCAAAAGATTATGTTTCAATCCATCCAAAAAATAAACATCATCAGTATTAGTCTTTCCATCAAGAGTAATAGATCCTATACCTTTAATCAAACAAGGTGCATTGTTTCCAACTCTAACAACTCCTCCATCATATTCATTCAACTTTATGAACTTTTTCATCTCTCCAGTCATATGATGTGAACAACCACTATCTATAATCCAATCAGCTTTCTTTTCAACTTGAGAAACTAAGGCATTTTCTTCCTTAACATCGATTTTAGGACTTTCTTCTTTAATTGCTACAAATCCTATGTCATCATTATTTTCAGTATCACTTTCACTTAAAGTTATTTCTATACTAGCTTCAAGATCTTCATCATTAGCATAATAACATTCCTTAGATCTTCTAGGTTTAAAATTGCTTCTATAATTTTTAACTCTCTTAGGGCATTTAGATGCAAAATGACCATATTCTTGACAAGTCCAACATTTAAATATTTTCTTACCATCTGGTTATCTTTTCACAAGCAAGGTAATACCTTCTTCAATCTTATTATCTTCTTCATTTCTAGATCTGTTGCTGCCAACATAATCTCTGCTCACACTAATGGTTCTTGACAAAGTAGGGAAAACACTAAGAGCACTAAATGTTGTCTCCATTCTAGGTAAGTCTCCTGATAATCTTAGGTTCATTTCTATTGCTTCTAATCTTCCAAGAAGAGTTTCTCTTGTAAAGTTTGTTGTACAAGGTATCACTTGTTCAATCATTAATGTTGTATGCTTAAATACAAGAGTCAATGTCCTCAGAATTTTCCATATCACTTCATTCTTTATCTTTGTTCCTCCACAAGATTTTATACTTGTTATGATCTCTGACATTCTACCAATATAAATTCTAATAGATTCATCTTCCAACATTCTTATATCTTCAAATGCACATATCCAATTATGTAATCTAACTCTTTTTGCATGTTCATCACCTTCAAAAGTAGAGTGTAAAGCATTCCAAATTTCATGAGATTTTTTCAAATATTTTACCTAACTGTACTCATTCTCTGGTAGTGCTATCAAAAGTGCTTCTCTTGCAAGTATGTTACACATGAATAGATCTCTCTCTTCCATAGTACATGTTTCAAGATTGTCCTCTTCAATGATAGTCTTATTATTCTTTGTAATCAACTGATAACCCCATCCTAAACATAATAGGTATGTCTTCATATTTTCTTTCTAGCTATCAAAATTCACTCCATCAAACTTAGGGCTTTCTTTCCTGAAATTCACCATGGATCTCCTTAAGCTGTTAAACTTCTCTTTCAAGGACCTACCGCTCTGATACCAATTGTTAGAAAGTAAAGTCCACCAAGATAACTAAGAGGTGGGGGGGTGAATCAGTTATCAGATAATTATAAATTTTATCATCTTCAACAACATTAAACCATATAAGCAATATAATTACCAACCATAGAAAGATATTCATACACAATAACACAATGACAAAAGATATGTTGACTAGGGAGCCTCTTGATCAAAGAGTAAACCCCGTTGGGAATGATGCCCACAAAAGATGCACTAATATGAATATTCCTTGTGAAAGGATGGACTCTATTAGGAGTCTTATGAAATACATTTAGTACATATGAATCCCTGTTAGGAGATTTTGAATCCCTATTAAAAGATTCTAACCCGGTTAAGAGGTATGGAAGACAGAAGGACCCACTGCCCAAACAGCTTTAGGGTAAGATCACTGAACACACTATCCAAATAATCTTTACATTAATCAATAGAATAATATGTTACCTCTTCTCTGACTATGCCAAACCGCACTCACTGTTACATCAAATCTCAATTTCAGATCTTTGTACTTCGCATGTCTTCCTTCACAAATTTGCTTTCATACTTAGCTCTTTTCTTCACTTCATGCATACAACATCACACACAATTGCTACTTCCATATCACAACTACATACTACTACATTACAACAAGGAAGTACATTCCTTCCTTTATACCACACTCAAGTAATTACAAATGAGTCAGCATACAATTACAAAATAAAAGTTTCCACACACTATACCAAAATTACACAAAACTGTCAGCTTCTAAATACAATAAATATTCACTCGTGTGACCTTGAAGTTTATGCTATCATCCACATCACTATCAATGAGTCTTCAACTTCCCTTTAACTGCGCAAAACCAAATTACATCCCGATTAGGAAATATCATCCGATTTCCAAAAACTGCTACTCAAGAACACTACCTGCATACTGCTCATAACTTCCATGAATAAATGAATTATTGTCTATGCTCTTAACCATGGACATATAACATATCAAAGTGTATAACCTCAACATCGCATAGCTCCAACTACAATAACCCACGTGCGCTAATCCAAACTCTACCTACTTCTCTGTAAGTCTTTAGTAAATCACTGTGTTGACATCAATGACAATCATAGTCATGAATGCAACAACAACTGCTATAGAATGGCTGCCAAACATTTAGCATTCATTCCTAACAAGAACACCCATTTTTCCCCTAGAGTCTCAAAGAGCCTAATAGAGCTAAAAATCAGATTGATGCAATAATGCTTAATCTAGAGTTGATTTTATACCAAATGAAGTATGATATGATGCTAATGCTATGAAAATTAATGAAGTAAACTATTTTTTATCCATTATGATAAGCTAAGATGTGTTATGAAATCTTGAAAGATAACTGAAATCTAACAATTAGGATTGATTATGCTAAGTCTAGAAGTAAATGAGCATGATAACAATGCATGAAGATAAAGATCTAAGCTCATCATTTTCTCTTGGAAGAGAGACTATTTATAGTATTTTCCTAAGGGCTTGGGTCAGGAAGTGGATTTAGGATCAAAGGTAAGGTTTTGGGTAGAGTCTGAGGTAAGGTTTTGGGTATGGTTAAGAGGATGAATGTTAAGGTTGCTCACACATGTGTGAGAAACACTAGGGAAGTGTTCAAGGGGAACAAAGTGTAAGAGAAGACATGTGTCTTCACTTATGGTTTGTAAGAGCGTTAATGAGTGTGCAAAGCTCATTAATGAGGGGGTTTGACTCAAAGTCAAAGGAGACTTGGATTAGGCTAAGAAGGTTAGGAAACACCTTCTAGACAGGTTTAGGAAAGGTTTAGGGAAGTTTAGGAAAAAATGGAAGGGTTTAGAAATTGCTAGAAGTTTCTAGGGTTTTGAGGGATTTTAAACAAATATTTCATTTATTTAAGGGTTTTGGCCAATTTATTAAATAGTTAATAAATATTGGGGGAAATGATGTTTAAATTAGATTTAAACATTTTTGGAAAGGATTCCTTAATTAAATGTTGTTAATTAAGGCAGGAAGAATTAATCACATAATAATAAATTAATTAATTACCAAATGATGATGTCATCAGGGGTTTCTGGAAAATAAAAATACTTTTATTTACCAATGAATTTTTAAGTGTTTATAGATAATAACTTATATTTTAGAATAATTGATGATAATATCTTGATTCCTAAAGTGTTTGTTGATGATATCATATTTGGTGGTAATGATGAGTTGACTAGAGGATTTTCTAATGAAATGCAAAAATAATTTGAGATGTCTATGATAGGTGAAATTAAACTTTTTCTTGGATTGCAAATTACACAGCAAGATAAAGAAATTTTTATTACACAGTTCAAGTATGTCAGAGAGTTTTTGAAGAAATTTGGTATGGAAGATTAAAAAATGGTAGGAACTCCTATGGTTACTAGTTGCAAGTTAACTAAGGATGATGATTCCCCTTGTGATAATCATACATTGTATAGATCTATGATTAGTGGATTGCAATATCTAACTCATTCTAGACTAGACATATCAAATGATGTTGGAGTTATTACAAGATTTCAAGTTGAACCGAAGGAATCTCATATGGTTGTTGTGAAGAGAATTTTTAGATACTTAAAGGATAAAATGGACTATGGATTATGGTATTGAAAATATGATGACTTTACTCTATGTGCATACAATGATGCTAATTGGGAAGGTAATGTGGATGATAGAAAAAAGTACTAGTGGAGGTGCATTCTTTTTGGGTAAGAAACTAGTTTCTTGGACTAGTAAGAAGGAGTGTATTTCTTAATCTACTATTGAGGTTGAGTATGTTGCTACTACAATAAACTGTAATCAAGCTATTTTGATGAAGAAAATTTTGAATGATATAAGGGTAAACATTGATGAACCTATTATTATTCATCGTGATAACTCTCTTGCTATAAATATCTCAAAGAATCATGTATTACACTCAAATAAAAATAAGATTTCTATTAAGTATCATTTCTTGAGGGATAAAGTCGGTGAAAATGAAGTGAAACTCAAATTTGTGTCTACTAAGGAACAAATTATTGATATATTTACAAAGCCTTTTCTAAAGGATATATTTGAGTATCTCAGGGAGAAGCTTGGGGTGATAGTCCCTTGATCAGAACTAATGATGTTGAGGATGGCATTAGTCCAGAAAATATATTAGAATATCACTCACTAGATTAATGAGTTTTGGGACTACTCCTTAGGGGGAGTAGTCTTATTGCCATAATGTTTTGGTACTGAGATTTTTTTTATCTTTTCCTTTTGAGGTAAGTTTAGTTATTTTGATGTCTTTCACCCTTTTCCATTGATATCAAAGGGGGAGCGATTGTGTGAAAAATAGAGAGAATCGTGCTTGGGAGAGATTTATATGAAGTTGGATATTCAGAGTGATCAGGTGGATATATTGTGACTATAATTTCAGAATGATCAAGTAGATATACTAATATCTTTGTGCATTGATTAGGTTTTCACTACACATGTTTCCATAAATGTTAAGGGGGGAGATTGTTGGAAGATTATTGAGAATGTCAGAGTTTGGTACTTGGGTGTGTTGACATTAATGTTTTTCATTGATGTCAACATACTAATTTCTATTTAAAACAATGTGGTCAGTATATTTAGTGAAGAGTATTTCAGTTGATCAGGTGATATGTTGAATATCTTTAGTTGTGATTATGAGGTGTTATCTAGAGGTGTTTGTAGATGATCTATAGAGGTTTGTGGAAGTTTAAATGATAGTTTTAGTAAGGTATGATCGAGTTGCTATTTTTTGATGTCATAGTGTTCTTGTGTACAATAGATGAATATTTGGATTAGTATATCTTGGATTTGATGTTTTAGTGGTTGCAAATTTAGTGGTTACATGGTGCCTTATCATTGTGTTTATAGCTAGTATTGTTCATGATTTATAGTACAAGTTATCTTTTGTTATGATAGAGTTTAGTATTTTAGTGTTCTTCAACTAACTTCTAACTAAATCTACTACTCTTCTTTGGCTGTAGGGACAATCACAAAGATGAGTTTCCATGGTTGTAGGAACAATCAACTTACTAGTTCAATAAGACCATGACACTAAACATCTAGACTAAATAAAATTGTAGAAAGCAAGTAAATATTTCCTTGCCAAGCAGGCCTCATTGGATGAGTTCTCCTAATTAAAAAATACATCCTCAAAAGGTAAACACCCAAAATATTATCATCTAAACATATTGATAGCACAAAAGTAATAGAAATTAATTATTACTAAAAGAATGAAATAGGTACAAAATTTCATCATATTACTCAATCAACTATTCCTGAAGAAAAATGTAGGAGAATTTATTGAAAGAAAAAATAAGAAAAAGCTAACTAGATCGGTACCTCGATCCCTCAAATCTAGGGAGAGTGGGTTTATTGAGCTAGAAACTAGGATTAACAACGAGTGTAACAAAGTGGACTTTTTCCAACCATTATTCCAACAAAATCTTCTCTATGATTAAGCATGCAAAACAGCTAGGAAGGTAAATGATTTTCCATCCACTTTTCAAGAAGTCTTCCATATAAGAGGTAGTTGGATTGTTCCTCATGACATTTCTTACCACTTCCTTTCTTATCATGCTTTGACTACTTCAAATGACCTGTTGAAACTTGATGTATTTTGACTCATTCAAATAGTTGCAATCAAAAGGTTGACACCACACATATGTCTTGTTCATACATTTATACATTAATCACAATAATTACCACAATATTCATGAGAACATATATTTATATTGCACTTATAAGGATCTTAATTTTATCATAAAAGAAACTATCATAACATGATAGGTTATCATCATGTCATAGAAAAAGTCTTAGCAAGAGTTACAAAACCACATAATATAAAGGTTTATGTCATCAAAACATAGTCTATCCCAGCATGAAAGTATGTAATAAAGTAAACATAAATAAGGCTCATCAATGTTTATGCTAATTAGTACTTAGACAAGTACATAAATAATTATATATTACCTTATTTCTCAAGTACACAAAAAATACCATTATTGTGGTTCTATAAAGACATGTACTTTCCACAACAAAACACTTGTTTAATTATTATTATTATGATTTAAATTTATTAAATTAAGAGAGTCTTCCAACAATATATAAAGAATGATGTTTCTGATATTTAATAAATATATGTCCTAATAAATCTGGGTTTAAATTATGAAGTTAAAAAAATATAGATTTAACTTCATAGATTTATTAGTGGAACCAATTTGACCTATTTAAAATTTAAATCATTGGAGATATTATTGTGTTATTATTACATCTTAGTAAGCGTGGGCTAGTGAAACCTTTTGTTGCATTCAATATTACTTTTCTTGAGCATAATAATAGATAGTTTTTATATTTTTATAAATAAATAAAAGACAAGAAATTTTGTGTGTAATGAATTTGAAAATTTGTTTTTATTTTAAGACAAAAATATGGTATGTGTGTTGTGTCCACATTAAAATGTGGGCATGACTATGTTTACTCATTTGTTTTGGATAGTAACTTTCATATTCACTCCAGATTGTTTGTGATCTCTAATGTTTTCATGTGGATACAATCTAAGATAGAAAAGTATTGTTGGAAATCCAACATCTTCAAACCTTTTTTGGTCACTATGGAAATGCATCTTGAACAATAGTTAGGGTCCTACATTCTTTGTCTTCTTGTACTCAATCCCACTAACAAGACTAGTGTTAAATTCCCTTTAAATCTTTTGATGCAGGAGCATCTTGGGTCCTTGGCAATCTTGTGTCACCAAAAAGATGTTTGTAGTTTTCTATGTTGTTCGGTTCCTTCTTTGACCGAGTTGGTTTGGTGTTTCTCAGTTTCCTTTGTTCAATAGTGCTGGTCGGATATCTCTCTGGTGCTCAGCGAATTTCCCTGGCACTCAGTGATGCTTGTCTGGCGCTCGATTTCCCTGCTTACCGAGTTGTTTATTTTGGAGTTCTTTTGAGGCCAACTCTTGCAATTAATTTTGGTTGCGGATTTAACACTGGTATCCATCATTGGGAAGTGTGTGGACCTAGATCTGGTTGTTCCTTTTGTTAATTATGGATTTGAAGGCCGACTTGTTTCAGTAGTCTCTTGTATAAATATAGTTGCTTGGTTAGAGTTTAGGGAGTCATTTTTTGATAGAAGATAGAAGCTAGAAGATTAGAGATTATCTACAGATCGTTGCATGTTGGAGGACTTCTATAATTGATTGTAATATCTGGCCTAAATCAGGAAGGCCTTACAGCCCTGCATGTATGAATCAATTAGAAGATAACATATGAAAAGTATCTTCATTCTCTCTCTCTCTCACTGTTGTGTGTTGTTTCTTCCACGTGTTGTTCTACAAGGTGGATATGGTTAGGGTGTACCTTTGGCCCCTCTCCCCATCCTCCCTTGCATCAGGTGGTATCAGAGCGAGGTGAGATGTAGGTCTAGGTTTGTGACTCTAGGTTTGAAGGTTCCTTCTTGTGAAGCCCTAGTTGAATTGTTGTGGGGTGGCAGATTGTGATCTGACCTGCAATTGAAGAGGGTTTTCAAGATAGTTCATGGGAGGAAAGATGCAGATCCAGGATTGGCAGACATGTTAAGACAACTTGTTTCTAGACTAGAAGCTATTGAAATAGCCTATAGAAGAGGAAGACATCTTGAAGATGTTAGTGATGATGAAGTTGAGGTAGAACAAGGTGATGTAGAACCTGCACCTTTGATGGATCAAGGTGAAGAAATATTCTTGAAGGCTTTGACAAGTTTGAAGTCTACACCACACTTTAATCCTCCTGAATATAGTGGAAAATTGGATTTTGATGAATTGGTGGATTGGACCATTGAGATGGAAAAGTATTTTGAGTATGAAAATGTACCTGAGAAAAAGAAAGTGAAAATCGCAAGCACAAAATTGAAAATTCATGCATCCTTGTGGTGGGAACATCTGTAGTTGGACATAAAAAGAAAAGGCAAGGACAAAATCAAAGCATGGAATAAAATGGTGAATAAATTGAAAGGAAAGTTCTTACCTTGTGATTAGTAGATTAACCTAGTTAGGTGAATGCAAAGTTTGAAGTAGAAAGATCGCTCGGTAAAGGAATATACTGAGGGATTCTATAGATTAGATATCAAATCTAGACATGATGAAGATGATGTGGAAAGAATTGCTAGATACCTGAATGGTTTGAGAGTTTCCATCCAAGAGGAAATTAGTTTGGTCAAATTGGAGAACATTGAAGAGGCTTATCAATTTGCATTGAAAGCTAAGGATAAATTGAAAAAGAGACATAATCAAAGTCAAAGAGGTAGAGGTGGTAGATTTACTAGAGGAAGGGGTAGATCTTATGGTGAAAATAGTAGATCTGAACTTGAAAAGACAAATCTAGATAAAGGCAAGATCGAGTGGAAAGGTGAAAGTTCATCTAGAGGTAGAGGCAGTAACTACCAAGGTGGTTACAATAGAGGTGGTTTCTGAGGAACTTGTTACAATTATGGATAAGAAGGACATAGGTCGTTTGAATGTACACATGCAAGTAAGAAGGCTGGTAACAATAGAAATGCTTTGGTGCAAGAAGAGTCACCGAATGAACCTGAGAAGGCAAGTAACTTGATGGTAAGGAGAGCACTTTGGAGTGAAATTAATAAGGAAGATCTAGTAAGGAAAAGTCTGTTCAAGACCAGATGTAGAATTTCTGACAAAGTTTGGAAGGTAATCATTGATAGTGGTAGCTTAGAGAATCTGGCATCTAAGGAAATGCTCACAAAGTTGCAATTGATAAGGTTGGAACATCTGAAACCCTATCAAATTTCATGGATCAAAGATGAGCATACACTCTTGGCAAGTGAACAATGTTATGTGAATTTAAAAATTGGAAAGTACTATGATAAGGTGTTGTGTGATATCATGCCTATGGATTGTTGTCATATTTTGTTGGGTAGACCTTGGCAATATAATAGACATGCTATATATGATGGAAGATTACATAAATATACTATTTGGGCTGATGGAAGAAGACAAATCTTGTTACCTTTGATAGAATAACCTGTTAGTAATATTTTCACATCTATGAAAGTTTGTTTGATGGAAGGAAGAAAGTTTGTTAGATATTTGAAGAAGAATGATGTATGTTTTGTTGTGATTCTTAACAAATCGAGTAAGAAAAAAGAGGATAGTGTCCTTGAGAAGATTGGTAAGTTCCTCACCGAGTATAGTGAAATTATTTCTGATAATGTACCTGATGGTTTTCCACTGAAAAGAAGCATTGATCATTGTATGGATCTAATCCCTGGAGCTAGTTTACCAAATAAGGCACCTCATCAGTTAACACCTACTGAGAATCAGGAATTGAACCGACAGATTCAAGAATTGTTGCAGAAAGGTTTGATCAGAGAAAGTTTGAGTCCTTGTGTAGTACATGCTATATTGGAACCTAAGAAGAATGGAGAATGGATAATGTGTACTGATTCTAGAGAAATCAATAAGATAACAGTAAAGTATAGGTTTCCTATACCAAGAATGGATGACATAATGGATAGTTTGACTGGAGTGAAGTATTTTACTAAAATTGATTTGAAAAGTGGGTATCATCATATCAGAATTAGAGAAGGTGATGAATGGAAGACTGCTTTCAAGACAAAGGAAGGTTTCTATGAGTGGTTGGTTATGCCTTTTGGTTTAACTAATGTATCGAGTACTTTTATGAGGTTGATGAATGAACTTTTAAAGAAATTCTCAGGTAAGTTTATGATTGTATATCTCAATGATATTCGGATATTCAGTAAGACCAGAGAAGAACACTTGTTGTATGTTAAACAAGTATTGCAGAGGTTGAAAGAAGAAAAGTTGTTGATAAATCTAAAAAAGTGTTCATTCATGAAAGAGGAGATTGTATATTTGGGATTTGTAATTTCAGCTGATGGTTTGAAAATGGATCCTAAAAAGGTTGAAGCTATTTTGAATTGGCCTACACCTGAGAATGCTAGTGAGGTAAGATCATTTCATGGTTTGGCAAGCTTTTACCGAAAGTTCATTAGGAATTTCAATTCAATTTATAATGCTATGACTGAGACTATGAGAGGAGACAAAAGAGAATTCAACTAGACACATGGAGCTGATAAAAGTTTTGAGACTCTGAAGCAGAAGGTTGCTGAATTGCCTATTTTGGCATTACTTGATTTCAATAAGGTATTTCAAGTGGAATGTGATGCAAGTGAGAGTGCAATTTGAGCTGTGTTGAGTCAAGAAGGTAAACCTGTTGCTTTATTTAGTGAAAAGTTGAATGATGCAAAGAGGAAATATTCTATGTATGATCAAGAATTCTATGCTATTGTTCAAGCACTGAAGAAATGGAGAAATTATTTGATACCGAGTGAATTTGTATTGTACACCGACCATAAGGCTTTATAGTATTTAGGTAGTTAGAATAAGTTGAATCAAAGACATATAAAATGGGTTGAGTATTTCCAGAGTTATACATTTGTGATAAATCATAAGAGTGGAGTCACTAACCAAGTTGTTGATGCATTGAGTAGAAGAAGATCCTTGAAGACCGAGATCAAAATTGAAGCTCTTGGCTTTGATGACATGAGAGATTTTTATGAATTTGATCCTGATTTTTTTGAGACATGGAGAAAGCACAGAGCACCTATTCAAGATCAACTGAGTACTAAATGGGATGAATATTTTATTCAAGAAGGTATGTTGTTTAAGGGTATTCAATTGTGTATACTGAGAGGAGCAATGAGAACTAATTTGATAAATGAAAAACATAGTAGTGGTTTCGTTGGACATTTTGGTGTTGATAAAATATTGAATTTTCTTAAGGAGAAATACTTTTGGCCACAATTGTATAAAGATGTTCAAAATTTTGTGAAAAGTTGTGGAGTTTGTCAAGTTGCAAAAGGAGTGAGTCAGAATACTCGATGGTATACACCGATTGTTGTACTTGAGAAACCTTGGATTGACATCAGTATGGATTTTGTTCTTGGCTTACCAAAGATAGTAAGAGGTAATGATTCTATATTTATTTTTGTGGATAGATTTTCAAAAATGGCACATTTTATACCTTGTAGAAAGACATCAGATGCAGTACATATAGAAGATCTTTTCTTTTAGGAAATTGTCAAGTTGCATGGATTACCGAGGAGTATTATCTCTGACCGAGACAATAAGTTTGTTGGATACTTTTGGAAGACCCTTTGGAGGAAGTTTGGCACTGAGTTGAAATATAGTTCTACATTTCACCCACAAACTGATGGACAAACAGAAGTTGTGAATAGAAGTTTGGGAAATCTTTTGAGATGTTTAGTTGGAGACACACCAAGCAATTGGGATTTTGTGGTGGCACAAGCAGAGTTTGCATACAATAATTCAGTGAATAGGAGTACTAGGAAAACACCCTTTGAGATTGTGAATGGCATACAACTGAGAGGTAGATCAAATTTGAGGGATATTGCTGATGCAAGAAAGAGAAGTGCCAAAGGAGTAAAATTTGTTGAGTACATCAAGACATTGCATGAAGTTGTGAAGTTTAAGCTGGAAAAGAGTAATCAGAAATACAAAGACAGAGCTGATAGATCAAGGAGACATAAGACTATTGATGTTGGTAATGAAGTGATGGTTCATTTGAAGAAAGGTAGATTTCCTGTTGGAACATATGGGAAGCTGAAAATGAAGAAGTTTGGACCTTGCAAGATCTTGAGAAAATTTGACAGTGGAAATACATATGAGATTGAGTTACCTGATGATATGGATATATCAACTATATTCAACATTGTTGATTTGTATGAGTATCATGAACCTGATGAAGATATGATAGTACCGATAGATTATCCTAAGAAGCAGAAGGAAGAAGTTGAGCATATCTTAGAGCAAAGAATTGGCAGAAGTACAAGAGGAAAACAATATATGGAATATTTGGTAAAGTGGAAGAATAGAACGATTAAAGACAATTCGTGGATTTCATAATCTGAGTTGGATACAACTCAGATCATACCTATTTCATGATTCAGAGAATCATTTCAAAATAACCATAGGTGTCTGATGCAGGAGCATCTTGGGTCCTTGGAAATCCTTTGTCACCAGAAAGATGTTTGTAGTTTTCTTTGTTGTTCAGTTCCTTCTTTGACCAAGTTGGTTCAATGTTGCTCAGTTTCCTTTGTTCGCTAGTGTTGGTCGGTTATCTCTCTAGCGCTTAGTGAATTTTCCTAGCGCTCGGTGATGCTTGTCTGGCACTCGGCTTCCTTGCTTAACGAGTTATTTATTTTGGAGTTCTTTTGAGGCTGACTCTCGCAATTAATTTTGGTCACAGATTTAATGTTGGTATCCATCATTGGGAAGCGTGTGGACCTAGATTTGGTCATTCCTTTCATTAATTGTGGATCTGAAGCCCGACTTGTTTCGATAGTCTCTTGTATAAATATAATTGTTTGGTTAGAGTTTAGGGAGTTAGTTTTGGATAGAAGATAGAAGCTAGAAGATTAGAGATTATCTGCAGATCCTCACATGTTGGAGGACTTTTGTACTTGATTGTAATATCTAGCCTAAACTAGGATGGCCTTACAGTCCGGCATGTATGAATCAATTTGAAGATAACATATGAAAAGCATCTGCATTCTCCCTCTCACTATTGTGTGTTGTTGCTTCCGCATGTTGTTCTACAAGGTGGATCTGGTTAGGGTGTGCCTTTGGCCCCTCTCCCCATCCTCCCTTGCGTCATCTTCTCAATCCACCGTCACCACCACTCCTTTGCTAATGTCATTGAGTAGATATTTATCCATCTTTAAACATTGTTACCACAATCACCTCTTGACCACTATGTTGGGTGGTCTTCAAGTTCACATCAATCTACAAATTCTTAGTAGCATAGATAAGAATTTTTTTCTTAATTAGATTTTACAATATTATCACCAATGAATGTAGAATCTTATTCGCAAGAATATTAAAGAAAGGTGATAATATTTCTCTTGCTAATTGGAAGCTCATTGAGGATCACAACAATTTTCCAAAGAGTGGGTACAATTTCTTAATGAGCAAACCATACGCCCCTCCCATTTCCCTTCAAAATATTGATGTTGACCTTATGATATAATTGAACATAATAATTTCTTTTTCATTTTAGTATACTTGTATCTTGATTATCATTTCTTTAATAAAATTATTCTATCATTATATTATAATTATTGTTATTTTTAAAAATGCATAAATAATTTACTCCTAAATTTGTCAATCTAACTTAAAAACATAATTTCATACTAACCATGCTTCTAAAAAATCTAACTATAGCCAAAAGGTTGTATCTCAATTGGTAGAGCACAATTTGTGAGGATGATTGTATGTGATATAGAAGCTATTCGACAAGGTTCAAACCCTGAGAGGCACATTCAAGTCAGGGTAAACTCCAAACATGATCTCCTTGCATGTGGATGCTTAGTTGAAGGAGGCTTGTAGTTTAAATATATGCTTAATCAAATCGTTAAAATTTTCTATATAAAAATTAAAATACCGACATCTATATATACTTTTAGACTCATATGGTTAACCGCTAAGTTTATTTCATGTTTTACTTTATTAAGACTTTTGATAAGGGGTTGGATAGTTCTACACTTATTTTGCTGACCTCCAGCGTCTGGGAGGAGTTTTTGATATTAAGGGAGGGGATGTTGACAATCTATTGACTTTTTGTTGTTAATGTGTTGTCTGACTCTTACATTGTCTATGTGCAGTAAGTGCTAATCTGTGGCCTGTCCACATTTAGTATTTGTATTCAATCAACCCTCTCATTTTGACTACTTTAATATCAAAAACATGTTCCTATAAAATAAATAATAAATAACTATATCTAACCATAAACTTCAACTTACTTTACTTCATATTTTATTTCATTTAAAGAAATCATCCTACTCTTTGAATCTCTCTAAATGCTTTGGCTTGATGGATCTAGACAAACTTACAAAACAATCATTATAGAAAAAAATAAAAATGTAATAAATGGAGAAAAGAATGTACAGCACGCCATGTTTTGTCTGCTTCATATTCCACCTTTGATGGTGGACAAATCTCCCAAAAACACACAAAATGATTTCATTCCCACTATCTTATATGGCCAAGTGCTCTAACATAGCTGCATGGCCCACTAAAAACCTTGTATAGGAAACCACTAAATATAATGTAAGGGAGTTGCATGGCCCACTAAAATCTTTTATAGTAAATCCCACATGAGTAGACAGGTCAAAGTTGATGTAGAAATGTACATTGCACCGCCTTGTCAACAAATCAAGGGGCGGGATTGAATGGAATAAATGGTGCAAAGGCCATTGTTTATGATTTATGAATTTGAGTGATTTAAGTTTCTTACACAAACAATTGTTTTGGCTAGCACACGGTATATACTGCATTGACTTTTAAATGAAAATGGTGTGACAAGGGGTAATTGATTGAATGAATAAACAATCACAGATTTTAATTGTTTACATTTTTCTAATAATAATAATAAAGAAAGATCTTAGTTGTTGCAAGAAACCATTATTGATTATTGTCTTAAGATTAGTAAAGGATCTTTCCTTACGATCACAATCACTTTGCATAATTTGAACAGAAGCTAAGGCTTATTGTTATTCTTGAGTTATAATGATTGGTAACAATAAGACAGACGGAATTTGATTTTTTTTAATTGCATATTAATAAAAAGAACTTTAATAGTAATAATTAAAAAAGATTAAGTATTTAAGTTATTGTAGTATAGAGTAAGGAACTTTTACTATTAAGAATATAAAAAATTAAAGTAGTAATATGTGTAGTGATAAAGAAATTGGTATTAGAGTTGGTTTGGATCATAGTTTTTTTTTCTATTGGTTTCAGGATCAACTCTGTTCGTAGTTTAAAGAGGTGAGACAATTTGCGGGCAGAGGATCTCATTTGTGAGACAACTTGCGGATACTAGGCTAGATCGTGAGAATACCTCCTATGTAAACAAAAAAAGAAGTGTAGTGATAATAAACTATGTGTATTCAAGTTCATATATATATTTTATTTTGTTGTGTTATTTAAATTTTATTAATAATAAAATATTTTTAAATATTAAAAATAATATTTGTTAATGAAATTTTTTTATGTAAGAGTTTATAAATATTTGTAACATAAATATTAAATCTATATTATATTTTACAGTCTTTTTGTTTATAGAAGACATAAGAAATAAGTATTTGTTAGTCTATGTGTTTTTTGAATGTAAATGTGTTCAAGTTCTTTGGTTTTTTTTATAGCTAGGAGTTGAATTGTGTATGGTGTAAAAGCATTTTCTCTCATGATCATTAATATATATGTTCATTTGAATAAGGCCTATTTAAATAGATATGGATGGGCCACTCAACATGGGTGTGTTAACATTAGCACATGGAGGAAAGATGGAGCTAGGGTCAATAATAATAAAGGATGCCATCAAGAGGATATAAAGTATCAATTTATTAAATAAGAACTTTACTAAATCATTAGTAGTGATGGAATCAAGAAGGTACAAGAAACACCTTTTTTCAAATATGTTAAGTTGTCTGAGTCAAGTTCTTCTTAATTAGACCATCAATTGGATCAACTTTAAGCATATTATCAAAGATAGCAAGAAAACATGCAATAAGACTAAGATGATATAACAATCAAAAAAATATATATACTTTTAAGCTTCTTGATTTAGATGTTCTTCACACATTTTAACATGATTTTAAATGACTTCATATTTATCTTTAAATACAATCACCAAACTTGAAAATCATCAATATATACAATTTAAATTTAAATTTTATAAAAATATTAAAGATTAAAATTCATGATTATAAAAACAATCTATATCAAATTTAACCGTATGAATCAAACCTAAAATGCTAAAATAAATTAAAAAGTGAAAAATCAAAACTTTAAAAATAATAAGCTCAGAATAAAATAATATTTTAAATCAAATTTAAACAATAGTATACCACTTATAAAGTGAACACTAATTTTTAAAAATCTCTAATAAAACAACCCAACAAAAAGCGAATGACATATAGGTATAAAATTTTCCCCATTTCACATACATAAACCACATTTGTATGGTGTTGTGAGTTGAGTCTCTTAAATGGTTGACAAATCAGCATGGAGTGGATTGAGAATGATTTTGGTCCACTATCTTATTGGTGTCTATAGTGTAAGAACTTCTAGAGACATTTATATTATAAGTTAAACATTTATGTTATAAGTTCACATGATTAGTTAAACATTTATGTTATAAGTTCACATGATTAGTCTTATATACATTTATATTATATGTTCACATGATTATTCTTGGACACATTTATTTTATATGTTCACATGATTAGTCAAACACTACACTAATAATGAAAAGGTTAACTTTGAACCGGCTCTCCAATAAAACAAGGGACAACATTAAATAGGTGACCAACTCTAAAAGTTGGTCTCTAAATATAATCATTTCTTTATTCCTCTTAAGGTCGCAATGGAATCTAAGTGATTGTGACACCAACTTATCAATTTTTGGAGCATCCAAAACTTTCAAAATGATTTTCCAATCAATTATGATCATCATTTTGGTTATTAATAATTGATGTGTGGTTAGATTTATTTCTTTTTGTTTTATTAATAATACATAAATTATAATTATTTTTTTAAAAGATTTTAAGGTTAGCAAATATTATTGTTTCTTTTTATGAATAGTGTTATTTCTATTAATTTATAATATAAAGTATATATTCATAAAAAAAGGTCGAGGGATACAAGATCACCCCATGAGAGTTCAAATGGCCAATTCAAAAACAATTACAAATATCATCAACTATTCATAAAAAAATATGGGCACAGTCGAGAGAAAGCCAACTTAGGCAGCCAAAGCAGTGCCAATCGAAGGGGAAGGATCCCGGTCATCTTTTTTGCCCCAAGTGTTAGGGCCAAGGGTCGAGTTTGGAAGGGACCACCCATCTTCATTTTCTTTTTCCTTCACTTCTTCCTCCCTTCTAGAGGGTGAAATCGCAAGTGCCAGGCAAGGAATCCACTTGGAAGAAGTGGGCCATGAGGTGTCACCACCAACATCTAGCCAACCAAAATCAATAGGTGTCATTGGAGTAGGAAGAGCCACGGGCCAACCAAAAGAAGAGCCATAGTGCAGAGGAGAAGCCAAGCGACACCTCCATGCATGCACCTCCTCTACTAAGGGAGTGATGAGGAGCCTGAGACTGTGGAGTGTGAGAATGGCAAACGGAAGAACCATAGTCGTGGTGGCGCCCACGAGGCTGAGTTCGATCCTCGGAGGAAGAATCTGGTGGCACTCTAGCAACCGTACAAGGGGCATTGCCCCAAAGCTGCAGTAGCTCCTGAAGGTGAGCCACCTCCAATGCAACTTTGTTTTTCAATACTTGTATCTCCATAAGCACATTATTACATGTACATGCTTTAGGATACAAAGATACATTAATACCTAGAAAGTTGTGTGTGAATAAGACAACATCTCTATCATCCAATAAAGTGAATAGAATTTCCATCTTGAAAGCATGCCATATCTGTGAGTACTTGAAAGGAAGCCTAGGGGAATCACCCAGCAAAACCATATGCCAAGAAAAAGGCTCCGACCTAAATGGAAAAAAAAAATCAAGAATTCAGCTCCAATATTGTTGAGCTCTTCTCTAGAACCAAAAAATATGAAGAAAAGACTTAGGTTTCCCACAAAAGGGCACCTAGGCTCAAGAACTCCCAGATGCCTGAGTCTAGAACCCAAAGGAAAGCCTTGGAAAAGAATACACCAAGCAAAGTGGGGTGCAATTTTGGGCTCAGTAGTGGTAGACCAAATAGTGAGAAACCTCTGTCTCCAAACTTTCTGGGAAGATTGCAAATGTCAACATTGGTTAAGAATGTTGACCATTAGTAGATGGGGAACCAACTAGAGATAACCCATCTTGGGTTTATAACTGAAAAGAGGAGTAAAAGGATACCACTTCCAATCCTTCCACCATAGCTTGATAGATTGAAAGCTAATCTTATGAAGCATGTGAGGAGGAAACATTGAGACCAGCAAGTCATAAGTATTTTGATCTGGACAAGATAGACAAAATTGGACCTAAATGTCTTCCCACAATCTAAGACTCATAGTAGCCCTGGAAAAGAGATCTTTAGGCGTTAAATGTACAAACATAATATACAACTCAAACTCAATTTAAATATTCATTAGAGTTATAACAAGATGAAAGTGAATACAAAATGTAAATACAATGAAACAAAAATGCAACAAATTCCTAATAGATACTTTTGATATGATCCAAGTGATGAAGGATTGACATGTGGATGATCTTAATTATTATGTTATCAATCTTGACAAGATTTAGACACTTTGTGTGATGAACCTCCATGTTCTTTGGGTGATCTTTTTGTAGACACCTAAATTTGATGAACAATTTGAATTAAATTTAGTCATCTTACTCACATTATTGATTAAATAATCATGCATTATGTAATTAGTTAATGCATTATGTAATTAGTTAATGTCATTCCCCTAGTTAATTAATCTAATTAATTAACTATATTCTAATTAATCCAATGGAAACCCATAACCATTTAATTAATTAAATCCCCTTCATTTATTAATTTAAATGAATACATTTATCTATTTAAATTAATTCATAAACCCTCATTTTCCTCCCACTTGGAAATCCAATTTGAGCACATGGCTCCTAACTTTAACCCTTAACCAAACCCATCCCAAAATCCTAACATGGAGTTCCTACCCAACCCAACCCATTCACACATAATAATCCTTCTTAATTATCTAATTACCCATGATTATCTAATCTAATCCTCCACTCATTCTCTCTCCTCCCATCACATTCTCCTAATTCTACCACTTTCCCTCTAATCTAAGCCTAACCAACCCTTAATCATTTGCACAATCCTAATCAAATGGATTAGCAAACCCAAGTCAACTCTCTTGTCACATCCTCACATATCTAAACCCCCAAACCTCATGTCAACCATGAATGCTCTTACACATCTCTTACACACTCCATCTCCCTCTTCCCAAAATGGTCACATAACTCAAGGGATTTGACCTCTCTTCTCAACCCCTCTCCTTGTGACACTTCTCACAATGCTATGCATTTGAGAAAACACAATCTATGTGCTCTCTCTTGGATGCATCTTGACCCTTCCTCATCTTTTCATCTTGACCATCCATTTGACCTTCCCTTTGCCTATAAATTGAAGGCTCTTTTCCTTCAAAATCATCCACCTTCCAAGCATTGTTATCTGTTGGAAATATTCAGGAATTAACCAAGTTACTGAGAGGGGAGGGGTGAATCAGTAACTCCAAATTTTCTTTCAGATGTATTAACATATAGTTCACTTTATCCTTTTGCATATAGAAAGCATAAAATTTAAAAGCATTCACAACAATGACACATAGATTTGGTTACCCAGAAACCTTCCAAAAGAAAGTAAAACTGGGGTGGGGATGAAACCCACAAAGCTTTAGTACTGCAATATAAAGTTGGCCGGTTAAGGCTTACATTGATCACTTCTAATGATCTGCCCTGCTAGGAGCAATAAGGACTGCTAGGTCCACCTTGTTAGAGGATTTACAAACATACAATGAAGTATGCACTCGGTTAAGAGATTTTACAAAGACTGTTAAGTCTACCCGGTTAAAGGATTTCAAGTTGATTCACCTATTAGGATGAAACAGTAGATCTCTTACTTTGCAACTGGATTGCTGAATGAGATTCGCTGATGTACTGATCACCTTCTGTGATGAATTTGTCTTTGCTGCTCCTTATACTGCTGTAGCCCTTTGTAATTCACTTATCTCTGCCTTTCTTTCTTTTTCATATTCATTCATACTCATACATCTTGGTATTTTTACAATATTGTTTATATACAAGTCTAAACAATTAATTACAATTACAAAGTCGGCTTGACAAATAAACATAAGTGCTACTAAGTCAGCCCAAGTATGGTTACACGGTTCCTACAAACTAACTCGGTGACTTTCTGATACTCGGCATCCACTGCATTACTCAGCATCGTCATGCACTCAGTAGAAGTGAAGGCACGGTTCATACTAACCACTCGGTAAGTTTTTCGGTAAATACCTGTGACTCGGTAGACATAATGTTACTCGGTTTACACTGTCCTGCTCGATTTGCACTGTCCTGCTCGGTTTGCACTGTTCTACTCGGTTTGCACTGTCCTGCTCAGTTTGCACTGTTCTGCTCGGTTTGCACTATTCTGCTCGGTTTGCACTATCCTGCTCAGTTTACACTCAGGATGCAAATAAGTGTTGTCACTAGTGGCAATCCTGCTTAATGCCAACAATCTCCCCCTTTGGCATTAGTGACAAAAACACTTATTGCCCAAAACTTATATACATGAACCATGCTGAGATTTATTTTGATTTTTCAAAATTTGTCTTGTCATAGGGCTTTATAAATTATCTCCCCCTTTCAATGTACTAACTTTTTCTTCTATACATATCTCCCCCTTTTTGGCGATAATGCCAAAGGTGTATATACATGTGTTTTACAGAGAGAATCCAAAATTTGATAGAAAAATAGAATGTACCTTCATTATCAATGCCAGGGTTCTGTCCCAATTTTCTTGCAGAATCTTGCATGTTTGGATTGCAATTTGGACTTCTGCAGAGAGTGTAATCATGTGATCTTCTATTGAGAACTGATTGTCATGAATTAATGTTTTGGAATGTTCAATGTGCTTATACATTGTATTCATGATGGGAAGGATCATGTTCTGAATGTCTAGCAGTGTGGACCGGATCCTTGTGTCTTCTTTCAGTAGTTCTGACTGCATATTTGATAGGAATGAGATTTTCATGTGATGAGCAGAGTTTGAACTTGGTTCAAGTTGCAGCTTCTGTATGCTAATCTTCAAATCCTCATCAATTTTATTCATTTTATCCTTGACATCCTTGGTGAACTCGGCAACATTGCACAGTTTGGCCAAAAGAGAGGTAACATTCGAATAGGAAGATTCAATGTTTGTCAAAACTGAAGACAATTCTACTTGATTAATAGCTATGTGCTGAGCAATGTGCTCAAGCACTTTATTGTTGAATTTCTTCTCGGCTTTTTCAACTAACTTGTCTATCCCAGATGAATCCTCATTGTACTTATTTACCGCTTCTGCTAATTGTAACAAAACATGTTGAGAGAAGTCTACTTCAATACCTAATGCTTCTGACAAAATGTCCTTAGCATCCTTAATGATTTTATATTCCTTGTCTCTCTCATCTTTAAGTTTCTTTTGCTTCGCTTTCCTTTGGAGGATTTCACCTATATTTTGCATTTGATCCGCTGATAGATTTGTAAAATCCAATGTTGGAATCTCTATTTCCTCATCTAGGTCTATATCCTCTACTATATTCTTGCCCAAAAATCTTATACTCGGTTGAGCCTTAGGCTTATCTATACTTAATGCCTTAGTAGTAGTGATAGTAGACATAGTAGGACTGGCTATAGAGAATGGTATACTGTCTACTGGAGAACTTAAAGTATTTACACTTGTAGAATCAAAAACTGGAATACTTACTACTAGAAAACTTGATGAAGTAGGAGACTGCAACTCGGTAGAAGAAATGGTAGTTACTTCTATTGTTGCTATAGATGATTGGACAAATGTTGAAGTTGTCACAACCATGCTTGAAGATGTCTCCGGGCTAGATGTAGCAACTTTTGCTGGAGAGGTAGGAAGTGATGCAATGACTTCTGCTGCTATCCTCACGGTATCATCTACCTCAGTGGCTTCTTCTTGTTCATCACTGTCATCTTCAATGTCTTTTATTATAACTGTTTCAGTACTCGGTTGGTGAAGATGGTATATGTTCTTCCATGTGGCATTTGCACTCTTCACAACCGATTCAATATTGTTAATCAGAATTAAACAAGTATTGAACTTCAGTGTCATCTTATTTTCATTCTCCTTCAATGCCTTCTTTATTTCATCATTTTTCAAGCTCAGCATTAACTGTCTCAGGGTTTGATCAAATATGTCTTTTATAGTTTGCTTTGCATTGGCCCATCTCATTTTTATTAGATCTAATAAAGCTGCTAGAATCTGTGGGGCTATTTCATCAGGAGAGTATTTCCATTGTCCCATCTTTTCAATGACAGCATCTTCTATCTCCTTTTGTTCTGTTTCCGATCTTGTTTCATATTTTAAAGATTTTATATTACTTACTCCAGATCCTGATCCTTCTCTCAAAAGTTTGATCTTCTCTTGAAGGGTTAGAGGAGGCCTTTTGAATATTATATCTTTGTCCTTTTTGTCTGCCTTACCCCTTGCACTTCTCCTTGTAAATACGACAGTGGGAGGCTTAGGTGCCTTGGTAATGAATACCTTTCCTTTCTTCTTTGCAGGTTCTAGTTCCTCTGTTTTCTCATCCTTTTCCTCTTCTTCTTCAGTGTCTTCTCCTCTATCCTCAGTTAGCATTTGCATTTTGGCTATCCTCTTTTTTCCTTTATTTACTGCTTGTGGAAGCTTTATACTTAATTCAATTCTCACTTTTTCTTCTTCATATGTCCCAAAATATGGAGCTTTGGGATTAACAGGCTGATTAAGGAGGGCTTCAATGATATTCTTTGTTTCATCAATGTTTACCTCATAAGGAAGAGGTTTTACATGTACAATCCTCGGTTTAGCTGCTTGAATGTATACTCTATCACAGTCCACCATGAAACAAATATCATCCTTATAATCCTCAACCAACTTCTGTGGAATCCAGAATCTTTCGTTCATTTTCTCCTTGAAAGACTCAAAATAACTATCCATGATGTTATCAAAATTTTCACCCATTTCTGAAATATATTCATTTATCTCATAAAGAATTGGCACATCCTTTCTCCATACTACTTTTCCTTTGGAAGGGAAGAATTTCTGAACATAGAAAAATAAACAGACCAGTAGAGATCCAAACTTACATGGATTGTTTTTGGAAGTTTGAATGCTTTCCATGTTCTTGTTAAACTGTTTTAACAATAAATCTGCAAGGTCAAATGATAAGTTATTCTTTACCACCTTGTATGCTAGGTCTATGGCTTCGCAAGAAACACTATTCTATTGACTTGAACTGTAAATTTTATGAGCAATGATGTGTGTTCCAAACTTCAGCTCAGCATCAGTAATGCTGCTTACTTTCATGCCTCTACCGTCCCACTCGGCTAGGGTTTTCTTCTCCAGTTCCGGCCAACCTAGGGTTTTGGTAGATTTAGCTTTGTTTAACATGGGAAGACCGGTGATTTGGTGAATCATCTTCTTAATGATCTCTATGGGTTGCTCAAGCCAAATCTTGCCTTCATGTACACGGCTGAGAATGTATCTAACCCATTTCTCCTGAAAGTTTCGAGGTAAATGTGCAATGTGAACTAATCCCTTGTCTTCCAGATGTTTGTGCTTGGGTTTTAGAATACCATTCACACACAATTCCTCATGCACAATTCGGGTCTAGGGCTGCTACAATTGCAGGCACGAGTTTGAAATCTGGTGCTCTCCATTCCCCTTTGATTATCATTTCTATTCCTTTCATCACTGACGCGCTGGATGATGCCATGGTAGCTCACAGAGAATTCTTTTCGCAAAAGTATTTGAATCGCTGGATTGCTCTGGAAATTTTCTGCTCTCAAAATGATAAAGTTCGCGGTGAAGAATGAGTTTAATTTCTTGCCTTTTGTTTACAACTCTGTCATTAATGCTTTGTAGAAATTAGGGTATGAATTCTGACAGACTGTCACCCACTATGAATTAATTGCTCAGTAAAGACTTCGCAACTCGGTGAACTTGAGAATTCATATTGCTCTGACCTCGCTCGGTAATCATGTTAGACAGCTCCCAACCTCGCTTGGTGAAAATTGATACCGACCTTCCTGTGATCTTATTGCATCTTGTATGCTGATTTAGATCTTTCTTTTAATTCAGTTCTGGAACTGCTTGAAATTTGTCTATGAGAATACAGTTCCATACTCTCTTGGGAATTTAGTTTGAGTCAGTAGAGCCACCCATTCCCATTACTTGGACTGGTTTGCTCAGTAGATTTAGGAACCCACTGTTGTCTCATCTGTTTCTTGGTCTTAGTTGCTTCATTCTTCTTTCCATCTTCAACTTCACTAGCATTCATGCAATTTCTAGCTATGTGACCGAGTTTAGTGCATTTGAAACATCTTATGGTAGTATCTCTTTTCCTTAGATGATGTTTTATGCAGTTCATGCCAATGTGTCCATATTCTCCACAGTAATGACATCTACACCAAGTGTTGTAATCCCATCCAAACATTGCTTTCATAATTTGTTCTGCTGAATTGAATGTTTTGGATCTGCACTCGGATGCCTTGTGACCTTGTTTGTTGCATTTGTGACAATTACCTTTGAATCTTGGTTTTTCCCTGCATTCATTTGCTTTGTGACCATGCTGATTACAGTTGTAGCATTTTCCATTGAATTCTTCTTTTTCATTGCTCCAACATTTATTTGAAGTATGTCCTATTTTGCCACAATGATTACAAGTAGGTTTCTAATTCCTTTGAGTACCTTGCTTAGAAGATTCACCTTCTCCTTTGTATCCAAGTCCTACTTTTCCTTTTTGCCTATGAAGGTTTCAATCATACAGCTGATTTAAGTCTTCTTGGCTCTTCAACATTCTTTCATTGATTTGTTTTTCGGTGTTTAGGTCATCCATCAATCTTAGATTGATTTGTTTTTCAGATCTTAGTTCTTCTCTTGTGCTTTCTATTTCTGATCTTAGAGTCAGAATTTCCTCATTTGTATGGGAGATCTAATCAATTAGGTTTTCTAGCTAAAAGGTTTTATTTTGGACTTCATTGTTCCTTCCATCTAATTCATCTTTCAACTTGTTTCTTTGTTCTAAGATCTCACAAAATCTTGTTGAGTGTAGCTCTTGTTCTCTTTTTAATTTTCTCACTTCTTCCTGGAGAGACCCATTCTTTTCTAGGAGTTCTTTGACAGCATTGTTTGCTTCATCTGAGCTATCTGAGGGAAAAAGATCTTCAATATTTTCTTCAATATAATTATGATCATTCATCTAATTTGCAAGTTCCTTCCTTCTTCTTAGGGATTGGGAAAGATGTTCTTTTGCTTCTTTAAGTTTAGCTATGGCCATTTCCAGATCTAGCTTTTCATTTTTAATCACCTTGTTCAGTTTGAATACCTCCATTGTCCTGGATCTTTGCTCAAGCTAGTTAAGCTTTATCTTGAGAACCAATACAGCTCTGATACCAATTGTTGGAAATATTCAGGAATTAACCAAGTTACTGAGAGGGGAGGGGTGAATCAGTAACTCCAAATTTTCTTTCAGATGTATTAACATATAGTTCACTTTATCCTTTTGCATATAGAAAGCATGAAATTTAAAAGAATTCAAAACAATGACACATAGATTTGGTTACCCAAAAACCTTCCAAAAGAAAGTAAAACTGGGGTGGGGATGAAACCCACAAAGCTTTAGTACTGCAGTATAAAGTTGGCTGGTTAAGGCTTACATTGATCACTTCTGATGATCTGCCCTACTAGGAGCAATAAGGACTTCTAGGTCCACCTTGTTAGAGGATTTACAAACATACAATGAAGTATGCACTCGGTTAAGAGATTTTACAAAGACTGTTAAGTCTACCCGGTTAAAGGATTTCAAGCTGATTCACTTGTTAGGATGAAATAGTAGATCTCTTACTTTGCAACTGGATTGCTGAATGAGATTCACTGATGTACTGATCACCTTCTGTGATGAATTTGTCTTTACTGCTCCTTATACTGCTGTAGCCCTTTGTAATTCGCTTATCTCTGCCTTTCTTTCTTTTTCATATTCATTCATACTCATACATCTTGGTATTTTTACAATATTGTTTATATACAAGTCTAAACAATTAATTACAATTACAAAGTCGGCTTGATAAATAAACATAAGTGCTACTAAGTCGGCCCAAGTATGGTTACACAGTTCCTGCAAACTAACTCGGTGACTTTCTGATACTCGGTGTCCACTGCATTACTCGACATCATCATGCACTCGGTAGAAGTGAAGGCACGGTTCATACTAACCACTCGGTAAGGTTTGAACTCAATAAATACCTGTGACTCGGTAGACATAATGTTACTCAGTTTACATTGTCCTGCTCGGTTTGCATTGTCCTGCTCGGTTTGCACTATTCTACTCAGTTTGCACTGTCCTGCTCGGTTTGCACTGTTCTGCTTGGTTTGCACTGTTCTGCTTAGTTTGCACTGTCCTGCTCGGTTTACACTCAAGATGCAAATAAGTGTTGTCACCAGTGGCAATCCTGCTTAATGCCAATAGTTATCATGCCATTTTGAAGAGAAAAAATACAAACCATACCCTCATAATGCCAAAATCATTCCAAAATGTCACCCTTTGAAGCTGGAGCATCATTCTTTGAGCACATATTCAAATCTTTGGACTACATCTAAAGATCAAGAGGACTTTTTGGAGTGCTTACTTGTGGTTTGCATTCTTGTTGTTATTTCTTTCTTTTAGTCTAATCTAAGTGTTTATCTTCTTTGTTTTGTTGAATACTTTACTTAATTTAGTATTCCTTAACACTACATTTTAGGTGATACACTTTCTTTATTAGGTTTTTAAAATTGGAAATGGGGGCTAAGATCGAGGAATGAGATCAAGGGCTAGGATTGGTTTTTCATGGATGTGTCTCCTGGCCCACAATTTTCATTAGGAGATGGAAAATGCTCAATCTTTATGGATGTATTTTTATTTGCAATTAAAGATGGAGTGAGATTAGGGCAAGTGAGAATGGATGGAATAAATAATTAGAGGGTAAAGGTTAAGAGATGAGATGGATGGTCAAGATTACTTTGTATTGCACACTAGCAAATGTGTTAGAATGGAGTGGATAGAATGGTTGAGGGTACACTTGTGAAGATAAAGGGTCTTTCTTTGCTCCTTTATTTTGAAATAGATATGAAAATTAGAGGAAAAATTCCTTTAGCCTTTGGTATGATGAGGTTATATTCCAAATTAGAAGAACTTTTAAGAGATGATTAATTAGCTTGATCAATTAATGTATTATTTAATTGATTAGTTGGAGAAATTTTAGACTAAGGTTAAATAATTAAGTGAAATTAATTAGCATTATAGATGTGAAGGGTGGTTACTTTGATTGGTTTTTTAGGTTAGTCAAATGGATTAATCTATGGCTAAGAATAGTTAGTTTGAAGGTGTGATATCCTAAAAAGTTAGCACCCATAATTGGACACTTTATTAGGACCTATTAGACCCCATTTTGGTGATTTTGAGGTCCAAATTCTCGTTATGCTTGATCTTGGCAACTTGTTATTCTCTAACTTGAATATTTTCACATATCTTAACACCTTGTCCAAATTTTTACCCGCTCTCTTGGGTACATAATTTCAATGGAATTCTATCCTTGAGGACTAGGATCCAAATTTGGCCTGAGGCCCAATGTCAGGTATTAGCAGGAGATTTTGTCCCATGGTTGGCCTAGATTATTTTTGAATCTTGAAATGGTGGAGTGAGTATAGAAAACCCCTATCTCTCCTCATTTTGTAATCAAGAACTATACTTAAGCATTTTGAAATCAAGTTTTCAAGCAGTCAAGAGAAATTGAGCAATTGGATTCAAGATTTGAAGGAAAGCATCCAAGATAAAGCTTCTCCAAGACTCCAAGTCTTCAAGATCATTCAATTCAAATGCAATATTCTCCAATTGAGGAAATTTTCTCTCCCATGATGTCCAAGTAGAGGAATTCTCAATCAAGAAAGAAGATCATTCCTTCTCTCTCCTTCATTGCAAGTGATTATCAAGCATATCTACATTCAAGATATAGGATTGACATTCATAGATCTATGCATTTGTGAGGAAATCCTTGTTAGAATCAAGGCATCCAATAGTTGAGAGGGGGGTTGAATCAATTGTGTCCAAAAACCAAAGCCT
This sequence comes from Chamaecyparis obtusa, assembly GCA_027943335.1. Classification (NCBI taxonomy): domain Eukaryota; kingdom Viridiplantae; phylum Streptophyta; class Pinopsida; order Cupressales; family Cupressaceae; genus Chamaecyparis; species Chamaecyparis obtusa. The sequence goes on from BSBK01000882.1 coordinate 313,086, forward strand.
TATGAAAACTTAAACATTTAATCTTAGATCTAAAAGTAAAGCATGAAAGCACCGATCATAAAACACATGAAGACATAATGCTAATATTTTTCTATGTGGAAACCATATTAGGGGAAAAAACATGGTGGGGATCAAACCCACTAGATGATGTATTTGGTTAAAATAACTATACCCTATTAGGATTATTACAAAGGGGAATTCACATGCATTCAAGCATACTATCTATAGCTCATTGATCAAATAAAACTGAGGGAAACAACCTTGATAATTACAACAAGGCTACAACCCTAAATGGACAACAATCCATTGTGGACAAAAATCCACTATTTTATAAACTAATTGGTAGAATCTCCAATATGCCAATAAAGCTCTGATGAAGTAAAAAAAAATCTGACTCAATTGCACATTCCACTCATACGTGTTCATACAGTCATCAACACATTCTCCCCACACACACACCTCTTCACACTTACAAGTGATTGCATCTTTTTATATATTTCATTGACCTTGTAAAGATATACAATGTCAACTTAACCTAAATACCTAATTACAAAATATTACATCATTACATATCAAATTACAAAGTTATCCATTGAGTGTTAGCTATGACATATCTATGATTCATAAGAACATCCTCAAATACACAACAGCTCCATAAATCATGCCATGATCTATCACAACACATTACACCAACCATGTTGGCCAAGAACAATAGGAACACCAGCATGCCATAAGAAAATTATCCAAACCAATCACACCAATGAGTGTGATCCAATAAAATGAATGGAACATGATCGTAAGACATCAACAAGAAACATTGAATAGCTTAGCAACACCAACAACACCTCCATCTAAGAATTCATAATCATCATTGCATTATATACCAAGAACAATAAATAGTAAACACTATCACTCCAAAAACATATACTGCATTCCTCAAATAGAAAAACCAATCATGTCTAGGAAAAAAATACAAGTCCTAAACATGTCATATCCATTGCATCTCAAAATACTATCACACCAATCTACATTAATCCAAATACTGCCACACTATCTCTTCGTGAACATCCAAAATACTAGTCTTTGATAGATCAACCATAACTAACTCAAATCTCTCTTTTAACCTCTATAGTTTGACATAGATCAAGTATAGACACACCTTAAAGAATCCACAGCTTCACATCATCATATCTTTAATATAGTAGCCATACCAATCTAGTCATTCCACTAAACATTCCTCCAACATCTTTGCAACACTGTCATAACAAATAAATATGTTGACATCAAAGACAAAACATCTCTCAAATATGTGATAGTGATCTTTGAAGCACGTATTTGTACAATATCTTAACAATCTCCCCCTTTTGAATTAATGGAAACATGTGATGTGAAAAAACAAATCAATGCACAAAGAAACCATGATATCAATGTTACTACTAATAATATCCATAATATATCAAAGAAATATCTCCCCCTTAGTTTTACATAGTTTTTCACATGGATATCTCTCCCCCTTTGACATCAATGACAAAGGCACATATATGCACTAAGTCAAAGAAGTAAAAAAAAACTGAATATCTCTCCCAAAACTGAGAAACATACCTCATAAGACTAACTACTCCCCCTAAGTAGTAGCCACCAAAAACATCAACCTAGAAGAAAAATAGTCTCTATAATAGCACTAGACTAATGCATCTCTAGCTCTGGTCAAAAGGGGAAATTACCCCAAGCTTTCCTCATAGATACTCAAAAGTATCATTTGGCAAGGGATTCATGAAGATGTCTACAATCTACTCTTTAGTAGATACATATTCCATAGTAACTTACTTTTCACTAACTTTATCCTTGAAGAAATGATACTTAATGGATATATGATTTGTTTTATAATGCAACACAAGAATCTTTGAAATATTGATTGCACTTGAGTTATCATAGTAAATAGAAATAGGTTCATCGATACTTACTTTGAGATATTTCAACATTTGTTTCATCCATATTACTTGTGTACAATTAATAGCAACAACAACATATTCAACTTTAGCAATAGATTGAGAAACACAATTTTGTTTTTTTCTTGCACATGCAACTAACCTCTTTTCCAAGAAGAATGCACTACCACTTGTTCTCTTTCTATCATCCACATTACCTTCCCAATTAGCATTAGTGAAGGTACTCAATGTGAAATCATCATCTCTAGGATACCATATATCATATTCAATTATCTCTTTCAAATATCTAAAGATTCTTTTCACCGCAACAACATGAGATTCCTTAGGATCTGATTGAAATCTAGAAACAATGTGAATTGCATTCATAATATCAGGCCTATTTTGTGTTAAGTATAATAATACACTGATCATTGATCTATATATGGTTTAATTTTCACTAGGTGAATCATCAACCTTAGTAATCTTTCAACCAGTCACCATAGGAGTACCAATAGGTTTGGACTCATCCATTCCAAACTTCTTTATCAATTCTTTCACATAATTAGAATGAGACATGAAAATTCATTTATTTGAATGAGAAACTTGTAAACCAATAAATAATTTCATCTCACCAATCATAGACATCTCAAATTTATTCTTCATCTCATTAGATAATTCCTTAACTTTTCATTACCACAAAAAATGATATCACAAACAAAGACTTCAACAATCAACATATTTTCATGATCAACTTTGAAATACAAATTGCTATTAGTATTAACTTTTTTGAAACCTATTTTAAGAAGATACTTATCCAATCTTGTGTACCACACTCTAGGGGCTTATTTCAATCCATACAATTCTTTCTTCAATCGGAAGACCATGTCTTTCTAATCAATCAAAGGAAATCCATCAAGCTTCTCAACATAAACTTCCTCTTCTAACTCGTCATTCAAAAATGTAGAATTGACATACATTTTATATACTTTGAAATATTTTTAAGAAACGTATACAAGAAATAATCTAACAACTTCAATTCTATCAATTTGAGAAAAAGTCTCCTCAAAATATATACCTTCCATTTGTGAGTACCCTTTGCAAACAAGTCTAGCTTTTTTCCTGACCACTTCACCATCTTTGTTCATCTTATTTCTAAACACCCATTTAATAACCATGAAATTATTGTTTAAAGGTTTGGGAACAATATTTCATGTCTTTTTCTCTCATTCTAATCTAACTCATCTTCCATATCTTTCACCCATGATTCATAATTACATGCTTCATCTATATTCTTAGGTTCAATCTTTGAAATCAAACAAATCTCTTCTCTATTTTGTGCTAACCTTCATCTATTTTTAACACCTTTGTTTCTATCACCTATTATCTTATTCTCAAAATGATTCAATATTACATTTACCTCAAAATCTTGGGATTTGCATAAATACTTTATCCTTTATCTTCTTCATCATTCACTAGTTCATCCTCACCATCATGAATTCTAGGAACAATCTGTAATTGGTTCTATGATGGAGTTTGTGTTCTCTGATTTACACTAATATCCTCATTATTTGAATCATGCTCACAAGATTTGGATTATCTCTGATTACTTTCCTCAACTTTGACATTAGCACTCTCAAAAATCTTTCTCAATCTCTTTTTATAACATTTTTATTCTTTACTTTTAGTATAATAACCAAGAAAGATACCTTCATCACTCCTAGGATCAAACTTAAGTAAATCTTCATCTCACTTGATATAGTGTTTGCTTCCATAAATTTTGAAGTATTTCACAATAGGAGTATTACCATACCATATCTAATAAGGGATCTTACTAGTTTCATGCTTTATTTGTACCTCATTCAATGTTTATACTACAATCCTAACTGACTCTCTCTAATATATCTACAGAACATCCCCTTCAATCATCATAGTCTTAGAAGTGTCTAGGATAGTTTGGTTTCTTCTCACTGCAATACCATTCTATTGTGGAGTCCTTGAAGCATAGGTTTTCCTTCTTATCCAATACTCTTCACAAAAAGAATTAAATTCACCAGATGTCAATTCACTACCATGATTATATCTCAAACATTTCAGCTTTGCACCCATTTCTGTCTCAACCATAGTCTTAAACATTTTGAATTTGTCAAATGCTTCAAATTTTTCCTTTAGAAAAGTAACCCACGTCATCCTCAAGTAATTTTTAATAAATAGTATGAAATACCTTTCACAATAATAACTCTTAGTTCTAAATAGACCACTTAAATTAGTATGCAAAAGATATAACAATTCATTTGAAGAATATGTTTTGCTCTTGAATGTAGATCTAGTTTTCTTACCCAATTGACATCCCTTGCACATAGCATTAGTAGGCTTCATCAATTTAGGTAGATCTCTAACTACTCTAGTGGAACTGATCTTCACAATGTTATCAAAATTTACATGACAAAACCTCTTATGTCATAACCAACTCTCATCAATTTGAATAATCAACCATCTTCTTTCATCACTATTCAAATGAAAAATATTTCCTTTAGTCTTTGTACCTAATTCAATTTTAGTACATGAACTTCCAATGATTTTTCACTTTCCATCCTTGAATCGTAGATCGTATCCCTTGTCAACTAACTTTCCAACACCCAAAATATTATGCTTTAGTCCTTCAACATATAAGACATCACTAGTATTATTCTTACCATCAAGTGTAATAAAGCCTCTTCTTTGGATCATACAAGGAGTTTTATCTTCAAATCTAATCACACCACCATAATACCTTTCCAAAATTAAAAATTTTCTTTTGTCACCAGTCATATGATGTGAACAAGCACTGTCAATAACCCATTCATCTTTCTCATCAACATGTGAAACCAAGGCTTTCTCCTCACTCAAGATAGGTTCTTCTTTGATAGAAATGAATCCTAATTCATCATTTCTTAGGGTCTTTCTTTGATTACTCATATGTCACACCTTCATTAGTAGCATAGTAGCACATCTTCAGATATTTAGGAATGAACTTCTTTTTCTTATGCTTGGGAACTCTCTCAGAACATGTAGATGAAAAATGACCAATCTTGATACATGAAAATCATTTCAAAGGAAATTTTAATTCATACTTACCAGCTCCCTTAGAAACTCTCCTAGCAATCAGGGCTTCAAGTTCTTCAAGATTTCTTTCATCTTCTTCAATCTCTTCTCATTCCTTATCATATCTAGATCTAACCTTATATGAACTTTCACCAGGGTCATACTTTTTCTTATCCTTAGAAACACTAGCTTTAAATGCAGATTCAACCTTAGGAAGATTATCACCAAATTTACTCATTTCAAAAGGAGATAACTTACCAACCAATATATCTCTTGTCACAGTACTCAGGGTCCTTATTTGATCAATATCACTAACCTTGTTATCATAAGAAGGAGGCAAGGATCTAAGTGCCTTTGAAATAATCTCATCTTCATCCAATTTCCCACTAGCACATCTAATTCCACAAACAAATTCATTTATATTTTGAATGTAAGAAGTGATGTTCTCATCCTCACTCATCTACAAGGCTTCATATTTTTTTTAATACTTTGTAGCTTGGCTTTCTTCATACAAGAATCTCCTTCATGCAAGGTCTCCAATTTTGTCCATATTTCATGAGTGGTCTCCAATTCCATTACATTTGTGTATTTTGTATTAGAAAAGGCACTTAGAAATACTTACTTAGCTCTAATGTTGTATTCAAATTTCTTCTTCTCATCAACACTAGCAATAGAAATAACTATAGGAGGATTATAGGAATTCTCAGCGATAGTCCAATAGTCTTCTCCAATGTATCTCAAATGAGTCTTCATTTGACCTTTCCATATTGTTTAGTTTGTTCCTACAAATCTAGGTATGCCCTTCTTGAAAGCTTCCATCCTAGATATCCTTTAGAGATCATGTTTCCTAAAGAGGACTCAGCTTTGATACCAATTTTTAGAATCAAGTTAGCACACAACTGAGAGGCATGAATCAATTGCGTCCAAAAACAAAAACCTTATGAAAACTTAAAACTTTAATCTCATAACTGAAAATAAAGCATGAAAGAAATGATGCACAAAACAAACAAACACATAACACCAATATTTTTTTTCATGGAAACCCTGTTAGAGGAAAAACTACGGTGGGGATCAAACCCACTAGATGAAGTACTTAGTTAAAAGAACTATACCCTACTAGGAGTATTATAAAGGGGAATTCACAAGAATTTAGACATACTTCATATAGCTCACTACTCAAATACAAATGAGGGAAAAAAACACTAAGAATTAAAACAAGGGATACAACCTTGAATAGACAACAATCCACTAATTTATGAACTGACTGATAACATCTCCAATATTCCAATACATCTCTAATGAAGTACAATAAATATGTACCTCAGTTTCATATTCCACTCATACATATTCATACAGTCATCAACCTTGTAAATATAAACAAGTTCTACTCAACCTAATCACAAAAGATTACATCATTAAAAATCAAATTACAAAGAGATCCATTGAATTTAAGCTAAGACATAGAAATTATCCATAAGAACATCCTCAAACATGCAACAACTCCATAAATCATGCCATGATTGATCACAACATGTTACACCAACCATGTCGGCCAAGAATAATAAGAACACCAACATGCCACAAGAAAATTATCCAAACTGATCACACCAATGAATGCAATACATAAAAATGAATGGAACACAATCATAATATAGTAACAAGAAACATTGAATATGTTAGCAACACCAACAACACCTTTATCTTAGAATTCATAATCCTCTCTACACTGTATACCAAGAACAATAAATAGTAAACACTTTCACTTTAGAAAAATATCTTGTGATCCTCAAATTGATGAACCAATCATGTCAAGGACATAAATCCAACTCCTAAGAATTCCATATCCTTTGCATCTCAAAATACTATCAAACTGATCCACACTAATCTAAATATTGTCACACTATCTCTTCCTGAACATCCAAAATTTGAGTATCTGATAGATCAACCATAACTAACTTGAATATCACTTTGAACCTCTATAACTTGACATAGATAAAGTATAGATACACATAAACACATATTTATCTTTTTATCATTATATATTCAATAAAATAGTCATACTAATCCAATCATTCCACTGAACATTCCTGCGACTTCTCTACAACACTTTCACAATAAAGAAATATGTTGACATAAATGACAACACATCTCTCAAATATGTGACAGTGATCCCTGAAGAACATATTTGCACAATATACCAACAATCCTTGATTCTAGATTACATTACAAGGTCAAATCCTTTATTTAAAGTACATTCAAGAATCTTCATGGGTATCAGTGATTTCTACATCCATCCATGAGGGTTTATGCAAGGTGAATCAAATATTTACCTTTTTCCATACTTTCCTTTATGAGATTTTAATTCATTTTCAAGGTTGATTAATAAACAAGGGTTTTACCAAGGAAAACCCCTTTATACAACCTTTTCCACATTTTTTATGTGTGTAAGAACAAGTTATGGATATGTCAGAGGAAATTGGAAATTGTTGAAAGATCCCTGGAAAATTTAGTCAAAAATGGTAGGTACAGGTTTCCGTTATCATTCTATCCTAGGTATAGGTCACCATTTCTATTTTGTACGATGTATTTTGTTCCTATGTTTCAACCATGGTTTAGTTCTACATTCTAGTTCTCATTTCTATTTATTTTAGCTCTCCATCTGTCTATATCAGTTTGTTATTTCCAAGTTTTCAATAACTTGGCTAAATTTTCATTTACATTACATCTTATCATTTCTATTTTCATCATTATATAAATAGTGAAGTGTCACTATCCCACTTAGCTTTTTAGTCTCCTCTTGAACCTAGTGGGGCATCTTCCTTCTAAAATGTGCAACTCATGAAAATGAGAACTGATCTACCTATTTGCATTGCTTCACCCCTTTTATTTTATGTACATCTTTGGTGAACCCAAGGCATGAAATTTCTAATCTGATTTTATGTTTATATTTCCTTTGTATGCATTGCAATAGTCAATATTCACAATAAAACTTTACTACTTCTAGTTTTGGTAATTAAATCCTCCTTGCATATCTAGATCTACAATGTATGTTTTACATTAGATCTCTGTATTTGATGGTTGGATGTATTTCAAAATTCTTATCTTGCTTAATTGAATTTAGTATATCTTTCAAATTGTATATTTTCATTAGATCTGTCTCTCTTTCATTATCTTATGCACAGGTGTTATTATCTCGACTCCTACCTATTGGCATAACTGATGTAGAGATAAGTGTTGGCAAGTTGACTATACTGAGGTATATGACTAGATATAGTGTTGTAATTATGGCAACAAAGTCATATAGCAGTTTGGAGTCAGCGCACTTGATGTAAAGATCAGAATTCAGTTAAGTGTTGAAGACTGGACAGTGTATAGAGTTCCTGCAACTCAGAGCATCATCGCATGTGTGTACGGATGAATTATGGTATACACCCTAGAAGTTAAGTTGGTTAGACTATATTATTTCTTAGTTTATGAGTGCATGATCAGATGTGCAAGGATGAGAAAGTTACAGTCAGTTGAAGTTGCACAGCCAGTGTGTGCCAGTAGAGAATAGAGCATGGAGCCGATAGTTAGTATTTTGGTTTGCGATTGTAATGTAATATTGTAAAGGCTATGCACCCATTGTATTTAGGTTGCCGACATGTTTATATGTATAATTTTAAGCACGCTTAAGCCAATTCATTTGGAAGCATTGTTTGTAATTAGTTATAGGACCGACCTAATTATGTATTTTGTATGATCACATAAATATAAGGTGCGCCCATTGTATTCGATATGGAAGTTGATAGAGAGTTGTAATAAGAAGAGAAAAAGTGTGCAAAGACACTAGAAGATGTATTAGAGCTTTGCTAGAGGTCAAAGCATCAACGCATCAAAGGAACTGATCTGAGAAACAGTGTCACAGTGATAGTTCATCCTATAGATATAGTGTGTATATGAGATCAGAAGGTTGTAGCCTTCACCACTTGAGCAGTGAGCTCTTGGATAGTGTGTCCTCTCCCCTAATAGGGATGATTGTAAAATAATTCTAACAGGGTCTGACCCTTAACAAGGTCTACTGTACTTAAAGCATTGTAAAGCTACTCCTAATAGGGTAAAGGATCTTCTAACAAGGATCACAAAACACTAGTGCAGAATATTAGTGGGTATCAATTCCCACCAGGGTTTTACCTATTTGGGTTTCCTCGTAATCATATTGGTGTCATGTGTTGATTTCATGTTTCATGTTTATGTGAATGTTTATTTTAGTGCTTAAGCATTTAAGTTTAGAATAAAGATTAAAGGGAAAAGTTAAAATATAGTGAACACTGATTCACCCCCTCCCCCCCCCCCCCTCTTAGTGTTCCCATTCCTAACAATTGGTATCAGAGCTCTGGTCCTTAGCATAGAAGTTTAACCACTGGAGGAGATCATGGACAAAGTAGAAATGAAACATCTAAAAATAAATCTTGAAGCTGCTCTTAAAGACCTGGACAAGTCAGAAAGAGAATTTGAAGAACTAAAGGATAAACTCAGTGATGCTCAATTAGTCATCAAAAAGCTAAGAAAATATTTGAAAGAATGCTCTACCAGTAATCTAGGGACAATGGTTAAGAAACTAAATGAAGAAAATAAATCCTTAAAATAACAACTTGAAGAGTTTGATGATAAGCTGACTAATAATCAAAAAGTCTATGATGAATAGATCAAAGAGAACCTTCAATTGAATGAAGAACTAAGGCAAGAAAACATGGAAATCTTGGAGTTAAGGAATAGAAAAGAAAGCTTGGAGTCTAAACTGAAAGCAACAAAGAATCATATTGACAAATTACATACCAGTTTTGATTTGGTAGAATCTCAGTTGTATGCAAGAGAAGCCAAAGGAGACACTAGCTATATTGGATACAATGAAGCACAAAATCAGATTGACAATATGCGAGAAAGAAAGGATTCACAAAAAGACTCTACTAATGTTGAAAAGACTGGAGATCAAACCAAAGATAATGATGGACCACCTAAGAATGAGTGCAAGCAAGTAGAACACACTTGTTTTGCATGTAACAAGCATGGACACATTGCAAGGAATTGTACATAGGTAAGACCTTTTAATGGTTACTGTTACTAATGCAACAAGTTTAGTCATAGAGCTATGAATTGCAAGACTATTAAGAAGAATAGGATTCAGCAAGATCAGAGAAATCAGAATCAGACAAATGTAATAAGTTCTCAGAATGTTACATGCCAGATATGTAACTATAATGGTCACATAGAAAAATAATGTAGAATGGTGACTCACGTCAATGCGCCAAGGAATATAAGACCTCTAGTCATTTGTCACTCTTGTAACAAGGCTGGACATATCTCAAGGTTTTGTAGATCAAGGACGCAAGGTCAGGGAAGCCCTAAAAAGGCCGAAGAACCAATTTTGGATCCCATAGGAGAAGTTAATTTTTTCAAAGCCTCAGATGATGTGAGCATGATTTGGTCAAATAAAAAGCACATGACTAATGAGAATGTATTAGATGCATTCATAGTGGATGCACCCTCTACATCTAGATGAATGGCCCTCAGGGTCATAAGGGGAGCTAATTTATCTCTAGACCCCTGCATGGCTGGTATACTCATCCTCGGAGTATGCACCTTTAGACTTAAGCTTTTGGAGTATAAAGGTACCTATGTGCTAGAGAGCACATGTTGATTGTGAACAGAACTCAAGCTACAAATTTTGAAGTGACAAATTGGTTTACGCAACTTGCATTAATGGCAAAATTTTCACTTTTAAGTACACAAAGTTATTTGATTTCTTATTGCATTCAAATTCAGAGTGATAGAGAGTAGAAAGAGCCTTGGAAGTTGTTGTGAAGACTTGGAGATTGAAATATCAGTGTTTGCAGTGCATTTGGTTGGTTGCAGAAACCCTAACTCATTGCGCTGATTTGGAAGCTGTCAGATTTTCTCTGAGTTCACTTGGAAAGTGATTAAAAAGTAAGTCATGACCACTCCCATTGTTTATGATTTCACTAAGAAGAAAATATATGTTTTCAAGAGGCACCCATTTAAATCAACCCTAGATGATTTAGAGGGAGCTTTCTCCCATACGCCTATGGGCATCATGCATGTGGAAGACATTAGGTCTTACATTTACTATAAGAAGGAACCAGTTGGATTGGATAGGTTAAGGGCACACATGGATACCATGCTAAAACCTAACAAGACATTCTTGGATGAATATGCTAAATAAATTGATCACCCTATTGTTGAGTATGCTCTGGCATATGAATTCTATGAGACAGAATGGATAAAGATCTTGTTGAGCAGGATTCATGATGATTTGTTTTGGATTGGTGATGTACCAATTAGAATTGCCAGTGACTTGATTCATGAGATGATAGGCCTTTCTAGGATAGGCATTGTCCTTCATGTGGGAAAGGATTTCAGGAAAATAGTTGAGCAGACTTGTAAGTCTAGGAGTGATAGGTGCAGTATGACTATCGAGCCTATTGAGCAAGTAGACATCAAATTGATGTCAATGATACTAGGATACAGGTTCCATCACACCAGTAGGGTGAATAGTGTGTTTGCAGGCACTATTCTAGCTGCCATCAGACTTGTGAAGGAAGATGGAGAGTTCAACTTGTGTGAGATCTTAAGCACACAGTTGATAAATAACATCAAAGCTATCAAGCATGACAAGACAAAGATATTCAGGTTTGGATCATTAATCATCTATATGTACCTTCATATAGTTGGAAAAGTTTTAGATATGTATTTGGAGAATTCCATTCCAACCATGCCTCAGATATCCAACAAAGCATCCACTGAAAGTACATTGAGAGACTATGTAACATTGGAATTGAAGACCTTTAGGGTTAAGATGTAGATGAGATACATAATTGCAGAGAACATTCTGGAAAAGAATAAGGATACAATATGCTTTATGGTTGAAACTGATACTACTTGCATGGACACTGTTGAGCCTAGAACTAAGTGGATTCATCCACTTGGTTATGAAGTAGAGGAACAAGTCCTTGAAGGTTATGCACAGGTACTTCTATCAGCCCCCAAAGATCCTAATGAACCTAGGTGGGGAACATATGAGGAGAAAACCAGAGAAGTAGATGCAAAGCTAAACATCACAAAAACAAAAAGAAAGGTTGCTAAAGTCACATCAAAGATCTTGAGAATACATGGTGTGTCTCAAGTAGACCTTGACAAGGAAAGGGATGAAAAGATTTCCTTGGAATTGAAAAGTGCAATAGCAGAAGAAGGACAAGAAGATCCTAAGATGAAGAAGATAAAAATTGAAAAAGATGATAGTCAGAGGGATATAACTAATGACACTCATTCTATGCCCAAAGAAACTAGTGATTCTAATGCTCCTCCTGAGTATAAGCCAATAATTAAAAGGAAGAAAGAAACTAACACTAGTCATCCATCCTCGTGAGCTACAAGGAGAAAGAAAAACATTCAAGCACCTCCTAAGGTAGGATTCAGACCTAGCCTTAAAGTATTGGGCACAAGAATTGTTGATGAGGGTAGAATTGATCAAGTAGGTAAGTTTTATGAAACTTACAATGAGATTGACAAATTAGAAATACATGATATGATTGTCAAACATATGATAATTTTCAAGAAGATAGTACTTGAATTGAAACAACAATTCTAGATAAATTTTGGGAGATAATGGACTCCTTGAAGAGACAAGCCACTGAAGAAGACTTTAGAATAAGGGAACAAATTCTTGATTCCACTCTTCCAATATGCTCTATTGAAGAAAAGTCACTTTTGTTGAATTTGGTGAAGCCACACTTAAGGTAAAAAATGAGAACACTACACCTCATGAACAAAGACTATGAGCTAATCTCTAAGGAAATAGAAAAGGCCTTTGGGAAGGTATTCCTAGAACAGTGCATGAAACCTATGTCTACGCCCATCTCTCAAGTACCTAGTAAGCAAGACATTGTAGCAGAGACTATCAAGGTACAGTCTACAGGTCCTTAGGATTCAGTGCCTCAAGTGGAAGTACAAACAAAGTTAGATAAATATGCACCCATATCAAAATCACTCAAGAACAACACCATTATCATTGATAATGTGGAGATAGTAATGGCAACCACTGAAATAGAATTGGACAAGTTTGAGCAAGCTTTTGTGAGCACACAAGAAGCTATGATTTTATGCAGCAACACACCTCCCATTCAGCAAGAAGTATTGATTGAAAACATATCAAATGAGAAAGAAGAAGAGAAAATGGAAGAGGAAGAAAAGAAAGAAGAAGAAGGAAAACAAGAGAAAGATGAAACTTATGTTGATCTATCCAAGGTAAAACTATAAGTTATGGATAGCACCCCCATCACTCCCTTAGCATTGTTGTCAAGTTTGACACTTGACACATCTAGTTTGGACTCATGGAAAGAAGAAGACCTGATTAAGTTTATCATCCTAGCTATGGAGAAGGAAAAGGAGAAACAAGTAATGAGAAATCCTCTCCTTGTGGAATCAGTGAACATACTGAATAGTTTGTTTCCTGCAGACATGAAAGTGAATAAGGTACACTCAGTTGATGATTTGAGTACAATTATCTCATAGTTCAAAAGTAATTTTTCAAGCCTTGAAGAATCTACGTCCAAAGTTGCAGAAGAGAAGTACCTAAAAAAGATATTGAATGAGTTGATGAGCAACTTTGATCTAGATCTAAATTCACTCAAGATAAGACAAACATATTTAAAAGAATTTGCTAATCAAGGAAGGAAATTCATTGCAGATTGCATGGATCAGGATAAGCTTATTGATGCCCATCTTAAGACAATACAAGATGAACAAGTTATGATTGAATAGGTAAAGAGTTCAGTCAAAGACACATCCACTAATGTGAACATGTGCAACAATGTCTACTAAGGTCAGTTGGACAAAATTGAGAAGGCAAAAAAAGAAATGGCAAAAATAAGGTCTAAACAGACTCAGTTGAGGAATGCTCTTGTGCCCTCACTAGACATTCTCAATTAGAACATAAAGGAGATTTATGCCACCATGATAACCTATGATCAAGGTCTGAGCATAGATTTGAAGAAGATGGAGAAGCTTCAATATGCTTTATGTGCCCATCTCCTAATAGTTAACTCTTTGATAACTTTTTGGAAGAAGGAGATCTAGAATCTCAAGATAGCATATCCAGATGTTTTCCCTAAGTAAGTATGTGTATATACAGTGTTTTAGTACACCTTTTTCATTAATTTCAAAGGGGGAGTTGTGTATAGAATATGGATTATAATATGTATAGGGAGATATAAGATTATGTATAAAAATGTATAGAAGACAAAAGTTTTTTGTGTTAAGGGATAGTTAGCAACTTGGCCATATTCCTTTGTTTCCATCAATGAAAAAGGGGAAGATTGTTGGAAAGTTGACTATACTGAGGTATATGACTAGATATAGTGTTTTCATTATGGAAACAAAGTCATATAGCATTTTGGAGTTAGCGCACTTGATGTAAAGATCATAATTTAGTTAAGTGTTGAAGACTGGACAGTGTACAGAGTTCCTACAGCTCAGAGCATCAACACACATGTGTATGGATGAATTATGGTATGTGCCCTAAAAGTTAAGTTGGTTAAACTATATTCTTTCTTATTCTATGAGTGCATGATCAGATGTGGAAGGATGAGAAAGTTACAGTCAGTTGAAGCTACACAGCCAGTGTGTGCCAGTAGAGAACAGAGCATGGAGCTGACAGTTAGTATTTTGGTTTGTGATTATAATTTAATATTTTAAAGGCTATATGCCCATTGTATTTAGGTTTCTAACATGTTTATATGTATAATTGTAAGCACGCTTAAGCCAATTCATTTGGAAGCATTGTTTGTAATTAGTTATAGGACCGACCTAATTATGTATTTTGTATGAGCACATAAATATAAGGTGCGCCCATTGTATTCGATATGGAAGTTGATAAAGAGTTGTAATAAGTAGAGAAAAAGTGTGTGAAGACACTAGAAGATGTATTAGAGCTTTGCTAGAGGTCAAAGCATCAGCGCATCAAAGGAACTAATCTGACAAGCAGTGTCATAGTGACAGTTCATATTGCAGATATAGTGTGTATCTGAGATCAGAAGGTTGTAGCCTTCACCACTTGAGCAGTGAGATCTTGGATAGTGCATCCTCTCCCCTAATAGGGATGGTTATAAAAGACTCCTAACATGATCCAACCCTTAACAAGGTCTACTGTACTTAAAGCATTGTAAAGCTACTCCTAACAGGGTAAAGGATCTTCTAACAAGGATCACAAAACACTAGTGCAAAATATTAGTGGGTATCAATTCCCACTGGGGTTTTACCTATTTTGGTTTCCCCGTAATCATATTGGTGTCATGTGTTGATTTCATGTTTCATGTTTATGTGAATGTTTATTTCAGTGCTTAAGCATTTAAGTTCAGAATAAAGATTAAAGGGAAAAGTTAAAATATAGTGAACACTGATTCACCCTCCCCCCCCCTCAGTGTTCCCATTCCTAACAATAAGTTGATAATGTTATGGTATGATTTTTATGTAGATTTGACTATAGGTTGATCAATTATGATGGTGTCATTGATGTAAACTTAGTGGTTATTGGTTGACAGTATATATGTGCTGGTTAACAAATTTGTACCCTTTCTTATATCTATTTATATAGGACTTTATTAAATCCCTTGTGAAGACAAATAATTAATCAATAGTTGGGTAAGTGTATGATTATCACTTCCCTCTGAATTTTTTTAGAAATTAAAGCTCCCTTCATATGATTTCCAATGAATCAATTGATTTAACCAAAGCATACACTTTTGACTAGAAAGTGCATAAGGCCGCTCAATGCATTCTTAGATGAAGAGCATAAATGAGATTTCTATAAAATATTATACAAGCACCAAGACACAAAGTTCTCTAATACAACATTCATGAACTAATTCAATCAAGTAACTAAAACAACCTTTAAGGAATAATATCTACTTCTTTCTGAAACACCAAAGGTAAACATACGCTATGAATTAAAATATCTTCACATGGACATTCATCCAACTAGATAGAATGCACAGATTCAAACTATAACTATATATTTTCTTCAAAATATCATTGCTTCATAGACAAAGTATTTAGTTCCATAAATCTTGCAAATATTTTTACAAAATTCTCTCAAACTTTTAGAAAAACTATACCTACTTCTATATTCTTATGAAACTTAGCTAACCCCTAAATAAGTTTTTTCTATGCTATTAATAGTTTTTAGCATACCAAAGAGGTCTCCCTAAAACCCCAACCTCTCAGTAAAAATAGTTATAAGTTTAATGTATAATTTTAGGACATGTGTCACCAATATCAACTAAAAATAAAACATGGAGAAAACTAAATATCCAGATCATCTTCTTGATTGACTTCTTGATTATCATCTTTGGTAGCACCATGTACAACTCTCCACTCCTTTTTTGTAGTCATGAACTCCTGAACAACTAGAATGTTGGGGCCCTTTATGTTATTGAGCTACATCCTACATGCCTCCTTCTCCCACTTCATTCTCACTATTCTATCTATATTTTGGGGAAGTTGATCAATACAAAGGTACAACATGGATTCAATGCATTCCACATAGACAAGATCTACCATCTTTGGCTCACTCTTCACCTTGATCAACTCCATTATCGCTTCATAGGCCTTTACTACATCATTAACATATTGTTCACCATTTCCATTTTTCCCAAAATATGGAGGGTTGATAAACCTATTATCATTTATTATAATCCCCTGGAGTTCTTTCACTTCATCCTCCCAAATTTTTACTTCTTCTATAGCATCCCTGAATATGGAAATTCACCAAATAATGTTTCTTTTTAGAATGAAAAGAAGGCATTTGTCCACAAGCTTCAGAGGTTTTTCTATTAGGAACTTTACGACTCCATAATTCTCTACTTTTATAATTTGACCCATCCCAATACCCCATTTATGTTCTTCAACTTCCCAAACTCGCATTTGAGTTTGGATTTTACCAATGAGAGCCTCTACATATTGATATGAGGTTCGAGAGTCATGGGTGAACTTTCTTCCTCCTTTGATTATATCATCAATCTATTCATCCATAGTGGTTGTTAGCATTTTACCATGTTGAGGAGACATTGGGTAGAACATGTGAGGAGCTTAAGCCAGAGGCACTAGGCAAATATTGTAGAAGGTGTCTATAAATTTAGCCATCACCTTGATGGTCTATTTTCTTTCCCTTCAATCTATGCTATCCTTCAATGAATGGGTGAGCATCTATTGTACAAATTTTTTAAAGTGGTGATTATCAACATCTCTGTCCATCACACCCAAGTCCACTTTTGTTATTTCAAAGTCCTCAACTATTGGGTCCCATTCTAAATCATTTGGTTTGTAAGTGGCTACCTCAATGACCCATCACCCATTCTTTGTGTCAGCAATTATCCCAGAATTTTTTTCATCTTCTTCTTCATAGGAAATTTTTCCATATATTTTCTTACCATATTTTTAATGGGAATCGAAACTGGTATGATGCTACATTTCTTGTTCACCAAATTTGTCAACCACTTAGGATTAGTGTTGGAAGAGATCTTTTCTCCTGGTGACTTCATGGGAGTGATCATATCCTTAGAGGGTACATCTTCATCATTGAAAAGAGCCTTATCTAATTCCTCATCCATGATCTATGAATCTATCTGGTTCAAATCTTTATCTTTATCAAGATCCACATACACCGCATCATTGTCATCCATTTTGTGATGCTTTTGTGAACAGGTTTTAGATCTAGTGATCCTTGATGCTGAAAGACTAGGAGAAGGTTCCTTGGTTGATTTGTGAATTTTGGATCTCTTACCCTTAGTTTTCTTTCCACCGACATCATCCATAGAATTAGAAACAATAGAAACATGTACAGGGGAAGAAAGAGGGATATTTTATGGTTGTTTTAGCAAGACTATTGATGATTTTATCTCTTTTTCTATTTAAGCCATTTTTTAGTAAGTTTGATTACATCATGGCTTCTTTGTTGTATGTTATCCTCTTCTTCCATTTTCCAATCAATTGTAGGCTTAGGTATATCAGACAATTCTTTATATCTAGGTTCGATCACATCTAACCCATCATCATTAATTCCCCCAATTCTCAATTTCAAATGAAAACATAGGACCTCAGATAATTTGAGTCTACTTTTTTCTCTTTTGGAAACCTTTACCTCATTGGATCAATCTTCCCATAAATATTCTAAGTGGGTTTTTGGCATAATTTGTGCCTTCAAACACAAGGTTTGTCTGGCAAAACCTTTGTTGTCAAACCCTTTTCTCTCAGAATAATATTTGAAATTGAAGCTGCACAAATTAAATCCTATGCTAATAGAATCTGCCATTGACTTGCATGAGAGATGGCCTAGCTTAATTGTAAAAAAAATATTTCCATTTCTCCTTAGGTAGAAATCTCTTCACAACTATGGTAATTTGTCTGCATATTTCTATTAGGAATAGTCCCAAGAGATAACTGAGAGGGGGGGGGGGGGGGGGGGTGAATTAGTTATCTACAAATTTCAATTCTTTATCAATTAAGTATACTTGAACATAGAACATAAACACAATGAAAAAAAACTTGAACACAACACCAATATTTTGGTTACGAGGAAACCCAAATAGGTAAAAACCCCAATGGGAATTGACACCCACTAATAATATGCACTAGTGTTTTATGATCCTTGTTAGAAGATCCTTAACCCTATTAGGAGTTGTCTTTACAATCCATTTAGTACAGTGACTTGGTCAAGGGTCAGATCCTATTAGGATTCTTTTATAATTAACCCTGTTAGAGGTGAGGACGCACTGTCTGAGAGCACACTGCTCAAAGGGGTGAAGGCTAAAACCTTCTAAATAATAGATATACACTATATCTAGATCATGGTGAACTATGCTTTGACCTACTATCTAGATCAGTTCCAATGTATAGCATAAACTCTTCACTTGGTCACATAGAACTTCTGCTGATGGCTCAACACTTCACACACTCTGCTCTGCTCTTCACAATCAACTCTGAACCATACTTTAGCAATCACAAATGACTACATATAAATATATTTCCTCTAAATGATAAAATCAAGTTGGCCACCTTGAAATCATATTAGAGAAACCATAACAAACTCCAATAATAACTATGTCAGCTCTACTAAGCATGCTACACAATTTGGGACCTATTCAATATTAATAAATGTAGACGCACACTACACATTGTCGGCTCTACCAAAGTAACTGAAACTTTCTCCTTAAGATGAATTACATCATGTGCTCTTAAAAAAAAATTCTCAACTCTTCTCCAATCCTAATCCAAGGGTGCATACCAAAATGATAAGTGCAACTCCTGAACCAATACAATCTTTGTTGGCTCTTCTGAATAAACGCAAGAAATTGTTAATGGTGAATAGCGACTGCATAAATTCACTTCTACTAATAATCAGACTCTACATCCATGATTGTAACATCATCAACATGTCTCCATCATATATCCAAAGGTGCAAGACTCCATGATGACTATACAAACAATCACTCACAGAACACTTCTTATAACTCTGTCAAGAACACTACTGATACAAGCTGCTTCATAATTATTTGTTCTAACAATTAACCTCTGCATCCATGATATCAGCATGTCCCTACTTCATATACTCAAATCTTATTGCATAAGTCTTCCACACATGCTACTTACCATATGTTGTCATCAATGACAAACCTACAGTCAACACTGACTTGCTGGCAAATCTCCAACAATCTCCCCCTTTGGCATTGATGGAAACATATGGAATGAAAAACACCACCAATCCAAATGATTAATTCTTTTATAACATTCTCCATTTCCTCATCAAAACTTCCCCAAGGATGAATCCTCCATATGCTGTAATATTCTTCAAGATTCTCCATTTTCTCAACTAAACTGCTTTCATGACTGAATACTACTCCCCCTTAGTATATTACTCTTTCTTTGCTTCTATTTTTCTTGACTATATATTACTCCCCCTTTGACATCAATGGAAAAGTGCACCATTCTTTTTAAGCACTAGTACTACTCCTGAGGTAGAGTAGTCAACCTTCCATCAGTCCTTGAGGACTAATGCTTTTTCTTCTTTCTTCTAAGCAGAATCAGGGGAGGGAATTACTCCCAACTTCTCCCTGAGATACTCAAAAGTATCCTTTGGCAAGGGCTTTGTGAATATGTTTGCTAACTGATATTTAGTATTCACATAGTCCAACTTGACTTCTTTCTCTACCACTTTTTCTCTTAGGAAGTGATACTTGATCTCAATGTGTTTTGTCTTTGCATGCATCACAAGGTTCTTTGACATACTAATAGTGCTAGTATTATCACAATGAATAACAATAGGATAGTTAATCTGAATTCCAAAATCCTTTATTATTTGCTTGATCCAAAAAATTGTAGATCAATTCAGGGCTACTGCAACATACTCCGCTTCTGTTGTTGACTGAGAGATACAATTTTGCTTCTTTCTTGTCCAAGTGACAAGTCTATCACCAAGAAACACTGCTCCTCCTGAAGTACTCTTTCTATCATCAACGCATCCTACCCAATTTGCATTAGTATATACATGAAGCTCAACATTTTCTAAATTGGGATACCATAGACCATAATCTATAGTGCCTTGCAAGTATCTCAATATTCTTTTTACTACCATGAGGTGACTTTGTTTAGGATCTGTTGCAAATCTTCCAACTATGCCAACTACATTGGAAATATCTAGTCTGGTTTGAGTAAGATAAATAAGTTTGGTAATCATAGACTTGTACAATGTTATATCTACTACTAGTGAATCATCTTCTTTTGTAAGCTTACATCCTGTTATCATAGGTGTACCCACTGGCTTGCAATCATCCATCTTGAATTTCTTTAATATCTCTTTCACATATTTTCACTTATTAATGAAAATACATTTTTCTGTCTGCTGCACATTTAATCCCAAGAATTATTTGATAGGTCCAATCATGCTCATCTCAAAATCACTCTGCATCTCTTTAGAAAATTCAGCACTAAGTTTTTCATTACCTCCAAAGGTAATGTCATCAACAAATATATCTACAAGTAGTAGTCCTTTAGATGTCTCTCTAATGAATAGATTACAATCTACTGCTCCTTTCTTGAATCCAATTTTTGTTAGATATCCATCAAGTCTCTCATACCATGCTCTAGGGGCTTGCTTAATTCTATAGAGGGATTTCTTCAATCTGCATACCATATCAAGTCTATCTGATAGGGTAAATCCTTCTGGCTGCTCAATGTATACTTCTTTTAGCTCTCCATTCAAGAATGCTGACTTGACATCTATCTAATAGACTTTGAAGTTATTGACTATTGCATAAGCTAGAAACAACTTAATAGCTTCTAATCTACTCACAGGTGCAAATGTGTCTAAATAATCAATGCCTTCTCTCTGCGCATATCCCTTACATACTAACCTTGCTTTATTTATTACTATTGTACCATCTTCATTCATCTTGTTTTTGAATATCCAATTTGTTCCAATCACATTCTTATCACTAGGTCTTGGGACCTGACCCCAAGTATCATTCTTGATAATTTGATCTAGTTCTTCTTTCATAGCATCATGCCAATCTGAATCATTACATGCATCTTCAACACTTAAAGGTTCAATCTGAGATAGTAAACATACCACCCCATTGCTTGCTGAATCCTTTTCTTTTGATCTTGTTGTGATTTTTCCGCTTTGATCTCCAATGATGTCATCCTTAGAGTGATATCTAGATGTATACTTTGGAACTTTAGGTGAAACTGACTCATCTTCCTTCTGAGTTTCCTCTTTACTTATTTCAGGGTCATTGAACAATACATTGATACTATCAAACATCTCTTCAACAACTGTCTCACTAGTGGAAGGACTGGGTTCTTCTTCAATCATAGGCGAGTAATCATGATATCTTTCTTGAACCATAAACTTTTCATCAATCTTAACATGAGCACTTTCAATGATCTTGATCAATCTTAAATTGAAACATCTATAAGCGTTTCTTTTAGTAGAGTAACCAAGGAAAATACCTTCATCACTTCTTGCATCAAACTTGCCTATTGCTTCATCCCTCTTGATGTAGCACTTTCTTCCAAAGATTCTGAATTATTTCACTGTGGGAACATTACCAAACCATAGCTCATAAGGTATCTTGTCTGCACCAGGCCTTAATTGTATTCTATTGATTGTATAGACTATTGTATTGACCACATCTCTCCAATAGGTGTGTGCAACTTTTCCTTCAATCATGATGGTGTGCATTGTATCAACGATGATCCTATTCCTTCTCTCTATAATCCCATTCTGGTGAGGGGTTCTAGATGTACTCAACTGTCTCTTTATGCCATGTTCTTCGCAGTACTCATAGAATCTATCAGAGGTGAATTCTCCTTCTCTATCTGACCTTAGACATTTTATCTTTAGTCCAGATTCATTCTCAACCTTAGCTTTGAATATTTTGAGCTTCTCAAATGCTTCTAACTTATCTTTTAAGAATGCAACCCACATCATTCTAGAATTATCATCTACAAACAAAATGAAATACCTTTCTCGATGGTATGATCTTGTTTGAGTTGGTCCACATAGTTCTGTATGAATCAGATCCAACTTGTTCTCTACTGAATTGTGCTTTCTTCTGAATGAATTCCTCACATGCTTTCCCATTACACATTCCCTGCATATAGTATCAAATGGCTTTGCTATGCTAGGTAGGTCTCTAACTGCATTTACATTACTTATATTTACTATGTTATCAAAATTGATATGAAATAGTCTTTTATGCCATAGCCAACTGTCATCTACTTTAGCAACAAAACAACTTTCTTTTGGATTGAGCTGATAAACATTACCTTTAGTCTTTTCTCTTGATGCAATTATTTGTCCGTATTTTTTTTTAATGATGCACTTGTTTCCATTGAACTCCAACCTATAACCTTTATCAAGTAACTGTCCAACACTTAGTAGGTTATGTTTCAAACCATCAACATAAAGAACATCATCAATCCTATTCTTTCCATCCAAGGTGATGGCTCCTCTACCAATAATGGGTTTAGGAGTGTTATCTCCAAATCTAACCATGCCTCCTTTGTATCTATCCAAATGAACAAATCTATCTTTGTCACCTATCATGTGATGTGAGAAACCACTATCAATGATCCAATCTGTCCCGATGTCATCTTGTGAAATCAGTGCTAACTCTTGTGAATTATTTTTATCTTCAAGAGAAATGAATCTAATCTCCTCTTCTATTGATTCTTCATTTGATACTCCATCTCCAACATAGTAGCATTCCTGTGTATACTTAGGCTTGTAGTCATTCTTGAACTTTTTAACTCTTCTAGGACACTTAGATTCAAAGTGACCAATCTTATTACATGAAAATAATTTGAATGGTAATTGTCCTTCATATTTTCCTTTTCCTTTCTTTTCTCTTTTAGTAATAATAGCAATGAAATCATCTAGAGTTTTTTCTTCATCATCATCATCAAAATTACCAGAGGTGTTCAAAGATTTCTTACCATGGACCAAACCTTTGAAGGTTGTCTCACTTTTAGGCTCTGTCTTCAAACTTGATATTTCAAATGCAACAATCTTGCTGATTAAAGTTTCTCATTTGAAGTTTTCTGAAAATTGTAGAGTCTCATCAAGGATGTTTATCTTGTTCTCATATTCTAGTGTTAAGGTAGTCATCACTTTATCCATGATGTCTTCTTTTGAGATTTCTCCACCATTGTTTTTGATTCCAGCCACTGCCTCATTGATCCTTTGATTGTAGGCTCTTATGTTCTCTTCAGGAAACATCTCCAATGTATTGTACTTTTTCTTCCATGTCTTTTTGTGTACATTCTTTTCTTGTTTGTCTCCTTCAAACAATCTTCTAGGTGCTTCCATATCTTGTAGGCTGTGTCTACTTTCTTTATCTCTGAAAATTCACTATCAGATAGGGCATTGATAAGGGCTTCTTTTTCTATTGCATTCTGATGGAAAAAATCCTTCTACTTTCTAGTAGCATCATCCTTTGCAAGATCTTCTACAGAGGGGATCTGAACTTCTTTGATAGCCACTTCAAAAACTTCAAAAGAAATGCACTACAAATGTGTCATCATCTTGTTCTTCCAATCAAGATAATTCTCTCCATCAAACTTAGGACTATCTTTTCTAAAGAATGCCATCTAATCAACCTCAAGCTGTTAAACTTTCTCTCCTAGGCACTTGGCTCTGATACCAATTTTTAGGAATAGTCCCAAGAGATAACTGAGAGGAGGGGGGTGAATTGGTTATCTACAAGTTTCAATTCTTTATCAATGAAGTATACTTAAACATAGAGCATAAACACAATGAAAGAACACTTGAACACAAAACCAATATTTTGGTTATGGGGAAACCCAAATAGGTAAAAACCCCAGTGGGAATTGCCACCCACTAATAATCTGCACTAGTGTTTTATGATCCTTGTTAGAAGATCCTTAACCCTGTTAGAAGTTTTCTTTACAATTCATTTAGTACAGTGACCTGGTCAAGGGTCAGACCCTATTAGGAGTCTTTTACAATTAACCTTGTTAGGGGTGAGGAAGCACTATCTAAGAGCACACTGCTTAAAGGGGTGAAGGCTACAACCTTCTGAATAAAAGATATACGCTATATCTAGATCTTGGTGAACTGTGCTTTGACCTGTTGTCTAGATCAGTTCCAATGTATAACATAAAATCTTCACTTGGTCACATAGAACTTCTGCTAATGGCTCAACACTTCGCACACTCTGCTCTGCTCTTCACAATCAACTCTGAACCATACTTTAGCAATCACAAATGACTTCCTATAAATATCTTTCCTCTAAATGATAAAATCAAGCCAGCCTATTAGAACCACCTTGAAATCATATTAGAGAAACCATAAAAAACTCCAATAATAACTTTTTTGGCTCTACTAAGCATGCAACACAATCTGGGACCTATTCAATATTAATAAATGTAGATGCATGCTACACACTGTCGGCTCTACCAAAGTAACTGAAAGTTTCTCCTCAAGATGAATTACATCATGCAATCTTAAGAGAACATTCTTAACTCTTCTCCAATCCGTAATCCTAGGGCACATACCAAAATGATAAGCGTAACTCTTGAACCAATACAATCTTTGTCGGCTCTTCTAAATAAATACATGAAACTGCTATTGGTGAATAGAAATTGTATAACTTCACTTTGACTGATCATCAGACTCTATGTCCATGATTGTAATATCATCAACATGTCTCCATCATATATCCAAAGGCACAAGAATCCATGATGACTGTATGGATAATCACTCACAAAACACTTCCTGTAACTCTATCAGGAACACTACTGATACAAGTTGCTTCATAACTATCTATTCTAACAATTAACCTCTGCATCCATGATATCATGTTGATAACATGTCCCTACTTCATATACTCAAAGCTTACTGCATAAGTCTTCCACACATGCTACTTACCATATATTGTCATCAATTACAAACATACAATCAACACTGGCTTGCTGGCAAATCTGCAACAATTTCTCCTAGAATGAAACAATCAAAAGAAAATCTAGGCATCTTTATAGGTTCATCTTCAAAATTGCCTATCCTGTTATAAGTAAAGCGATGGTACTGGATATAATAACTACTATATATTTGCACTAGCTTTTTTGAATCTTCTATTATCCTTTGATTCACAAGCCCAGTCAATTTAAAACAAAAATTTCCCATAAATACATCATGCACCCATCTATAATTCTCTAAAACTTTATTTTTCTGAAGCATAGGGTAGTAATAAAATACAATCATATCCTTTGTCCATGGTTCATGCAGAATTCCCATTAATTATTTACTACATGCAAGATAGTACATAAGGTATGAGGACATGAAGAATTCACTTCCATTTAGCTGAGAAATCTTTAGGTTCTCCCTCAAAGAGTCAAAAACCCCTATCTAGGAACTACTTCCCTTCTAGGAGAATTTGAATATAAAAGTCCATCCACTCGACAAAGACATATGCTTCTAATGAAACTCTAATTCTATGCAACAACACTATGATGTCATGGACATAGGGTTTTATGTGTTCTTTATTGAGGTTCTTGGGTAGCCGATAACCTCCTTTCTAGAGTTTCTATAATCAATTTCTAGCTATCACAGTCATGTGTCTATCTGCATCTTTATTGAACCTAACAACTGACTAGGCAGGGAAATACTCAACAAATTTATGGTTAGGAATTCTTGGCACTGTAAATATGAGGTCTCTATTGATATAAACTAAGACCTCACCATTATTTTTTCTAATGTACTATGTCCTAATATCATATGCACTTATACATTCTAGAACTAGTTTTGGACAAATAACAGTTGTGGGGAATGCACCGGTTTCTAGCAAGTCACTGGATAGAACTTCTAGCACAAAGGGTTTTTCTATCTGACTAGAAAATTTCTCACCGAGATCTTCCAAATCAACATCCCTCAAATTGGTGTCACTTATCATAGGTCCTTCACAGGCTAAACTAGAAATATTCCCAAAGAAATGGAATCTAGATTTCATTTTTCTTCAACTGCAGGTTTTAAATGGAGTAAATATTGTAAAAACCCTTTTCAATCAAATCTTTAGATACAGGTAAGAAAGGAGTGCCAAAACTCACCTTGAAACATAGACACTTTGAAATAATTTGTTTCTTCAAGTTGGTCTTACCTTCATTATTCTCCTCAAGAACATAACTTTTTATAATTGTTCTAATAATTTACTTTAAGTAGACAATGCTAATTGATATTTTATGCCTTAAATGAAAAATATTTCTTACACGGAGAAAATAAAATAATTCAACCTTTCACACTAGGGAAATAATGATTTTTTTTCATGACATTCATGATGCCTTACTGAATAATGATTACTACACGCATGCTAGCTCACCTTGGTGTTATCTCATTAATTGTGGAGCTTTTTCTTTAGGATTTGCATTATTAATGATTTCCATACATTTACCTTTCCACGACACCTGAGGATACCACTTTTTACCTCTCTTGAAATAGTTTGAACTGATTTGAACCACTCTGAACTACTTTGCACTAAATTCAAAATGGTTCACAAGGGTTCCAAAAAAATTTCCTTCATCTCACATATCTGAAAAGTGGTTCGTAAGGTTAGTGGGTGATCCTTAATAACATTTTGACCTTGATTACTTCAGGAACCTTGCTAAACCACATTGAAATGTATTGAACTACCTTGAATGAAGTTCAAAGTGGTTCAAAATAGTTATAAGTTCAAGACATTTAGGATATTTTACAAATTATTAAAACACTTGAACTTTGACAACATGCAAAAGACTTGTAAGAGACTTAGGTGAGTGTGATGGACTTTAAAGTGACCGTAGGTACTAGAAACTTATCAGTACAAAAATAGGTGACTCAAAAGGGGCCTAATAATATGTTATGTTGATATATGTTAAAGAGGTTGGATCTCGAGATGTGGTAAGAGTTTGAGTGTGTGATCATAATGGAAGTCCCAATGATGTTTCTAGATATTATATCTATGACTACACATGTTTAGCATATGTATGTTGTGAATTATGATTGATTGAAAAAGAAAAGGTCAACATCAAGAAAAAGATGAATCCAAGAAAGAATTATTTGATGATTGTGTCAAATAGGTTTAGACTCAGATATTGTGATTTAGGATATGTTATCTTGATATGCTATGGGGTTTTTGTTGTGACCACATAATGATTGGTGAATTGGAATTCAAAGTTTTAATGGACACAAGATCACTCAGTGAAAAGGAAAAGTTCTTAGAACAATAAGTTAGATCCTTAACCGATGATGTTGCATCATGTTGCAATAAGTGGTTATGTGTTGTAAGGATCATAGTGACATGGAAGATAGACATCGAATGATGAGTTGGAATTTTCATGATCGTGGTGATCAAATTTCTTGGATTTGTCCAAGAACATTGGAGAGTGTGATGTGGTTTGACTTTTCTTTTTCAAATCAATTGTGTGATTGATCTGGAGGCTGACATGAACTATAAATTATAATTGTTAATGGATAACATGTTTTAGGGTTTAAAATTTTAGCAAGAATGAATTGTAATGATGAAATTCAAATGTAATTAGGTCATGGCCGACCTAGTTAGTAAAAATGTATTTATATCTTTTTGATTTAGTATGGAGCAAGTGTGGGAGAGTAATATTGTGAATACAGATGTGAAATTGTAGGGTTTATATTCTCTAAGTATGTAGAAGAGATTGAACTTGAATTAGATATATACTGCTAGAAGAGAAGTGTTATTTTCTCATATCATTGTACTTGTTGATTCCTAACAGTTTCTACAAGAAAATCCATTAACCGAGTAGATACTAACAGGTTTTATTTGTAAATCCTTTAACTAGGTGACTCTTTAACTAGGGTTTGAAATACCTTAAAAGGGTTACTCCTAATAGGGTAAAGCTCCTAACAGGGCTATAAGTAAATCCATTAACTGGGTGGCTCTTAACAAGGTCTTTCTCTTAACCAGACATTTATAAGATTTTAACAGGGCTAATCTCTTAACTGGGTGTACTTAAAAAGAGTGCAAAATTATTTTTGGGAGTCATCCCCACACGTGGTTTTTCCTAGTTGGGTTTCCATAAAAAAAATATTTGTGTTATTGTATTACATGGTTGTGGATGTTTGTCTTTAATGATTTTTTTACTCATGTAATAGATGTTATTTGATGCAAGTTTTTGAATAGTCTAAGAAAAGTTTAATTATTAGATTACTAATTCATCCCTCCTCAGTAATCTTGAACCTGATAATACTAATACTACCTATAGATTTCCAGTTAGGAGAATTCATAGACTTATGGATCCCTTTGATCCCATGTCCTCTATTTTTTTATAGGAATCTTGATGAGACCAACATGCCTACCAATGACATTAATAATATCATTGAGAACAACTCTTCCCACTCTTCTCATGATGAGGATGAGACCTTAAGAGTCACTCCTATGAAAGTTCAAAAAATTTCCCATGGCTTTGTAAAAATTGAGAAATGGTTATTCTTACTATATTTTCATGTTCATTCAATTGGTAACCTATTTACTAGATGAGTAACTACAATACCCTAGTTTGCATTATTAAGTGATCTTGTTTAAATTTTTGTTCATTGAGCTATAAGTTGGAAGTACATGTAAAAGAAAAGAAAGATGTACATCTAAAGATTACATGTATATATGTTGAATCATAACTATCTAAAACATGAAAAGGTTGTATGTACTATACAAAGAAAGGAATGAGAAATAAATCATCTAGGCTCACATAGGCCATGAGCATAGCTAACTCCTAGAAAGATATGGAAAAATATAGACATACATAATTAAATGAACATAAGCAACATGGTACTAGACATTGCCTAAAGAGATGATGGAATTTTGACCTGGGTGTGAATCCAGCGTGCTTTTGTTCCATCCAAAACCTACAAGAAAGAAAGAGATGGGGTTAGATCCAATGGATCTAAGAAATGCATGACATCCTATTCCCTATACATATTTATAGTTATGCATGTGCATAATAAGCCATACATCTCTAAAAGAAAACCATGCTACAAGACATGTGCAACTAGAGGGATGCTACATGAAGAAGAAGATACCATGTTTTCACTAACTTATTTGTTCCATGTGTAGATACATAGGAAGCTATGACACTATTGTTTACCCTTACTTAGATAATAGAAGAATTGAGAGGATGGCCTTTCCAAAAAGCCATCCCTAAAGTACAACTTTTGTTTAGACAATAGCAGTTATAAAGTGTTGAAATGTAATGAATGATGTTTCCTTGTAATGTGGGCACTGCCAGGAATCCCTCATAGCTCTTGAAAAAATCCAAATCATAGACCAAGAGCACCCATGATCAAGTGTCAATCCCTCCTAGTACCCTACATTGAAACTATAAGGATTATCAGAAGCTCCATTTCAACAGAGTTTCTGATTATCGCTACAGCCCCAAGGAGGAGCATTGATCTAGGAAGATGAGGCAGTCAGAAAAGAAGCAGTAACCATGGAACATCCTAGGTTCAATAAGGAAGAATGGTACAGAGAGCTCTGTAATAAATGCAATTGCATCACAAATTGGGCTCCCTAAGGGGAAGCTTCCTAGAGCCACCTTTGGGGAACACCAATTTGCAAGACAAGGACACCTATGAGCTACACATCTTTAGATGGGAATGGGGTAGTTCATGTACAAAGAGCATGGGAGCACTATCAAATATTCATGAAAATTCACCATGTGCAAAATAATGGTGCATCAATAATATTCAAGTATTAATAGATCAAAGGGAGTAGTCAGAGCAAGTAGGGAAACAACAAGTAGGTGGCTTCTTCTTTAGGGTTACTTTAGCAAATTATAATTATGTATCATGGAAAATATTAAATGAGCATGGATATATCATAATGGTTTTTCCACATAGCCATAGGAGAATGATCAATGAATAGGGAAAATAAAAATCAGGTGAACCGTTGTTGTGGTTGTCCCATCCAAATAATACAACAACAACATCAAGTGTTGTTGTTCCATTTGATGTTGTTGTGGCACCATTTTCAAATGGATCATCCACAACAATGAGCCAAACCATATCATGAAGCCATGACCCCTAATACAAAATGATGTGGTCATGATCAAGCATCCATGGAGCATGCAATGAATCCTACAAGTAGTCAGCCAGAAAGAACATGAGAAAGAACTGCAATGATGGGTCATCTACATCAACAAAGGTAGCTTCACCATGAATCAAGTGCAAGGGACATAAAGGCATCCATGGGGCTCAAATAAAATCTCAGTAAGTACGCTAAAAACTGAATCCTAATTTACTTCAAGCATTACCATAGTACCATCATGATATAGATCTAATGAAGTAATGTGGTACACTTCCCAAAAAGGGGCTTATTACATATAACATTACCTTGAAACAATGACATAAAGACATCATAATGAGATGAAATTTGAGCACATCCTCAAGGATGTCTTCCCAAAAATAAAGCATCAATAACAATAGCATTAGTGGTATGTAAGTACAAATTATATCTTAACAACAGTGGTAATAGCTCACAGGCTGTCAAGTCCTTAATTGAGATAGAAACAATGTAAACATGATGTCAAATGCAATGAAGATAGTGATGCCTAAGCTACATCATGATACCACATGGTCATGGAGATGAGGAAACTATCATAGTCACAAAAAGCATACCATCAAATTAAGGCAACAGTAAATAAATAATAAATATGAAACAATGATGCCTGAGCTTCAAAGTATACTGTTGTACCATATAGATCGTATCAATGTAGTAATTATTAGAGATTTTCCAGCAAGCCAGTGCTAACTGTATGTTTGTCATTGATGACAACATATGATAAGTAGCATGCATAGAAGACTTATGTAGTAAGCTTTCGATATAGGTAGCATGGACATGTTATCAGCATGATAACATGGGTGTAGAGGTTAACTGTTAGTATAGATAGTTATATAGCAGCTTGTATCAGCAGTGTCCTATGTATGATTGTCTGTAAAGTTATCATGGTGCCTTGTGCATTTGGATATATCATGAAGACATGTTAGTGATGTTACATTCATGGATGTAGAATCTAATGATCAGTACAAGTGAAGTTATGTAGTCACTATTCACCAGTAGCAGTTTCATGTGTTTGTTCAGAAGAGCCAATAGAGATTATATTATTTTTGGAGTTGCACCTATCATTTCAGTATGCACCCTTGGATTAGAGCTTGGAGAAGAGTTAGGAAGGTTTGGTTAAGATCACATGAGATAATTAATCTTAAGGAGAAAGATCCATTTGTTTTGGTAAAGTCGATAGTGTGTAGCGTGCATCTACAATTATCTTATTTGATAGGTCTCAGAATGTGTTGTGTTCTTAGTAGAGCTAACTGAATTATTATTGGAGTTTTTTATGGCTTCTCTAATATGATTTCAAGGTGGTTCTAATAGGTCAACTTGATTATATCATTTATAGGAAAGATATTTATAGGCAGTCATTTTTTATTGCTTGAGTGTGCCTCATAGTTTGTGAAGAGCAGAGTGTGTGAAGTGTTGAGCCATCAGAAGAAGGTCTATGTGACCAAGTAAAGTATTTGTGCTATACATTGGAATTGATCCAGACAACAGGTCAAAGCATAGCTCACCAAGATTTAGATATAGTGTGTATCTGTTAAATAGAAGGTTGTAGCCTTCACCCCTTTGAGTAGTCTGCTCTCGGATAGTGCGTCCTCACCCCTAACAAGGTTAATCGTAAAAGAATCCTAATAGGGTCTAACCCTTAACCAGGTCTACTATACTAAATATATTGTAAAGAAACTCCTAACAGGCTTAAGGATCTTCTAACAAGGGTCATTATACACTAGTGTAGAATATTAGTGGGTGTCAATTCCCACTGGGGTTTTTACCTATTTTGGTTTCCCCATAACCAAAATATAGGTGTTGTGTTCAAGTTTTCTTTCATCATGTTTATGCTTTATGTTTAAGTATACTTAATTAGATAGAGAATTAAAACTTGGAGATAACTAATTCACCCCCCCCCCCCTTCTCAGTTATCTCTTGGGACTATTCCTAATAATTGGTATCAAAGCCAAGTGCCTCAGAGAGAAATTTGAATAGCTTGAGGTTGATCAGATGGCATTCTTCAGAAAAGAAAGTCCTAAGTTTGATGGAGAGAATTATCTTGATTGGAAGAACAAGATGGTGACTCATTTGCAATGCATTTCTTTTGAAGTTTTTGATGTAACTATCAAAGCATTCAAGATCCCTACTTTAGAAGACCTTGCAAAGGATGATGCTACTAAAAAGCAAAAGGAATTGTTTCATCATAATGCAATAGCCAAAGAAGCCCTTATCAATGCCCTATCTGATAGTGAGTTTTTAGAAATAAAGAAAGTAGATACAACCCACAAAATATGGAAGTACCTAGAAGACATATTTGAAGGAGACAAACAAGAAAAGGATGCACTTAGAAAAACATGGAAGAAAAGATACAATGCATTAGAAATGCTATCTGAAGAAAACATCATAGCTTACAATCAAAGGATCAATGAAGTAGTTGTTTGAATCAGGAACAATGGTGGAGAGATCTAGAGAGATCTCAGAGGAAGATATTATGGACAAATTGATTACCACTCTCACTCTAGAATATGAAAACAAGATCAACATCCTTCATGAGACCAGGCAGCTTACATCAAATTTCAAGAGAGAGACCTTGATCAGCAAAATCTCAGCTTTTGAGATTTCAAGATTGAAGATAGAACCTAAAAGTGAGACAACCTTCAAAGCAATAGTCTATGGTAAGAAATCTGCAAACACTTCTGGTAATTATGATGATGATGATGATGACAAAACACTAGATGATTTCATTTCTATAATTGCAAAAAGAGAAAAGAAAGGAAAAGGAAAATATGAAGGTCAGTTGCCATTTAAATTCTTTTCATGTAATAAGATTGGTCACTTTGCATCTAAGTGTCCTACAAGAGCTAGAAAGTTCAAAAATGACTACAAGCCTAAATACTCTAAAGAATGTTACTATGCTAGAGATGGAGTTTTAGATGATGATTTAGCTAAAGAAGAAATTGGATTTATTGCTATTATAGAGAAAATGAACAATGAGACAGATCATGAGAAAGAGAAACAAGAGCTAGCATTAATTTCACAAGCTGATATAAGGATAGACTAGATTATAGATAGTGGTTGTTCACATCAAATGATAGGTGATAAAGATAGATTTGTTCATTTGGAGAAATACAATGGTGGCATGGTTAGATTTGGAGATAACACTCCTAAACCCATCGTTGGTAGAGGAGCCATCACCTTGGATGGAAAGAATAGTACTAATGATGTTCTTTATGTCGATAGTTTGAAACATAACCTACTAAGTGTTGGGAAGTTACTTGACAAAGGTTATAGATTGAAATTCAATGGAAACAAGTGCATCATTAACAACAAAGAAGCAAAAATAATTGCATCAGGATCAAAGACTAAAGGTAATGTTTTCCAGCTTAATCCAAAAGCAAGTTTTTTTGTTGCTAAAGTAGATGACAGCTGGTTGTGGCATAAAAGACTATGTCATATCAATTTTGATAACATAGTTAAGATAAGCAATGTAAAGGCAGTAAGAGATCTACCTAGCATAGAAAAGCCAGTTGATACTATATGCAGGGAATGTGTGATGGGAAAGCATGTAAGAAACTCATTCAGGAGCAAGCACAATTCAATAGAGAACAAGTTGAATCTGATTCATACAGACCTATTTGGTCCAACTCAAACAAGATCATACTATGGTGAAAGGTATTTAATTTTGTTTGTTAATGACTATACTAGAATGATATGGGTTGCATTCTTGAAAGACAAGTCAGAATCATTTGAGAAGTTCAAAATATTCAAAGCTAAGGTTGAGAATGAATCTGGACTAAAGATAAAATGTTTGAGATCGGATAGAGGAGGAGAATTCACCTCTGATAGATTCTATGAGTACTATGAAGAACATGGCATCAAGAGGTATTTGAGTGCACCTAGAACCCCTTAGTAGAATGGAATTGTAGAGAGAAGAAATAGGATCATCCTTGATATAGCACGCACCATCATGATTGAAGGAAAAGTTGCACACACCTATTGGAGAGATGTAGTAAATACAATAGTCTATACCATCAATAGAATTCAATTGAGGCCTGGCATAGACAAAACACCATATGAGCTATGGTTTGGTAATTTCCCATAGTAAAATACTTTAGAATCTTCTGAAGCAAGTGCTACATCAAGAGAGATGAAGCAGTAGGCAAGTTTGATGCAAGAAGCAATGAAGGTATTTTCCTTGGTTACTCTACTAAAAGTAAAGCTTATAGATGTTTCAATTTAAGATTGAAAAAGATCATTGAAAGTGCTCATGTTAAGATTGATGAAAATTTTATGGTTCAAGAAAGATATCATGATTACTCACCCATGATTGAAGAAGAACCTAGACCCTCTGCGAGTGAGATAGTTATTGAAGAAATGTTTGATAGTATTGATGTTTTATTCAATGACCCTGAGACAAGTGAAGAAGAAACTCCTAAGGAAGATAAGATAGTATCATCCAAAGCTCCAAAGTTTACATCTAGATATCTTTCTAAGGATGACATCATTGGAGATCAGAGCAGAAAATTCACAAAAAGATCAAAAGCAAAGAGTTCTACAAGCAATGAGGTAGTATGTTTACTATCTCACATTGAACCCTTAAGTGTTGAAGATGCATACAATGATTCAAATTGGCATGATGCTATGAAAGAAGAACTAGATCAGATTATCAAGAATGATACTTGGGAACTGGTCCCAAGACCTAGTAATAAAAATGTGATTGGAACAAAGTGGATATTCAGAAACAAGATGAATGAAGATGGTATAGTAGTAAGGAATAAAGCAAGATTGGTATGTAAGGTATATGTGCAAAGAGAAGGTATTGATTATTCAGACACTTTTGCACCAGTAAGTAGGTTAGAAGCTATTAAATTATTTTTAGCTTTTTCAACATTCAAAAACTTCAAAGTTTATCAAATGGATGTTAAGTCAGCATTCCTGAATGGTGAATTAAAAGAAGAAGTATATATTGAGTAGTCAGAAGGATTTACCCTATCAAATAGACCTAATATGGTATACAGATTGAAGAAAGCCCTCTATGGACTTAAGAAAGCCCCTAAAGCTTGGTATGGGAGACTTGATGGATATTTAATAAAGATTGGATTCAAGAAAGGAGTAGCAGATTGTAACCTATTCATAAGAGAGACATCTGAAGGACTACTACTTGTAGCTATATTTTTTTATGACACTAGCTTTGGAGGTAATGCCAAACTTAGTGCTGAATTTTCTAAGGAGATGCAGAGCAAATTTGAGATGAGCACGAATGGACCTATCAAGAACTTTTAGGGATTGAATGTGCAGTAGACAGAGAAAGGTATTTTCATTAATCAATCCAAGTATGTGAAAGACATATTGAAGAAATTCAAGATGGATGATTGAAATCCAGTAGGGACACCTATGATAACTAGATGCAAGCTTACAGAAGAAGATGACTCGCCAGTAGTAGATATAACATTGCACAAGTCTATGATTGGCAAACTCATTTATCTTACTCAAACTAGACTTGATATTTCCAATGCAGTTGGCATAGTTGGAAGATTTGTAGCAGAGCCTAAACAAAGTCAACTCATGGTAGTAAAAAGGATATTCAAATACTTGCAAGGTACTATAGACTATGGTCTATGGTATCCTAATTTAGAAAATGTTGAGCTTCATGTGTATACTAATGCAGATTGGGCAGGATGTGTTGATGATAGAAAGAGTACATTAGGTGGAGCAGTGTTTCTTGGTGATAGAATTGTCACTTGGACAAGAAAGAAAAAAAATTTCATTTCTCAGTCAACAACAAAAGTGGAGTATGTTGTAGCAGCCCTAAATTGTTCTACAATTGTTTGATCAAGTAGATGATAAAGGATTTTGGAATTCAGAATTATTATCCTATTGTTATTCACTGTGATAACACTAGCACTATCAACATGTTGAAGAACCCTATGATGCATTAAAAGAAAAAACACATTGAGATCAAGTATCACTTCCTAAGAGAGAAATTAGTAGAAAAAGAAGTTAAGTTGGACTACGTGAGTACTAAAGATCAGCTAGTAGACATATTCACAAAGACCTTGTCAAAGGATACTTTTGAGTATCTCAAGGAGAAGTTGGGAGTAATTCCCTTCCCTGATTTTTCCTAGAAGAAAGAAGAAAGAGCATCAGTCCTCAAGGACTAATGGATGGTTGACTACTCTACCTCAGGAGTAGTACTAGTGCTTAAGCTATTTGGCACCCTTTTCTATTTATGTCAAAGGGGGAGTAATATATAGTCATGAAAAATAGAAGCAAAAGAAGGAGTAATATACTAAGGGGGAGTAGTATTCAATTATGGAAGCAGTTCAATTGAGGAAATGGAGAATGTTGAAGAATATTGTAGTAGATGGAGGATTCATCCTTGGGAAGAGGAAATGGAGAATGTTATAAAAGAAATGTTCATTTGGATTGGTGGATTTTTTCATTCCATATGTTGCCATCAATGCCAAAGGGGGAGATTGTTGGAGATTTGCCAGCAAGCCAATGTTGATTGTATCTTTGTCATTGATGACAACATATGGTAAGTAGCATGCATGGAAGACATATCTAGTAAGCTTTTAGTATATGTAGTATGGAAATTTTATCAACATGATATCATGGGATCAGAGGTTAACTATTAGTACAGATAGTTATATAGCAGCTTGTATCAGCAGTGTTCCTAACAGAGTAACAGGTAGTGTCATGTGTATGATTGTCCATACAGTTATCATGGAGCCTTGTGCATTTGGATATATGATGATGACATGTTAGTTATGTTACATTCATGGAAGAAGAGTGATGATCAGTAGAAGTGAATTTATGCAGTCGCTATTCACCAGTAGCAGTTTCCTATGTTTGTTTAGAAGAGCAAACATAGATTATATTGGTTCTAAAGTTGCGCCTATCATTTCAGTATGTGCCCTTAGATTAGATCTTGGAGAAGAGTTAGGAAGGTTTGGTTAAGAGTGCATGAGATAATTCAGCTTGAGGAGAAATATCTAGTTGTTTTGGTAAAGCTGACAGTGTGTAGCGTGCATCTACAATTATCTTATTGGACAGGTCCCAAAATGTGTTGTGTGCTTAGTAGAGCTGACTAAATTATTATTGGAGTTTGTTATGGCTTATCTAATATGATTTCAAGGTGGTTCTAATAGGCCAACTTGATTATATCATTTAGAGGAAAGATATTTATAGGCAGTCATTTGTGATTGCTTGAGTGTGGTTCATAGTTTGTGAAGAGCAGAGTGTGTGAAGTGTTGAGCCATCAGAAGAAGGTTTATCTGACCAAGCAAAGTATTTTTGCTATACATTGGAGCTGATCCAGACAATAGGTCAAAGCATAGTTCACCAAGATCTAGATATAGTGTGTATCTATTAAATAGAAGGTTGTAGCCTTCACCTCTTTGAGCAATGTGCTCTCAGATAGTGTGTCCTCACCCCTAATAGGGTTAATTGTAAAAGAATCCTAATAGGGTCTGACCCTTGACCAGGTCTACTATACTAAATATATTTTAAAGAAACTCCTAGTAGGGTTAAGGATCTTCTAACAAGGATCATTATACACTAGTGCAAAATATTAGTGGGTGTCAATTCCCACCGGGGTTTTTACCTATTTGGGTTTTCCTATAACCAAAATATTGGTGTTGTGTTCAAATGTTCTTTCATTGTGTTTATGCTTTATGTTTAAGTATACTTAATTAGATAAACAATTGAAACTTGTAGATAACTAATTCACACCCCCCCCCCCCCTCAGTTATCTCTTGGGACTATTCCTAACAATAATAATAAGCTACATCATGATGCCCTAATTTAAACACAAGTTGTGAATCAAGCATGGAACAATAATAACAAATGGAGCATCATTAATTCTATATAACCTCATATCATGGGTTGTGAAATTCCAAAGAATTGACAAAGTAGTGAGCTTCTAAAAATAATGCAATAGATTAATAATGCCCATAGCCTCATCCAATGATGAATGGAGCATTAAATATCAATAAATCACAATGCCCTAGCTTCATGTAATGAAGAAAAGATGTGGAGATAAATGTAGGTCATGAAATGTTCAAGCACGGGTTGTGCCAAATCTAATAAGGAACAACAGTTAAATTAGTAACTTTGAGATGCCCGCAACCTCGTAGGACACCAAATGGAACAACATATCAAAGACGCCCAAGTAGCTCATGGGTTTCAAAGTACACCATTATATAAACATCAAATATAAAAAATCCATGATGTACAATTTTTTAAAACCATATCATTGTGCTATAGAATAAGTGACACTTGAAATCATGATGCCCTATTAATAACACGGGGGCCTTCAAAAAATAAAAATAGTGAAGATGAGTAAATACCAACAATAAAGATGCAACAATGATCCCCTAATCTTAACACATGTCTTGAACGATTAATAATTATTGAAATAATAGTATTGGACATCTTAATATCATGCCATCAATCAAATGGAATTAAGCAATGATGAAGAAATAGTCATAGGCCCATGGCATTGATAAATCATGGTACAGTCAACAATCATCAAATTATGCCAAATAATGATGCCCTAGCTTGATAAAATAGTCATAAAATGAATCATAAGAAAGTAATAGTAAATCATGGATGCCTTTGATCATTTTAACATCAAGCAATGATGGTTCGAGCCCCATGAAGCAAATGAAATGATTAAAGAACCAAAAATTCACCTACCTCTACTTTTATACACTTTCCATCATTAGAGATCCATCCACAAAGCTTGGTTCAGCTGAGGAAAAATTCCAAATGCAATAGAAATGGTGGCATGATAAAACCTGAGCCCTCTTTGAAACCAAAATAGCATGAAATGATGGAGTCCAATCTCATAGCTTCGAGTATGTTTAGGGTTATAACATAAAGTTTTAAAATTCCAAACTAGCTTAAGTATAGGGATGAAAGGAAGGTGAAGCCTTTTCCCTAATATTAATTATTTATCTTTTTAAGTAAGGATAAATGGAAAATTTAATGACAATAACCCACCCCCATAGACCCTAGGTAATATTTGGAAAATAATTAAAATATAAAATTAGTTCTTACACTATTGTTAAGATATTAGACAAATAATGTTTTTATAAATCATTTTGTCAAATATCATTTATTGAGAATGATTGGGGGAGGGGTAGGCTAGATTGGATTTGGTAAAGGATGATTTTAATATTCTAAGATTCCCTCTTCTCACCTCCCCCTATAAATTTGGGATTCCTATCATCTAGATTTGAGTGGCATCCATGGACCTACTTGGGATTTTGTTAGATTCTTTAGAGATATCCCTTCATCCAGTCCTGGATTTGGTGGATTTAGACATGGTGAATCTCCAAAGCTCTTGGATATGCATATTTTAGGGTCTCAACTATTTATACCTCTCACTTTTTTGATTGAGGTAGTTATTCCATTCTATCTCACTCTGAGATTTCAATGTTTTTAGCTCTCAGAGATACAAATTGTATGTGGCCTCCTTTTCACTGAATATAAAGAAGTAGTCCTTCTTGTCCTTACTCATTTTCTAAGTTTTCTATTGAATTTCATGTC
Source organism: Chamaecyparis obtusa (assembly GCA_027943335.1). Classification (NCBI taxonomy): domain Eukaryota; kingdom Viridiplantae; phylum Streptophyta; class Pinopsida; order Cupressales; family Cupressaceae; genus Chamaecyparis; species Chamaecyparis obtusa. Next base: position 353,326 of record BSBK01000882.1, read on the forward strand.
AAGGTTATTGTGATTATTTTATATCCTTTACTTTGCATGTTTGTTCAAATTGAGTATTCAGAGAAGTGTTTTGTTGTTTTCAGTCCTAATCTATGTACATTTGGGTTTTAAGTTGTGGAAGCCCTTTCCCTTCTTTTACTCCACTACCTCTTTATTTCAAGGAATATCAAAGCAATGGGGTCAAGTTGTGAGTTACAAAGTTATTTTTCAAGTGTTATTCTGAGCATTTCTTCAATTTGCGGAACTTTAAAAGTTGGTGAATCACCTAGTTTCCTTTTCAGTCATTTAGAGTTTATTCACTCTCTCCCTTTTTCCTTCAAAATAGAAGTTTAGTTTTTGGGTGATCCAAGGGAAGCTGATTCTTAATCCAAAGGTCTTCTTTCTTATAGGTCCCCCATAACCTGAAAGTAGTCCCATGTTTCACAGTATTTCTAGGTTTCATACTTAGCCTCCACGTGTACAATCCTTAGTGACAACATTTTTTGGCATGCTTGGTGGGACTAGTGATGGTTACCATCATTCAATGAGATTTTGGTGTGATCATCAAGTGCAATCAGCCTTTGGAGGTATTTTCCAAACACCATGGTGACTCTAAGAAAATATGTACTGGTTTAGGCAGTCCAAGTGCTAGTAAGTTTCATAAAATATTCATTTTTACCAACTCATTTGATGAATAAGCATAGCCTTTACTAATACATATTCACCCTATCACCTCCCATACCATGAGAAAGCTTCCCATGTGCCTTCATTCATGTCATATCAATCTGGCCAAGAAGCAACATGTAGCCAAAATAGGCTACCAATAGCAAATTATCAACATGCATATGAACCACCATACCCTCCCACCCTGCATCAAGCATCCTAGTAGCATGCGTATGAACCACCCTATGAAGGTCACCATTACAATCCTCAGAATCAGTCCAACACCACTTTAGATATGATCTCCAATGATTGGTTGACAAATTTTCAAGAGGAAATGACGTCTTTAATGAGACAATATGTGGAGATGGTGGCCCAGAAAGAAGAGTTCTCAAGGAAGCTAGAGGACAACCTGACAACCCATGAGAAAACCCTTGAAGGAAAGAACCAGTAGATATTGACACAAAAGAAGGTCTATGAATACAATATTGAAGAATATAAAGAATTAGTAAGGATCATTTATCTGAAAACTGTAAAAAATGAAGAGGATCTCTGAAAAGAGTTAGCAACAAATGATGAGTTTCATAATCACGAGCTATGGCTCCTGGCTACTACTACTGACAAGTACCAAGAGGACAATAAGATTCTACAGAAGGAGGCTACTCCTATGCATCCAAAGTTCCAAGGAGATGCAAGCCTAGAAGTACAATTCCCTATAGAAGAGGAAGACCTAGAAGCTTTGTAGACTAGACAGGAGAATCACAAGGCTCAAATTCCAAGTTTCTTGCCTGGTAAGTCCCTTAGCACTTCTATTGAAATTTCAATATTTATGACTCCTTTAGTTTAGAATCCTCATTAGCAAGGGCCTAGGTCTCTCCCATTCCCTAGCCTCCATGCATTTTTAGAGCCTCTTCATGATCCTACCCTGGATTTCTAGTCACTCCATTCTGTTCCTATAGAGGAGACACCTAAAGGGTTTTCCTTCCCAAGAAATAATGAACCTATCCTTCAGTAGTTAAATCCCTATGAGTCAATCCTTGAAGAGGTCCTTCCACCTCATAGTATTTCATACCACTAGGAAGAAGATGAATCTTCTCCTTTAGGTGCACCTTTGCACAATGTCCATGAGGAATAACTAGATTTGTTATATAATGATGATGAATTAGAGTAGCAAGATAAGGGTAAGCAAGAAATTGAAGAAGGTGAGGTCCTAACTGTTCTATTTAAATAAATTCCTTCTTATATTGAGCAAGATGAGATAATATAATATTTATTGGTTGAGCTCCCCAATTATGTTAGTAGAGATAAAGATGATATGATTGTTGCCATCTTAGAACAAAAACAATATTTTGACTCCATAATTGATTCTTTATGTTCAACACTTCTTGATGTTCCTCATCCTCCTAAAATAGATAATAACATGCATGTTCTTGGGAGGAGTTTTTATTTCAGGAGGTTGATGTTGTCCTATTTTTAGAATCAAAACCTACCTCCAATAAGGTGGTGGAAGACTCTTCAAAATAAAATGACTCATAAGAATCATGTCCCCTGGACCATGAGGAAGAACCAATGATTGTTAAATTCCTAATGTAATTTGATAGCTTTGATGAGCTATTGGTTGTTCCAAAAGAAGAGGAAGATGATCCTCTGACAAAAAAATAAGAATTGGTATGGCATGCCATCATGGAGGGGCAGATTTTTGGATCATGTCTCACTGGTCAACATGTTGAGGTCATTAATAAGGTGCATACTAAGAAAGAAGGGACAACTAGCATACAAAGGCCTGGGTTCATACTCTTAAGGGGATGTACTATTAGACACCTTGTCTAGATAGGGTCAAATGAAACATCCATGCTCAAAGTTTCAATGGAGGATGATTTCAGAGACCCATTGCTTGATGAGCAGGATCTTGTTCAATCTTATCAACCTCCCTAGAACAACATCACCTATAATCTATTTAAGGTTAGTACTTTGGACTACCAATTTCAAGGGTGGATATGCCAAGTAGTTCATCATGTTTTTGTGTTCCATATCCTCTTTTTTGGCATCAAATGTGCAAGGTATAACACCCTAAGGAGGATGGGAAGTTATTTCAATAGTCTAGTCAATGGATTTGTTTAACCATTTTTTTGATACTAGTTAGGATAGGCTAGGATAGAAGTTTTCATATTTTCCCTAAGTTCTAATGCACATTTTTTCAGTTTGGTTGTTTAGCAATAAGTCTGAGACACATTGATGTCATTCATCAAACACCTTCAAGAAATCATCAATGAATGGTATTAGTGAGTCAAGATTCCACTGATATAAACCATCAATACTCACATGATTGAGATCCTTAGAATCATACCAATCTGTCTCAGGAACTTAGTGGTTCTATTTCAGAAGGAGCTATTATGTTTTCAGTTTTGAGCCAAGTTCTTCAATGGGTGCTAGGGGAATCCATGCCCAATGGATAGTGGAAAGGAAAATGGTCAAGAGGTACTTAGTAGGAAAGCACTCAACTGAAGTCTCCAGAAATGTTACCATATTCAATTCAATTGGTAATGTATTTACTAGATGAGTGACTACAATACCCTAGTTTGCATTATTAAGTGATCTTGTTTAAAATTGTGTTAATTGAGCTATAAGTTGGAAGTACATGTAAAATAAAATAAAGATATACATCTAAAGATTACATGTATATATGTTGAATCATAACTGTCTAAAACATGAAAAGGTTGTATATACTATACAAATAAAGGAGTAACAAGTAAATCATTTGGGCTCACATAGGCCGTGAGAAAAGCCAACTTCAAGAAATATATGGATAAATACAAACATACATAAGTAAATGAACATAAGAAATAGGGTACCAAACATTGCTTGAAGAGATGATGGAATTTTGACCAGGGTGTGAATCCAGTGTACTGATGTTTGATCTAGAACCTGCAATGAAGAAAGATATGGGGTTAGATCAAAGGGATCTAAGAAATGCATGAAATCCTATTTCCTATACACATTTATATTTATTCTTGTGCATAATCATCCATACATCTCTAAAATAGAACCATGCTACAAGACATGTGCAACCAGAGGGATGCTACTTGAAGAAGAAGACCATATTTTCACTAACTTGTTTGTTCCATGTGCAAATACAAAAGAAGGTGTGACATTATTTTTTACCCTTACTCAGATAATAGAAGTATTGAGAGAATGGCCTTTCCAAAAATCCATCCTCAAAGTACATCTATTTTATAGACAATAGTAGTTATAAGGTGTTGAAATGTAATGAATGATGTTTCCATGTAATGTGGGCATTGTCAGGAAACCCTCAAAGCTCCTTGACAAAATCCACATCATAGGACAAGAGCACCCATGATCAAGTGTCAATCCCTCCTAGTACCCTACATTGAAACTGTAAGGGTTATTAGAAGCTCCATTTCTATAGAGTGTATGATTATCCCTACAGCCCCAAGGAGGAGCACTGATCCAGGAAGAGGAGGTAGTCAGAAAAGAAATAGTAACCATGGAACATCTAGGGTTTAAGAAGGCAAAATAGTATAGAGAGATTTGTAATAAATGCATCAAAATTGGCCTCCCCAAGGGGTAGCTTCCTAGAGACACCATTGGGGAACACCAATTTGCAACACAAAAACACCTATGAGCTACACATCTTTAGATGGGCATAGGGAAGTTCAAGGATAGAGAGCATGGGAGCACTATTAAATATTCATGGAAAGTCACCATGGGAAAAATAATGGTGCATCAATAACATTTGAGTACCAATACATCAAAGGGATCAGTCAGAACAAGTGGGGCAACAAAAAGTATGTGGCTTCCTCTTTAGAGTTACTTTATCAAATTATAATCATGTATCATGGAAAACATCAAATGAGCATGGATATATCATAATGGTTTTTCCACATAGCCATAAGAGCATGATCAATGAATAGGGAAAATAAGCAATAGGTGAATTGTTGTTGTGGATGTCCCATCTAAACAATACAACAACAACATCAAGTGTTGTTTTTCCATTCGATGTTTTTGCAGCACCATTTTCAAATAGAGCATCCACAACAATTATCCAAACCATATCATGAAGCCATGACCCCTAATACAAAATGATACAGTCATGATCAAGCATCCATAGAGCATGCAATGAATCCTACAAGTGGTCAGCCATAAAGAACATGAGAAATAATTGAAATGATGGGTCATCTACATCAAGAAAGGTAGCTTCACCATGAATCAAATGCAAGTGACAAAAAGGCATCCATGGGGTTCAAATAAAATCTTAGTAAGTACACTAAAAATTGCATCCTAATTTACTTCAAGCATTATCACAGTACCATCATGATTTGAATCTAATGAAGCAATGTGGCACACTTCCCCAAAAGGGGCTTACTACATATAACATTGCCTTGAAACAATGACATAAAGACATCATAATGAGATTGCATTCAAGGACATCCTCAAGGATGTCTTTCAGGCAATAAAGTATCAATAATCATATCATCAGTGGTATGTAAGTACAAGTTACATCTTAACAATAGTGGTAATATCTCACGGACTGTCAAGTCCTTCATTGAGATAGCAACAATGTAAGTCATGATGTAAAATGCAATGATAAATGGTGATACCCAAGCTACATCATGATACCATAGGGTCATGGAGATGAGGAAAAAATCACAATCATAGCAAGAATACCATCAAAGTAAAGCAACATTAAATAAAGAATAAAGATAAAATAATGATGATTGGGCTTCAAAGTATACTGTTGTACCATATAGAGTATCAATGCAGTAACAATAAGCTACAACATGATGCCCTAGTTTAAACACGGGCTATGAATCAAGTATGGAACAATAATAACAAATGGAGCATCAGTAATTCTATAGAACCTCATAGAAAAGGTTGTGCAATTCCAAAGAATTGACAAAGAAATGATCTTCTAACAATAATGCAATAGATCAATAATGCCCATGGCCTCATTCAATGATGAATGGAGCATTAAATATCATTAAATCACAATGCCCTAGCTTCATGTAATGAAGAAAAGATGTGGAGATAAATGTAGATCATGAAATGTTCAAGCATGGGTTGTGCCAAATCTAATAAGGAACAATAGTAACATCAATAATTTGCAAATGTCATAGCCTCATAGAACACCAAATGGAATAGCATATCAAAATGCCCAAGTAGCTCATGGGTTTCAAAGTACACCATTGTGTAAACATCAAATATAGAAAATCCATCATGCATGGTTTTTTAAAAACACATCATTCTATAATAGAACAAGTGACACTTGAGATCATGATGCCCTATTAATAACATAGTCCTTCAAAGGAGAAAAAGAGTGAAGATGAGTAAATAACAGCAATAAAGATGCAACAATGATGCCCTAATCTTAGCACGGGTCTTCAAAGATTCAGAATGATTGAAATAACATCAGTGAACATCTTAATATCATGTCATCAATCAAATGGAATCAAGCAATGATGAAGAAATAGTCATAGGCCCGCGGCCTGGAGAAATCATGTTATAGTCAACAACCATCAAATTATGCCAAATAATGATGTCCTAGCTTGATAAAACATTCATGCACTAAATCATAAGAAAGTAACAGTAAATTATGGATGTCTTTGATCATTTTAAGATCAAGCAATGATGGTTCAAGCTCCATAAAGAAAATGAAATGATCAAAGATCCAATCAGTAACCTACCTCTTCTTTTATACAGTTTCCATCATCAAAGATCCATCCATAAAGCTCGGTTCAATAAAGGAAATATTCCAAATACAACAATAGTGGTGGCATGATCAAACCCAAGCCCTCTTTGAAACCAAAATAGCAAGAAATGATGGAATCCAAGATCGTAGCTTCAAGCATGTTTAGGGTTATAACATAATTTTTTAAAATTCCAACCTTGCTTAAGTATAGGGATGAAAAGAAGGTAAAGCCTTTTCCCTAATATTAATGCTTTATCTTTTTAAGTAAGGATAAATGAAAAATGTAACATGACAATAACCCACCCCTATAGACCCTAGGTAATATTTGGGAAATAATTAAAATATAAAATCACTGCTTATATTATTGTTAAGATATTAGACAAATGATGTTTTTATAAATCATTTTGTCAAATATCATTTATTAAGCATGATTGGGGGAAGGGTAGGCTAGATTGGATTTGGTAAAGGATGGTTTTAATATTCTAATATTCCCTCTTCTCACCTCCCCCTATAAATCTAGGATTCATGTCATCTGGATTTGAGTGGCATCCATGGACCTACTTGGGATTTTGTTAGATTCTTCAAAAATATACCTTCATCCAGTCCCGGATTTGGTGGAATTAGACATGGTGAATCTCCAAAACTCTTGGATATGCATATTTTAGGGTCTCAACTATTTATACCTCTCACTTTCATGATTGAGGTAGTTATTCCATTCTATCTCACTCTGAGATTTGAATGTTTGTAGGTCTCAGAGATATAGATTGTACTTGGCCTCCTTTTTACTGAATCTAAAGCAGTAGTCCTTTTTGTCCATATTTATTTTCTAAGTTTTCTATTGAATTTCATGTCAAGGCTATTTTGATTCTGTTATATCCTTTACTTTGCATGTTTTTTCAAATTGAGTATTTAGAGAAGTGTTTTGTTATTTTCAGTCCTAATCTATGTACATTTGGGTTTTAAGTTGTGGAAGCCCTTTCCCTCTTTTACTCCAATACCTCTTTATTTCAAGAAATATCAAAGAAATAGGGTCAAGTGTGAGTTACAAAGTTATTTTTAAAGTGTCATTATGAGCATTTCTTCAATCTGTGGATCTTTAAAAGTTGGTGAATCACCTAGTTTGTTTTTCAGTCATTTAGAGTTTATGCACTCTCTCCCTTTTTCCTTCAAAAGAGTAGTTTAGTTTTAGGGTGATTCAAGGGAAGCTAGCCCTTAATCCAGAGGTCTACTTTCTTATAGGTCCCCCACAACCTAAAATTAGTCCCATGTTTCACAGGATTGATAGATTTCATACTTAGCCTCCACGGGTGCAATCCTTAGTGACAATAGTTATGACATGAAAAATCTAATCGTAAGGTCATATCCATTGTAGAGGGCTTGAGAAAGATAATTCATAATGATGACTATGGTATGAATATGTTTTGTAGTATCTCTCATCTCATTGATAACAATTTCAATCCTATTAGATATTGTGCCTAAGAGCTAGTTTTCATTCCACATACTACTAATATTGAGACCTTCATGCCTATTTCTACCTCCATTCCTAGTATGTCCACTTATGCTCCACACATTATAACTACTTCCATTCAAAATATGAACCCTACACATGTTAGCATTCCTAATATTATTGTTCCTACTATTTCTACTAGTGTTTCATGTATTTCAATACCTTCCTTAATGCTTACTTACAATTATGTTCCTTTTTCATATTCTACCATTCCTTCCATTTCTGAAATGGTCTAAAAATTTCACACATATCTCCTACCACTCTTTCTACCCATTCTATTGTTAGTAGCTTGACTCAAATTGTGTCTTCCTTGTAACAAATTTCTTCCATGAATCAATCTAGTTTCAAAATTCCTACTTGTGACATTGGTAGTCCTTTGTCCTTGGAAATCATCAGTGTCATTATTCTGCAATACATGGAGATTCCTCATCTAGAGAATTATAATGTTAAAAGTGGTCCTTTGACCCACATCAAAACCTTTGAAATATTGTTTAATGATTTCTCTCATGATCATAGATTCATGGATAAATTATTTAATATAACCTTTCAAGATAAATATTTGCAATGGTATTGTTCTCTACCTCCTTATTTTATTGACTCATTTCAATAGCTTGCTAATTCTTTCATCAAACAATTTCAAAATAATATTGGTCCTAAGATTTCTTTAACTAATTTAATGCATTGTAAACAACGTGTTAAAGAAAAAGTGACTAATTGCATTGATAGATTTATGAATTTGTATGCTCAGACTTCTTATCATGTGCCTAATATTGATGTGCAACATATTTTCATTTTTAACTTATAAAAATACATAGAGGTAAGATTTTTCTTCTTTTACTCAATTGTGTGAAATGCTTTATAATTACCAACTTCAAGTGAGTCATTTTAAGAGCACCCCTCCAATGCCTTTGGTTGATAAGAGTGATGTTGCATACCAATCCTATAACAAGTCTTAGAAACCTAATAACTTTATCAAAATCAATAATTCATTCAACAATGTTAATGAGAAAGTGGTAGCAACATCCAAAGGTGTGGCTCCTTTTTCATCTATTTTTAGACCTTCTCATGATTTTACACAACTTCCCGAATCTTTTCATAATCTAATGTTAAAGTTGACTAATGCTAAAGTGTTAACTCTTTCTACTATTAAACTGATTGACACATCCAAACCTTTTTCAAAATCCTTTGATCACAAAGCTTTTTTTCAATATCATCATCAACCCAGTCATGATACTGAGAAGTATTTCTATTTGAAATATGTTATTAAATACCTCATTGATTCTAATACTATATTTTTTGAGGGTGTTAATAATCAAGGAAACAAATCCATGGCACCTCCCAACCAAAAATTATAAATATGTAACAATTATTTTCCATCTCTTTTAACCAATATCATTGAGTCTACTAAGTCTTTTTCTTCTTCATCCACCCATGTTGTTGACTATGATGATAAGTATACGAAAGCTAATAATGTTGTCAATCTTATTGATTAATTTGAATCTAAACTTAAACCCAAATATGAACATGGGTTTTGCATTACCTTTGATCCTAGTGAGAAAATTAATTCACTATATGGTCATCTTTACATTGTTGCAAACGTTAATGATCTATTTTATCGTGGTGTCCTTACTGACCCTACTTTCATGGTGAATGTGATAACTGAATAACATCTTTACAATAGATAATTTCAATGTGATTTCTATGACAAATTTAATGTAAAGATCCAAAATTTCAATGGTTTCATTTATCCTACCCATGGTTCTATTACATTTCTCATAGAAATTGGTGGTTAAACTCTAGATGTCACCTTTGTGGTCATCCTAACTTCAGATCAGTTCCAAGTTAAACTTGGTTTTCCTTGGCTTACTTCCATGAAAGTTATAACCTCTCTTATCTATAAGTGTTTTAAGTTTTCCCATAACAATGAATCATCATTGTTAATCATAGTCTCTATTTGTCTTTAGTATCTCAAGAGTCTATTGACCTTGACTTCTTATGGCCTACTATGCCTCAACCAACTCAATGTTCCAAAGACAATCTCTTTCAATCATATAAATGTTGGATACAATTGTCTGAAGGAGATTGTTGGATTAATTGTGTGTTTTCTTTGATGTCACACAAATTTCATATCAATTTTCATGCTCAGTCGGTCAGCAAAGCAGTTCCTAGTGATTACCGAGCTCAGTCGGTTAGCAGACAGTTTTTAGTGTCTACCGAGATCTTTCGGGTGTCAAAGGAAAGTATGGCAAAAAATAGTGTTAACCGAGCTTCCATGGTTATCAAAGGAAAGTTAGTGTTTACCAAGTTCACTCGGTCTCCAAAGGATGTTGCAGAATTCACAGTGTTTACCGAGTTCACTTGGTCACCAAAGGAAATCTTTTCAGGATTAGTATTTACCGAGAAAGGTCAGTCCAATAAAGGATTTTGTTAATTTGAGAAATAAAGTTTTTTTATTCTAGTCGACTGTTGTAATGAGTGTTAATGTTTGTAATGATTATTAGTGCCAACTTGACAATCTGAATGGTATATATATAGAAGGTCAAGTGGTGAATTAAAAGGAGTGAAGAAAAGAGAATAATGTGAAAATCATTTTGAAGGAAGGTGTGTGCGAATTTTTGAAGGATGATTAGATATCCTTGAGGAGAAGCAAAGATATATTTGATCAGGAAGGATCTAGTGAAGCAGAATAGAGATCTATAATCAGCAATTTAGTTGCATCATTATTCAAGTCATTTCATTGTTACTTTCTTACCATTGTAGTAGTGATCTCAAAATCTCTTAATAGAGTTGGTTTAACAGCCATTTTCTAAATCCTCTAACAAGGTGATAGTTCTATTGAATTGTTTCAAAGACCTCTTACAAGGCCACTCCTAACAGGGTGATTAAATCCTCTAACAAGGTCACACCTAACAATGTGTTTTGTAACCTTTAACCGGGTTGGCTCCTAACAGGGCTCACTTCAGAAGAGTGAAAAATAGTAACTGGTTACATTGGTGGTTTTTCCCATATTGGGTTTCCACGTTAAATCTGGTGTCTCTTGTGTTCATCTTGTTTTCTTTATGCATGCATGTTAATCGTTGATGAATACTTAAGAACAATTATAATTAATACTCATTGCAATAACCGAGTTTCAACATTTCTCTGTATGTTTACTGAGTGACAACAGTAAATGGATTATTAAGACATCTAAGGGATCTGTGGTAATATTTTTGTGGTTAACTAATTCACCCCCCCTCTCAGTTACTCCATCTATATTTCCAATAATAAAAAATACAAAATCTAAAATATTTATGAGCTTAGTAGTCCTAATAATATTCCATATCCTTGTCCTAGACATGGAATTCTCCCTACACCTCCTATATATGGTTATATTTTACATCTTATATCTTATAAATATTCTATCAATGTTATCTCTCAACCTAGTGAGGTTCATTTTTTTCTTCATCCTAAAGAAGAAAAGGGATTGATTTGATTGAGCCTAAACCAAACCAAATCTCTAGAAAAACTAAGCACAATCAATGTACTCTTGATCATCATCTTAATTTTTGTATTAGAGCCCATGAACATGCTTCTAAAATTATTTCTTCTCCTAAAACACCTACTAATGCTTTGATTATCTTTGACTAGTCTATGCTTGAAGTAAAGGAGGACCTTGATTCGAAAAAGATGAAATTGAACAAACATGATAATTCTACTTATATCTTGTATTCTATTACAATTAATTTGGATGAATAAAATACTCTTAATGATTATGTATAAGCTTATTTATGTTAATCATGATTTACCATCTATATTTTTACAACAATTATCTCTTAGTCTTCATGACAAAAAAAATGACCTATCTTTACAACATGGTCCTTGTTTGGAACTGGCTATTGTTCCATCTTTTTTGCTAGATGTTTCTCCTCTTGCATGTTTCCCACCTTCCCTAAGCACTACACACTAAGATGGGGGGGTAGGTTATATGTTGAACAAACTCCTCTTTTAAGGTGGATTCTTTATGTTTTCTTGTTATACCATGCTTCCAACATGATGTGATGCTTGCTATATGTTTTGTTTAAATTTATTTAGATGGACCGTGTTTCTATATTGGTGAAAGATGATTAAGGAATCAAACTAGTATGACATTCCTCTATTTATATAATCTCATTTATGCTATATATTGTCACATGTTATGTTATGCATGTGCTACTACTCACAAATGTTCCTTTGTATTGTTTGGTTGGGGATGATGAAAAATGGTAGCTACCTATTCTTTTTGGTCTCTGTGATGTCATCCCAAAAAGACTCTTCTTTGTGACTCTTATGTGATCTTCTTCTAGCTCTACTACCTCTTGGAGATGATGATAGTATCATCTTGGTGATCATTTTGATTCTTGAGATAGTATATCCCTTTGTGTTCCTTTTTCACATGTTTCATTTCCCTTGGTATGTCATTTCTTGGGGGCATCTCCTAGTAGAAATGTCTCTTGTGGGAGCATGTATGCTCCATTAAAGCTATTTCTCTTGTTAAGGTGTTTGTAATCACTTTAATGTAAGGGCATACACCTTTCTCCACATTTTACATTTTACACACACATACACAATGATTCAATGAAATATATCTTGTGGATGGACAAGGAGACAACTCTCTCCTTTTGTTCATATTTTTAATTGGATCCCTTAATGGAGATAATGATTTACTTAAGGACTAATCTTAATTTGTTTGATCTCTTTAGAGACAATAATTTCCTTAGGCCTAGTCACCCTTTTTTGATCCCTTAATAGATCCAATTATTTCCTTAAAGAATAATCCTCTTTTGATAGGTTGACTATTATAAATAGCTTTCTATACTATCAATGCCATCTTTTGCAGTGCTTCCTCTTTGTGTGATTCATAGTAAGACAATACCTTACTTGGATAGTGGTCATGCCAAAGGGGAGAGAGAGAGAGAGAGAGAGAGAGAGAGAGAGAGAGAGAGGTTCCTCTTTTATCTTGGTTTTGGATTTGATGAGTACTTAAGTCACTTGGAGGCTTGATGTTTCTTTGTCAGCTTGACCTTGATAATATTGTCCTTATACATTCATCAACTTTATCATGAGCATGGTTTTATCTTACACTAGCTAAAAAGGGGGCTATATGTACCATCCTAAAAAGTTAGCACCCATAATTGGATGCTTTATTAGAACCTATTAGACCCCATTTCAGTGATTTCAAGGTCTGAATACCCATTATGATTGATAATGGAAACCTATTCTTCTCCCCCTACATCTTTTCACCTATCCCAATATCCTGTCTAGATTTTGTCCCATTCTCGAGGGTATAGAACACCAATGGCATTCTGTCCCCAAGGATTGGGGCCCAATTTTAGCCTAGGGCCCTATGTCAAGGTATTAATGGGGTATTTGATCCTATGGTCAATCTAGTTAATTTTTGAATTCAAAAATGGTGGATTTAGTATAAAACCCCCTATCTCTCCTCATTTTACAACCAAGAAATATACTCAAGCATTTTGCAATCAAGTTTAAGAGAAATCAAGAGCAATTGGATTCAATATTTGAAGGCACGAATCTAAGATCAAGTTTCTTCAAGTCTCCAATTCTTCAAGATCACTCAATTCAAAGATAATATTCTACAATTGAGGCAAGTGTCTCTCCTATGATGACCAAGTAAAAGGATTATCAATCAATAAAGAATATCCTTCCTTCTCTCTTCTTCATTATAGGCAATTATAAAGCATATCTACATTCAATATCTAGGAGTGGCATTCATATATCTATTCATTTGTGAGGGCATCCTTGATTCTACATTATATTCCAAAGTCAACTCCTTGATTTCAAGTACATTCAAGCATCTTCATGGGTATGAGCAATTTCTACATCCATCCATGAGGGTTTATGCAAGGTGAATCAAACATTTACCTTTTTCCATACTTTCCTTTATGAAATTTAATTTCATTTTCAAGGTTGATTCCTAAAAAAGGGTTTGACCAAGGAAAACCGCTTTAAACAACCATTTCCTTGTTTTTCTCTATGCAGGAATAGGTTTAAAAATTGTCACATGAAATTCAAAAAGATAAAAAACTACAAGAAGATCCCTATAAAATTAAGTCAAAAACACCAAGTACAGGTTTCTATTGTCATTTTTCCCTAGTTACAATTTTCCATTTTTGTTCTATACCCTACATTTTGTTCCCAGATTCTAGTTGTAGCTTAGATCTACATTCTAGTTCTTTTTTCTGTTCATTTCACCTCTCATTATGTTTGTATCCATCTGTTATTTCTATTTTTTCAATAACTTGCCTAAATTATCATTTACATTACATCTTCTTATCATTTCTATTTTTATCATTATATATTTAGTGAAGGATCACTCTCTCACTTAGCGTTTGAGTCTCCTATTGAACCTAGTGGGGCATCTTCCTTCTGAAATGTGCAATTCATGAAAATGAGAAGTGATCTACCTATTTTCATTGCTTCACCCCTTTTCTTTTATGTACAAAAGGTAATTAGATAAATTAATTAAACGATGATTATGATTTAATTAATTTGTGGAATATTGATACAAAAAAGAGGTTCTAGGTTTGTGGCATCTATATTTCCCCTTATTTGATACAACATTACAACTAAAGTAAGTTGTGTCATTTCAAAGAAGAATTAAAAAATATAGAAATAAGAATTTGATAATAGGCTACCTTAGTCATTAGAAGGAATAGTGACAAGAAGATTTGGTAACACTCTCAAGAGAGAATGTAAGTTAAATGGAGCTTGGAAGGTACCTTGAAAATATTGAGTAGACTTAGAGAGATGGAATATGTATGCATGTATGTATGTGTATGTGTATGTGTATGTGTATGGGTATGGATATGCGTATGCATATGGGTATGCATATGGGTATGTGTATGTGTATGTGTATGTGTATGTGTATGTGTATGTGTATGTGTATGTGTATGTGTATGTGCCTGTGTATGCATATGTGTATGCGTATGCGTATGTGTATGCATATGTGTATGCATATTTGTATGTGTATGTGTATGTGTATGTGTACATGTATATGTATAGATATATACATGTATATGTATATGTATATGCATATGTATATGCACATATGTGTGTGTGTGTGTGTGTGTGTGTGTGCACAAATATGTGTATAGATACATAAATGAACACTTTAGTAGAAAAGGGGATCAAATGAAAAACATGAAGGGAAAAGTTCATATTAAGTTTTGCATTAGAGATAAAAGAAGATATAAAGATAAGAGAGGAGATGGAGGCTATTCAAGTATAACATCAAAGTGATCATGTGATAAAGTACATATGGTCTATGACATTAGGAGTGGTAGTGGATATCTTGAATATAAGAGTAGTGTGTACTAGAATTTGTACATTCATAGGGTTATTATTGAAAATAATTGAATAAAATAACTAAATTACCACAAAGGAAGAGCTATTTTAACAAATAAAGACAATTAAGCACTCTATGGATCTCTAGCTAGGGATGTTAGTGGTGAAGCTCTCAGCAAGCCTCCATTAATGACAGTACTAGAATGAGAATATACGATAAAGCAAGCTAAACTAATTCAATTCCAAATTGAAATGCTTAATTAACTTCTAAATTTTCCTTCCTAGCTCAAAATCTCAAGAGGTTAGATGCAATTCTCAGATTTGTGGATTCTTCATTGAGTGAATTATCCCTTGTTTTACAAGATTTGGCAAGTGTAGGGGGTGTAGTTGGATTTGATCAAGGTTGAGTTGGTGTTAAGTCCTTGGTTCCACCCTTTGGAGACAATTTAAATGGATTGTCCTCAAAGCTTGGGACAGGAAGACAAGATGAGTGGACAAGATGTTCTTTTAATTTGAGTGATTGAGATTCATTTTGGCTTGATCCATGTGAGCTCTTTCCTTAAATCCTATTGGTTGAGGCTTTTTCCTCCCATGTGGGTTTGAGAGAAAATAAGACTTAATTAATTGAATTTAATTAATTTTTTTAGCCATGTGTACCCCTTGAGTGGGTTGATTTGATTTTAAATTGAACTATACAATTAATTTGATTAATTGCACATTGATTTAATTTATCATGATTTGATTGATTTAACTTGAATTTATGGCTTTGATTTTTTATTAAATTGAATTAGATCTTGATTTGAATTTTGATTGGCTAAATGCTTGTTTTGATTCAATTGCCTTGATTTTGCCTTGATTAATCACATGAATAATCCTGTCCATTTTTAGGTAATTACAAGTAGTATTTGTCTTTAACTTTTGGTGTATTTTAACTTTGTTAATAGATTGGAAGAAAAGTTAGAAACACCTTAGACTAGGAAATTGATTAGGGTGATTATCACTTTCATAGATTATAAGTTGGGGAAAATGGATTTTTTGTTTTAGGATCAAAAAGTAGAAAAATATAGAAAATAGGTATAGATGTGATGCTAGTGTGCCACCCATGTCAAGAAAGAAAGGAATAGATTATATCCTTTCATGTTATTTATGCAGACACCATGGTAACTGATACATGTGATGAGGCTATGTGGTTCCTACATAGGCACCATGGTGATGTGGTTCTAGGGGGATTGGGAATGACTATTAGGATTTTGCGAAACCTACAAATGCACCATGTCATGAAGTATCTATCTTGGGGGTCTAGAGAACAAGAATAAAGATTTCATGGAGCCTAAACAAGTACCACACTAAGATGGCACCCATGTCTAGGATCTTAGGTGGAGACATTTATCTTATGTAGCATGTGTGCAAGTTCCATGGAAATATAGTTCCTATGTTAAAAGGGTAGAGAGAGGTTAACATAGGTTTCAAGGCTACCTAGTACTTGTACTAGAGAAAGA